>CM021107.1:639600083-639844201 GCA_007115665.2 Sequoiadendron giganteum
CTTAAACCCTAAAACCTCTACCCCTTACATTGGACCCCTTACATTGGAACCTAAACCTAGTCCTTCAACCATATACCCTAAACCCTCTACCCTCAACCAAGTAAACCCTTAACCCTAAACCCTTAACCCCAAACCCTTCAACCCTAAACACTTAAACCTTAAACCTTCTACCCTATACCCTCAACCAAATACCCTCTACCATCAAACCTATTCCCTCAACCCTCAAACCTTAAACCCTAATACCCTAGAAACCATCAACCCTATAGGTCCTCCACCCTAATCCCTCAACCCTATACCCTCACCCCCTATCACTTTATCTCTATCTATACATATCACCTCTCCCTCCCTCCCTCCCTCCCTCCTACCCTCTCTAATTGTCTCTATCTACCATCTCCCTCTTTCTACATACCTCTCGTTCAATCAATCCCTACCATGCTCTCTCGCTCCCTCTATCCATCTCTCTTTATGTCCCTCCCACTCTATCCCTCTCTCCTCCCACTACCTCTCTCTCCTCTCTCTCATGTATCTCCCTCCCACCCCTCTCTCTCTCTCAAGGTCTCTCCCTCTGGCAACCTACCTAGGTAACTCTTTCTTTGTCTCTCTCCCCTCTCTCTATCTATCCTTCCAACCCTACCTAGATAATTCGCTCTCACTCCACCCCTCTCTTTCTCTACCTCTATCAGGTCACTCCCTCCCTCACCCTCTCCCTCTCTCAGGTCTCTCACTCACACTCCATCTCTCTCCCACTCCCTCTCTCTCACACTCCATCTCTCTCTCACACTCCCTCTCACTACCTATCTCTCAAGTCTCTCCCTCTCACCCCCTCACACTCTCAAGTCTCTCCCTTTGGCACCCTACCTACATAACTCTCTCTTTCTCCCTATCTCTCTATCTCCCCTATCTATCTCTCCCTATCTCTCAATTCTCTCTCTCCCACCCCCCTCTCTGTCTCCCTCCCTCTATCCCTCCCACCCTACCTAGCTATGTCCCTCTCACTCCAACCCCTTCTCTCCCACTCCCTCTCTCTTAAAATCTCACTTCCACCCCCTCTCCATCTCTCCAGACTCTCTCTCTCTCTAAATTCTCCCTCCGTCTAAAGACATAAATAAATACATGCATACAAGCATAATACATATGTACATCTAATCTTACATCTATACAAGCATACACACATACATGTGTAGATATAATCTTACATACATACATGCATACATACAATATATATGCATTGATACATACAGGCATACGTACATACATACATGACATACAGGCATACATGTACATACAAACATACAAATATATGAACATACATTGAATATATTGGCATTTAACATAAAGGAAGACATAACATGAGTGTGCTATGTCTTAGTTGACATGTTTCCCGCATAAGCAAAAACCATGTCAAAACTAAGATATAACACGAGCGCGTTATAGCGTGCTCGCATTATATCTTGCTTTGGGAATTCCCGAGCCTTAGGCTTGGTATTTTCCTTGGAATACCAACCCAAAGGCTTGGAGGGAATTCCCAATGACCAGAGATGTGTTTCTAAAAAATCTACCATATTTCACATAATCAAGTTCATGCTCACCGTCAGGATTGTACATGGTTCAATATCGAAAAAATCGAACAAATGGGTAATGTTGGGTTCTCTCTTAGCTATCCAACAATGTAATTTTTTTCACTTTCTAAAAATGTTAAGCCTTTCATCCATAATTTATTTTATTTGTATGTCTTTTTTTTTCCAAAAAGAAGTGTTTGGTATTTTTTTCATTATAAATTAACCGTTCATCAATTTTTCAAATAAATTACATTTTTAGAAACTAGACTCCATTCTACAAATTTAAAAAAAAATAAAAAAAAATCAATTAGTTTCCAAAATTTTTAGGGGTAGCACGGCCAAAATTCTATTTTTCAGGAAATGTCCACTTCAAAAATTAGTAAAAAATCAAATATTCATTAAAAAATTATTAGAAAAATCGTGCATCAACTACATATTGTTAGCTAAAAATTGACCATTGCGATTTCAAAAATACTAAAAAAAGTTCACCGTACGAGGGTCATACAAGAGTTGCTATTATGTTTTTCTTACAAAAACAACACCAATTTGTGTACGTCCCTCTTTTGAACCCCTTAATCTCAACCATTTTAAAAATAAATTAGTAGTTTAGAAAGTAGACTCAAAGCACTTGAATCCTTCTTTTTGTTCCATCTCAAAATTTTGAGTGTATCCTCAATTTCACGTCCAAGGTCAGTATTTCCTGATTTCAGAAAAAAGCTGTCCACTTAAGTCCCCTTTTTGGGAACCATCTTGGTGCACTTACCCCTCTACCCACCTATCCATAATGTGTTGCAGAAATCGAGTCAAGATACAGTTGCTCATGCACATTACACTTGCAACAACCTGCATTCCCAACCATCAACCTCAACACCCTTACCTTCACCTCCTCCCATCTTACCTGCTGCCCCTCGTTTCAATTCCCTTCTTAGGGAGTATAACCTTGTTGACCAATTAAGGAATACTCCCACAAAAATCTCCTTATGGGACGTTATTCAAGTCTCCCCCCACCACTATAACATGATTCAAAATGCCCTACAACAAGTTCCCATCCCTTCTAATACGCAATCAAATGACATAGTAGCTATTATTCATGAAATAAAAGCTGATATTGTTTTTCACCAAAGTAAGCTCCCTCGTTTGGATATATAAAAATAAAATTAAGCTTTCATGATAATATCTCAATAAAAAAAAAAGGGATAAAGAGAACTCTTGTAGATATAAGCTTTTCCATTAATGTGTGTAGTGTGAGTCTTTTAGATAGGCTTGGCCCTGATAGATCCTACATCCAACCTGATTCTCTCTCTATTCGTGGCTTTGACAATGTCACTAAGAAACCGCTCGGTGTGATCACTATATCTCTTATAGTTGGAGTGGCCACATTAAACACTAAAATCCATGTTATGCCTCATGAGGTTTCGTACAATATTCTCTTAGGCAGGCCGTGGATTCATTCTATGAATGGAGTGCCTTCCACTCTTCATTGAAAGATGAAGTACATCTTTAACAAAAAAGTGTACACACTTGATGATGATCCTAAACCCAACAGTTACTTAAACATTGGAAATCCAAAGAGAATCACTTCCACACCTTAACCTCAACCGCCCAAGTGGAACCCTCACAACAATGAAATAACGAATAACATCTTGAGAAAATTACCAAGCTCTTAGATGATGATTGGGGTTCCTTAGACTTCACCCCTCCCTTAGTGGGAGCATACAAGATCATAGACAATAACTCTAAAAAGGCATACATAGTCTTGTCAACACAAGACTTGGTAGATCCTTCGCACACATCCACCTCAACTACTTTAGACAATGAAGCCAACAACGAACAATCACCTGATCCCAAAAAGCTGAAAAAATATTTATGGAAAAGGTTATGATCTCATGAAGCAACTTGGCTATCATGGCAAAGGCTGTAGTGCTAATGAACAAGGCATCCATACCCCTTTAGAACCCGTCAAGAGACCATCACATCATGGTCTTGGATATTGTCCTTTAATTGACCTCATCAAACTTTCCTCTCACACCAATCCTATCTCTACCCATCCTTCTCCACCAACCTTAGAAAGTGCTCCTTTGAAACCAACAAAGGACTCTTTGCTTAATACCAATGTCATCTCGCAAAACCCTATTGATTCAGATTTTACATACTCTTCTACCAAAGTATACAAAATCTCACAATCCATAGGTATGACATCCCATCCTAAGCAAGATCCCTCCTTTTTTCAGACCAAAGGATCCCCTTCTACCCCCGATCAAGAGGGTATCTTTTTGAGCCTCCTCCAAGATCACTTGATCTCCCTTCCCGAACTTGAAAGAAATGTTCAAAAAAATATTCCTTTTGTGCCTAGCACCGAGTTCATGGTCATCACACTAATGAGTGTAAGGCCTTAAGTATTAAAATTCAACATCTTAAGGATTTTGGTGTTCTTCCTTATGTGGGGGCACCTCATTCCTCTAATTGATACTAATTTTCACTCAACCTTGTACTCCCTCACTCCTTTCGGCTCACTCTTGTCCTGCACTAAGTGGGAGTAAGTGGTTGGTTAGCCCTTTTCACCCATATGTCACTTGTCGTTGTCTCTTTTGACTTGTCATTAACCTTTCATGAACATATAAGAGCAAGCTTGGGATGTGGATGACATGTCTTAAGATCGAATCACATGTGACATACTCTCCCCTTTTCATGATGTAGCTTATTAGAAATATATGAATCGACATAGGGCTTTCTGAACAAGCTCTCATGTCCTCCTCTTCTTCTACGTTAAAGGAATTTCTCACAGTACAGTGTTTAGCAATTCCTTTAAAGTGGGGGCATACATCACCACTCACATTTCACTGTGCGATCTTCTTTTTCTTGCAATTCCTTCTCTTGAAAACCTTACACACAATGTTACTCAGATGAGACATTTTCCATTTTCCTCTTTTGCATACAAGATGAGCCTTGCCTCTCTTGCATACAATATGAGTACATTTGCATTTTTCTTCTCTTGGTAACATTATGCATAATGTTCCCTAGGTTGAGACATTGCATGAACAAAGCAAAATCCCTTTGAACAAAATCATTTTCAAACATCACTTTCTCTTGTGGCGCCTTATCAAATTTATCACGAGGTATAACTTTGCTATGGTTAAGTAGGAAGCCCAACAAGTGGCACAAATTTCCCCATAGCCACCTTTGTGAGTACATACCAACCATGTGTATGTTTCTCACCCTTTGGGACCTCTCACCCCATGAAAAATATGATGTTTTGTGGCCCCAGAGTGAGCACATCTTTTCTCTTTTCTCTTTACTTCAATCCTCGTCATTGCATGATCATGCATCCTTTTTGTTGCAATGTGTTCACCCTTGAATGTGTCTTCTTGAGCTGATGTCTACTTGACTTAGAATCTCAAATCCTTGGGGGCTTGACCACCTCCTTCTTCTTTCTTGTTATTCTTCTTTGTCATTCTTTTCCATCTCCATCGGGCTACTTTAGTGTGAGTTTGAAGCAAGTTCATCCTCTCACTAAAGTGGGGGCTAAATATGTCGCCAAAAAGTGCAGCCTTTGACACTTTTTGCTCATTTGGATCCTTTCCTATGGATCTTGGACCATTTTTAACCACTTTCTACCCCTTTTCAAGCCTTGTGCCAAGGTGTTGTAAAACATTTTCACACTTTCCTAGGCTTGTCATCACCAAATTAACCCTTTATTATGCTATAATGACCCCTTAATATACATATAAGTCACATCTTAGTGTGTTTTCATTAGACAATCCTGAAAAACATAAATAATCATACTTTAATTCCTGAGAATCAATGAAAATTGCCTAGGTGGACTAGGTCACCACCTTGGGCGACCTAGTCCCATGTGGCATAAAAATTGAAATAAACCTAACATTCTTTCGGGATTTTATCTCTAAAATGCTAAGGTCAACTTGTATGGTGTTATTTTGGGGAAATTAGGGCATAAATTGTATAAATAAGCCTAGAAACCTGAATTTCTCATTAGATGCATCACTCAACTCACTTTCCTCTCAATCTCTCATCACTCCTCAAGCAAGATAGGGTTTGATCATTCCAAGTCAACAAGACATATTTTCTGAAGCATTCAAGGGCTGATTGCTGCAACAACACAAGATCTCTCATCATGGCAAGGTAACTCACTCCATTACTTCATGTTTCATGTTTCATCTCATTATTTCTATTCATTTTGGTTTAGTTACCTAAAAGGGGTTTGACCAAGGCAAAACCCTAATCCCTAACAATTAACACTTTTCTTTTTCTCTCCTTGTGTGTTTGTAGATTTAGGTACTTTGAAGGCATTGAAGACTTGATGAAGACCATTCCTTGCTTGAAAAATCCCTAACATCCACCAAAAGTGACTTTTAGGTCCGAATATCAGAGTTTCAGAAGTGGACAACTATGAAGAACCGAGGTGCAAACCGAGGGCTTTCGTTTCCCCTTCAAAAATTCTAGAAATTTTGAAGAGGACTAGGTCACCAAGAGTGGTGACCTAGTCCCACTAGATAGGCCTTTTGTGATTCGCACATTTTAAGATACCCATTTGGCAGAAACAAACTCTAGACCAGTTTTTGGGGATCTGGGACTAGGTCGCCCAGATTGGCACAAGTGTCCCTTTCGGATTCTGCAACATTTTCATCAGCATTCCAGACCTCCAACAGATCCACCTTAAAATCCAAGGTGCACACATTCTATCCCCTTTATTTATGTATAGTATAGTGTATATTATTAGGTCATTTTGTATATGCTTGCATACAACATTGTGTTTTCCAGCACTTTACATTTCTTAGGTTTTACGATAGAATTTAGTTTCTTTTATCTATTTCTAGAACTTAGACTATTTCATTTAGACATAATCACACAAATTCACAACCCCTTAATCCTTTGAATGAACTCACCAAATACCTATATCATCAAGGTGAAAGAGTGTCATTCCTAAACTAGGTGCTCCTTAGGTGAAAAACCCTAGGGGCCTAGTTGGGGAATCCTCTTTCCCTTCCTTGCATATGTTTTTGGTGGTTCATGGTGTAAGGAATGTTCAAAGGGATTTTTCTTAGCTCGTACAATGTCTCATCTTAAGGAGCATCATGTGTAATGTCTCCAAGAGAGGAAAAGTGCAAATGGTCTCATCTTGTTTGTAAGAGAGGACAAGTGCAATGTCTCATCGTGGGCAACATTGTACCTAATGTTTCCAAGAGAGGGAATCACAAAAGAAAGAAAATCACACAATGAAATGTGAGTGTCGATGTATACCCCCACTTTAAAGTGGTTTCTAACACCATTATTGTGAGCGATTGCTTTAAAGTAGAAAAAGGAAGACATGAGAGCTTGTCCAAAAATCCCTATGCCTAGTCATATGTTTTCGAGAAGTTTGGTGCAGGGGCACCTACAACCATGGTGTAAAATTCACCTTGGTAATTTTATGTGGGTCTTAGAGTTTTTAGATGCTTTATCATTGTTTTTATTGGAAATAAGGTCTAAATAGAACAATCTTTTATGTACTTATGGAATTTGTGAGCTAAGGTGGTCAAATGTGCAAAATGCACTCTTGTCTCAAACAATTGTCAATATTTCCATAAAGGAAAACTATGTAAAATGTAAATGGGAATGCAAGAAAATAGTCTAGAAGTTGTGTTATGGATAAAGTAAAGGTATTTAAGTGGTCTTAAGTGTCTAGAACAACAAATTTTCAATATGAAGCTTATTAAGCAAACCATTGTCAATATTATCACTTTAAAGCTTAATGAAGGTCTAGGTGGGTAGAAGGTGGTTATAGGAATTGAGGGAAGACTGTTCTAATTTTCAAATGTATAAATGCCTTTGGAAGGCACGAGGATATGTGGATGATTCGGTGGTGGTGAATATTTATTTCAAATAAATATACTTTTCTTCGTTTATTCATTGTTTTCCTTCATTTATTTATGAGTTTCTGTGTTTTCCCTATACTGTATAGGCCTTACATAGAAATTAATGCTCTTAGTTCCTTGTATTCATACAGGGGATGGTAACAACATGCTTTTGAACCTATTCTGAAGTCTTAATAACAAATTTGAAGAGTATTTTTTTGGTTTTCTGTGGTCTGCCTGTGTAGGGCAGTGAGGGCACCGTTTGGGGTTCTAATATGTTCTAAGCCATTCCACTTATTGTTTTAGCTTATTACTCAGTGGGATGGCATGAAATGAAGTTATAATATGTTTCTTTGCATTCTAGAGTAGGAATAAGGCGAGTTGTAGGCTATGGAATGTCACCACAGTGTGGGATGAAGTATTTTTCATGCAATAATTGATGGGACAGTAATGAGTTTTAATGAATTGTTGATGGAATTGTCTAGGAAACAATATTAAATGTTTTTGCAGACCCTAATAGAATATTTTCATGCTTTGGTTGGGATTGGAAGGCCTTGGAAGGATGAAAATCTAAAAACCCTAGGTATTTGTGAGTGAATTGAGGGTTTTGAAGAATGATGGCCTAAAGAGTTTGAAATTGTCAAAGTCGTGTGAGTTTGGGTGTTTTGAGACATGCTTGATGACTTTCCAAGAGATTGAGAGGTTAGGGGAAGTTTGAAAGACACTTTGTTTGTAAAACAGGGCTAAATCTTGTAGCCTTTTTGCAGGGCAGTCTGATGATTCTCTATAATGTTGCAAATAAACTTGTGAAATCTGGTTGGAATGCAGTCTGATGATTCTCTATAATGTTGCAAATAAACTTGTGAAATCTGGTTGGAATATGGTCTTGGGGTCTGAGTGGATGCTTAATTGATGTTGAGTTTGTCTTTTATGGTTTTCTCTAAAAATATATTTTCCTTTCTATGACTTTTGAAGGCTAGGAGCCAATTGGTGAAGGCTTGAGTACAAGTCATGTGTTTGTGTTCAAGGACAAATTCCTTTATTTGAGACTGATCAGATTGTGCTGGGTAGTTGAGTTGTCCTGTCGAGTCAATTGAAAGTTGATGTCTTGGTTGGCATATTTGAGAGAAGTTGTGTCAATTTGTATCTTGGGTTAGCACCACTTTGCATCAAATTTGCATCATGAAGAGGATAGTATGTCATATGTGAGTCAACTTAAGACATGTTGTCCACATCCCAAGCTTGCTCTTAAATGTTCATGAAAGTTTAACGATTAGCCAAAAGAGACAATGACAAGTGACATATAAGGGAATAGGCTAACTAACCCCTTACCCCCACTTAGTGCAGGACAAGAGTGAGCTGAAAGGATTGAGGAAATGTAAGGTAGAGTGAAAATTAGTATTGATTAGAGGAATGAGGTGCCCCCACATAAAGGAGAGCACCAAAATCCTTAAGATGTTGGATTTTACTAGTCAAGGCCTTACACTCATTAGTGTGATGGACATGAACTTAGTGGTAGGAACAAAAGGAATGTTTGTGGTAACATTTATTTCAAGTTATGGGAGGAAGGGAGATCAAGTGATCTTGGAGGAGTCTCAACAAGATACCCTCTTGATCAAGGGTAGAAGGTGATCCTCTAGTTTGCAGCAAAGAATTTCCTTGCTTAGTATAGGATGTCATACTTATTAAAGGTACTATAGATTGTAAGATTTTGTATACTCCTATGGAGGAGTGTGTAAAATATAAATTAGTAGTGGGTTGTGAGATGGTATTGGCATTAAGTGAAGGTTCCTTTGTTTCAAAGGATCACTTTCTAAGGTTGGTTTAGAAGGGTGATTTGGGAGAGTGTTGATGTGAGGTGAAAGCTTGGTGATTTTGATTGAAGGACAATAACCAAGACCCTGATTGGTTGTTAGCGTGTGAGGCTCGATAGGGTTGTGGATACCTTGTTTGCGAGCATCACAACCTTTTCCACTATATCCAATTTGTTTCATGAGATTATAACCTTTTCCATAAATATTTTTCATGGCTTTTGGATCGGGTGATTGTTCGTTATTTTCTTCAGTGTCTGAAGGGGTTGAGGTGGATGCATGCAAAGGATCTGCCGAGTCTTGTGTGGAAAATACTACGGTTCCCTTTTCAGAGTCTTTGTTTATGATCTTGGATTCTCCTAGTAAAGGAGGTGTGAAGTCTAAGGAACCCCAATCATCATCTAAGAGCTTTGTGATGTGCTCAAGATGGTGTTATTTATTTGTTTGTTGTGCGGGTTTCACTTGGGTGGTTGGTCTTAAGGTGTTGAAGTGATTCTCTTTGGATTTCTCAATGTTTAAGCAATTGTTAAGTTCAGGGTCAACATCAAGTGTGTACACTTTGTTGTTGTAGATATACTTCATCTTACAATGAGGAGTGGAAGGAACTCCATTCATTTCATGAATCCATGGCCTGCCTAAGAGAAGATTATATGAAAGTTCATGAGGCATAACATGGATTTTTGTTTCCAATGTGGCCATTCTAGCTATAAGAGGTAGAGTGATCACACCGAGTGGTTTCTTTGTGATGATGTCAAATCCTTTGATAGATAGAGAATCAAGTTTGATGTTTGATATATCAATGCCAAGCCTATCCAAAAGGTGCACACGAAGAGCCGATATCTACAAGAGTTCGCTTGATCCCTTGTGTTTCGTATTGAAAGATTATTATGAAAGCTTCATTTTTTTTTTGTACTTCCAAAGGAGGGATGTCACTTTGGCGAAAAACAATATCAGAATTTATTCCATGAATAATAGCTACTATGTCATTTGGTTGTGCATTAGAAGGGATGGGAACTTGTTGTAGGGAATTCTGCATCATGTTGTGATAGTGAGTGGAGACTTGAATGAGATCCCATAATGATATTTTAGCAAGAGTATTTCTTAGTTGGTCAACAAGATCATACTCCCTAAGAAGTGAATTTAAGCGAGGGGAAATAGGTAATATGGGAGGTGATGAAGGTAAGGAGGTTGGTTGGGGTGGGTTTGGAATGTTTCTTGTGTAATGTGTGTGAACAATGGTATTATAACTCGGTTGATGCGACACAATATTCGCAGGTGGGTAAAGGATGAATTCGGGTTTGGTTTCGATTGGAGGTTTGTCTGATGGGGGTAAAGGACAAGTTGAGGTTAAATAATATTAACATCCTTGTGCAAGGGAGAGGCTAATGTTGTCTCTTTTTTTGCTTCTAAGGGTGTGTTATTATTATTGTTATTGTTATCCTAATTGTGTATCATGATATCCTCCCTAGGAGGAAGGGTTTTAGGAGAACTACAAACCAACTGCTCGTGATAGTCAAAGGTTGGTTCTTCTAAAATTAATTCATCATTAATAGGGGAATGATCAATGGTTGATTTTTCTTGCACAATAAGGATGGTTTTAGGTGAAGGGGGACAACTAAGAGTCTCATTACCTTCACTAATTGTGTTTTTTAACAACAAAGTATATTCTTCACAACTAGGAGAAAAATAAATGTTATTGTCATGATTGTTGCAAGGTGTGACCCTTGGTCTTCCTTGCAGCACTAGCTCTTGGGTTTGTGAGATGGTCTAACTGCCTCTTGTGGTTCTTAACCGAAGCTTGTATTGGGCATTGACAGGTCGATCTTTTGGTGTGATGGTAAGTCCAACAATTGGTATTAGAGCTGGTCACAGGTTCAAACCCCACACTTTTGCTGGTGGGGGGATTGGTTCAAGGTGTGACCCTTGGTCTTCCTTGCAACACTGGTGCTTGGGTTTGTGACATGGTCTAACTGCCTCCTATAGTTCTTAACCAAAGCTTGTATAGTGCATTGACAGGTCGATCTTTTGGTGCAACAACAAGTCCAACAATGATTAGCTGTGTTTGTGTTGTCTTGTTCATTAAGAGAGGTAAGAGGAGAGAAACAACTTGGATTCTCATAACTATCATTAATTGGTTCTTATAACAAAATATCTTCATCACCAAGGGGAGAGATATTAGGAGAAGAACAAATATGATCGTTAGGAATGTCCAAGGTTGTGTCTTCTTTCACTAAAATGCTCTCATAGGGAGGGGATAGGAAAGTGTTCTTAGCATGTCTAGATATGTAAGCTATTAAAATTGTTTGAACAAAAATGAAAAGTACATGTAACCATTTCATGCAATGTTTTAGCAATATAAACAATGTATATGCAAAGATACAAAACATTTTTATCTAATATATGCTAAGCTTTAAGAATGTAAATAAAGTACATGCAAGAATGAAAATCACTTTTAACAAACTTATGAAAAGTCTTATGAATATAAACATTGTATATGAAAAAGTGAAGTGTGATTTTATTAATGTGATGCAAAATTGTAGAAATGAAAGCATTTTCAGATCTAATGATGAAATGATTTTAAGAATGACCATCATAAAATGATGATTTTGAGCTAGAAGCATAAAACCTATGTTCCTAAAAATTTCCAGACTTATAATATATGATACCAGGAACCTAAGAAAGCACATAAATGAGGTTTCTGATGCTGTGATAGATAGTGAAAAATCTAGACAGGGACTAGGTCACCTAAAATGGTGAATTAGTCCCAATTAGGGTTTTTTTTCAAAATTTCCAAAAATTTGCAACTATTTTGGATGGGTTTGGGGTTGGATGACCAGAAGAATAAAGGTAGGTGCAGATTTTGGATGAATAACAATGATTTGAGATGCAATAATGCAAAGTATATACACTTTCATGCATGCAAAAATATGAAACCCTAGAATGTAAATTAAACAATGCAAGCTAATTCTAGGACAATGATGAACTCCAAAGTAGAAAATAAGGGTGTAGGAACGTCGGGTTCACCAAAATGAACCACCAAAAATGATGTATTTTGGGGAAAGAGGATTCCCTAATGAGCTTCTAGGGTTTTCACCTAGAAGCTAGGTTGGGGAATGGCCTCCCTTTCGCACTAAGGTATTCTTGGCGAGTTCATTCAAAGGATTAGGGGTAGATGTGATTAGGGATGTGAATGTGTGTGAAATGTGGTGATCTAAATGCAACAAACTAAAAATTAAATAATGTATTGATGTTAAACTAAAGAAATGCAAAGTGTTGGAAAACACAATGTTGTCTGCAAACATGTACAAAATGACTTAGAAATGTAAATTAAACTAAACAAAAATGAAGGAAACACATTGTGTGCACCTAGAATCTAGAGAAGGATTTGGTGGAGGTCTGGAATGCTGATGAAATTGTTGCAAGAGCCAACTGGGACACTTGTGCCAATCTGGGTGACTTAGTCCCAGATTTGGGAAAAACTGGTTTGGAGCCCGTTTTTGCCAAATGGGTGTCTGAATATGCAAAAATCACTGAAAGGCATGTCTAGTGGGACTAGATCACCATTTTTGGTGACTTATCCCACTTCTAAATTTCTAGAAATGCAAAAGGGGAAACGAAATCCCTTGGTCTGCACTTCGGTTCTTCATAGGGATGTGCTTCCGAAACTTTGATTTTCGGGCCTAAAAGAGACTTTTGCTAGATGTTTGGAATTTTCAAGAAAGGAGAGGTCTTCAACAAGTCTTCAAAGCTTTCAATGATCTTCAATGTACCTAAATCTATAAACACACAAGGAGAGAAGAAGAAAATGTTCATTGTTAGGGCATGGGGGTTTGCCTTGGTCAAACCCCTTTTAGGTAAGTAAACCAAAATGAATAGATAATGTAATGAAATATGAACATGAAATAATGGAGTTAGTACCTTTCCATAATGATAGATCTTGAGTCGTTGCAACAATCTGCCCTTGAATGCTTCATAAAATATGTCTTGTTGACTTGGAATGCTCAAACCCTAGCTTGCTTGAGAAGAATAAGTAATGAGTGATTGAGAAGATTGAGTGTAGAGAAAAATGACACTTAGGAGATACAAAATGAGGGGAAAAACCCTTATTTATACATGTCATGCCCTGATTCCCCGAAAATAACACATGATAGACCGACCATAGGGTTTTGGAGGAAAATTCCTGTTAGAATTTTGTTTTAATTTTGAATTTATGCCAAAAGGGACTAGGTCACCCAAGGTGGCAACCTAGTCCACCTGTGAATTTTTGATTGATTGTCGGGGATTGAAGTGTGATTATTATTGTTTGTTAGGATTGTCTTCTGAAACACACTAAATTAAGGCATGCAAGTGAATTAAGAGGTCATTATGCCATAAGAAAGGGTTAATTTAGTGATGACAAGCCTAGAAAAGTGTGAGGATTAGTTGCAATACCTTACAACACTTTGGACTAAGGCTTGGAAAGAGGTTCTTTAGGTGAAAACAAGGTGAAAGGGGTCTAGAAAAGTGATGAAATATGTTACAACACTTCACAATACCTTTGCAAGACACCTTATAATTTAAGCAAAACTAGGTCAGAAACCACAAGAAAGGACCCAAATGAGTGAAAAGTGTCAAGGCTACACTTTTTGGTGACACAGTTGGTATCCTAGGTACATGGTTGTATGACATGTTGGAGTTTTTGTAGTAGGAGGTATTCTATTCTTAGTTGCAAGCTCTTTGTTTCCTTCTTTAACCATTTATAGTTGTGCAAGCAAGTCCCATTTCCATAAGTATGCAATTTATTCTCCAAATCCTAAATTTTCAATTCCCTTTCCTTGTCCCTTTGTTCATAGGTTTTTACCAATTCTTTGATTATTTGATCCTCTTTAGTGCTTCTTGTAATTCCTTCCTTACATTTCTTTCCTCTAAAAAAATCCTCATCTTTCTCTAGAAATTGTTCATCTCCACCCCCAGTGTATTCATAACCCTCTCTATCAGGGCTAGTTGGGGTTCTTTTCCTAGTTTTGTTTGCAACAAATATGTCCTCTAAATCTGATTCAAAGGTGGTTGATATGTACCATTTCCTTTTCACAGGGGTATGCAAATTTCCAAATGTATTGTCTTTTAGTTCTGATTCAATCCTTTCTGTCATAATATCTTCTTCCTCTTAGTTCTTGATACTACCTCTCATGGCACCTTTCCTTTTTAGGTGGTGTGAATTCCTTGGTTGGTTGGGATTCTTTTTTTGCACCTTTGAAGGTGCAGAAGAAGAGCCACCTCTCCTCTTTCTAGTTTTTGGTCTTTTAGAAGAAGTTAGGATTCCATGTACCTCTTTTGTTGCAAGTTGATCAAATGTTATGTGTGTTGGGGATACAGAGTCGGTTCTGTCATCATAGATCAGCATCTAAGACAACAGTGCCTTAGTGATTTTCATTTTTATCACTTCAAAGACACAAACAACTATGCCATAAAGCAGAAGCAGGCATAGTTGATCCCCCATTGATCCTCTGAGAAAATTAAATGCAAAACATATAACAGATTCAACACAAGCATAGATTCAAGAACATGAATCAAACAACCATAAAAGACAAACATGAAGACACAAGATATACATGGGGAAAACCTTTTTAGGTAAAAAATCCCACTCTCCAAAAGATCAAGCCATTGTATTATTTAGCAACAGAAAATAGTTACAATACAATCACAGGCTCATAGCCTATACAAGAGTCACATCTTGTTCATCTGGAGAAAGAATATAGGCAACACAAATAGAATCTTCACAAAATTATAATGTCCTCATGACATACTATGTAGATTCCCTTCAGCTCCTCACAGAAGACTATCTCAGCTAGCCCCTCGGCTAGCCTAGCCTCAAGGAAAATCAGGGTCACATCTTATCTGATCTATGACACCAAGTGTTAATGGTTATAATGCAATCGCATACCACTCTAACACTTCGCTACCTTTCTGTGACTCTATACAATCTATTCGACTGTTACAAGTCATACATCCTTTTACCAACCAATCAGGTGCCAGTTAATATGTACCTTACCTTTGACACACAAATCCGATCGCCTCTGACCAAGTTGCCCTGCAAGCATGCATTGAGCCGTCCAGGCATTCAATTCTTTGCCACAATTGGATCCTGTTGACCGTTAAAATATGAGCCATGTAGTTAATGCATTCACCGCTCAAGACTTTAGCCAAACAATCATTGATAACCTGCCACATGTCACCACCTAATTCATTCACTACTTTTGACAATTGGTCAAACCGGTCCAATTCGGTCAACTGAATTTCAAGCTCATTCGAGCTCTTACCGTGCAACCGTGGAGCTCCTATGACCCAACTGTGGTACAACCATGAGATCACCTGAGCTCACCCTCATCTTCATCATGCTACCATTGCCCCATATGACTCGCCTCACGGTATGGCAGTTAGCCATCCGATCTCACATGTTGACTCCATCGCTCTACCGCTTCAAGCTTAGGCACCTATCGCGGTATGGCGGTAAGCCAGTGCCGACTCGACCTCGACCTCCAACCGCGCTACCGCTGGACTTGAATTTCCCATCGCGATAACTGCTAGAGCCAACCACCATAGTCAACTGCCCCACCATGGCTTACCAAATAAGCCTACGTGGTAAAGCAGTAAGAATTTTTGTTGACCGCCATGACTCCACCGTGCCACCACGCATCGAACACCAGATCAGTGCGGTATGGTGGTAGCTGCCAAACCTGATCGTCGCCATCAACCACACTACCATGGGGGCTAGTAGGTGACCCCATGGTAGGGAGGTGACCACTAGGTAGACTGCCAATGGTCTCACCATGACCACGACGGTCTCACTGAGAACCGCCCATGGTAGGGCAGTAAAAGTTGCCAGACCACTACCACCAACCGTCAACAGTTTACTGTGCCCACCATAGATTAAGAATAAGCCTTTGTGGTAGGGTGGTAACCGCTTCCTTTGCCAGCTCACCACCACTGAGCCGTTCACCATGCCACTGCCAAGCATAACAAAGACCATCGTGGTAGAGTGGTAATACCACTCAACCGCCAAATAGAGTGGTCCGTGATAGAGCTGTAAACCTCTCAATCATGCCACCAAGTAAAACATGTAGTGGTATGGCGGAAAAATCCATAAACATGGAGAAAACAACCAAGTCTTCAAGGGAAACCAGAATGTTGAGGCATAAATTTCCCAACAATCTCCCACTTGACGAAGACATTCAAGGTTCCTCCAAACTTGAACAAGGACCAATACAATGCCTCCACGCTCCAACCAAGACACCTGCAATGACATTCAAAAAATGTCCACCATCTCAGGCAATAGCTCCAAAGAACAGGAACAAGCCAAAGTGAAAAAGCACTAGTCTTAGGAACGAAAGCATCAGACCCTCTAGGCAACAAAAAGCAACACAACAACAACAAAAAAGCACTCAATGCAACCACAGAAAGAGAAACCATTCTCCAGAACAAGATAGACCATCAAATAGAAAGGCAACCACAAACTAACTGCCCTCATCCAACTGATCAAAACCCCACATGACTAAAAAATAGCACCCACAACAAGTGCTAACCATCCAATCATCCATACCTCTAAGGTATCACCATTAGTAAACCCATGCCAGCGGCACAACCAACCCATCAACAGTAGAACACGAGCACCATGTGCCAACTAGTCAACGAAGACAAAGCACATCCATGAACTCCCACTACATGGGTAATGTCAAATCTAAAAGATCAAATTGCATTACCAGTCTACTAATAACAACAAATAGAAACAATGTAACTATTTAGTGCCAAAGAATTATCCATAATGGTATGCACAACCTGCAACAAGCTACTACAAGAACCATCTCTCTCAGTAGTCTTCCAAAATTATTCCAAGTTCTTCTCACCCAACATAGAGTAAAAAACAACTTCCAGGAAGATGACCAAGACCAAAAAATGAGAGAGAACCGCTGCACAACATAATTCTGTAGAACATCCTCCTACATACATCTCTAAAGCCAGCTATGTCAAGTGTGATCTTCTTCACATCCCAAAGGTAATGCCAAAACAACATCCAATAGATTCCATGAATGTAAGCATTCTCAAAAGAAGATCAGAATCACCCATATTAACATCTCCTACTAGTCCTCAAAAGCACAAGGAGATACACTATGCTGTCCACCTTCCATTATAAATCCTCCAGAATCTTAAAACAACTCAAGATTCATATCTATGAAAAATAAAGCATACAAAAGACATCTGAAAGATGTAATGGGGTGAACACCTTTAAAAAAAAAACATCGCCGAGTAGACCAAAAGAAGAGAAAAAATGCTCCTCCAAGATATACAAGTCACCGTGACTTACCTAAGAGAATTCTCCTTCATGGTCTCTATTGAACTCGCATTCAACCAAGGTGCAGGATACTTGGACTTCCAGTTGTAACAACACTATTCTCAAAATAATTCCAGCCTCACCTTATTCTCCATGCATCCATGAGCACCAACATACTGTCATCTCATGCTAACTTCAAACTGCATTAGTACAATAAACATGAAGTCCTTTAGCATATGACCAAGGTACTCAAAGCAAAAAGAAACACCAGACCACTGTCAAAGCTCCAAACCAACTGAACCAGAAACTTATCATGACACCATGATCTACACATCTCCAGTAGGAGATACCATGCTTCAAGTGAACAAGCCATGGTCTCAAGAGAAAAGCAACATGCCAAAACTCTAGACCAACATCACCTATCAAGCACCACTAACATCTCAGCTAAAAACTCCTCCATAGCTCCAAGATGTACACATCATCAAATAGTGACCATGCAGATGTGAAAGAACTCTTTTGCAGCAACAAGATCTAAGAGTCCCCAAGAAGCATTTGTAACACCAAAGAAGATCATTCATCACCAAGTGATGAATCCATAGTCACTGCTAAAGCTCCCATTGAACTATGACATCGAGCTTTCCAAGCAACATGACCGACCACCTACTGATCCAATCATCCTTCTAGTTCAACCGACAACATGTCCACCAGAAAACAACACCGAACAAGACCAAGACCACCAAATCAAATAGGCAACACCATCACCATCAAAAGCTTACACTAGCCAGCGTATCAAGCTCTCCATGACATCATGACTCACTTGCTATAGGTCCCCATAACTGACTATTTAGGTACTCAGAATGCCATTCACCTTCTCATCTCAAAACAACTACACCAATGCACAAGTGGCCAAAGACAAGGCCAGCTAATAGATTTTTAACAACACAAAAGAAACCTCTGGATATGGATAGTCCAATTCCAAGTTATCTCATTGCACCCAATGGGTAGCTAATCCATCAGCCGCACAACTTAGAGATCCACTTCAAAAAACTTGCAAATCTATCATCGCACTGGAAACTGCAAAACTGAGGTCATCAAAGAGAACAACCCACTTAGATGAACATGACTCAAACAACAGATCAAAGACTAGATCTGATTTGCCAATCACGTGCACAACTCAAGCACCATAGTCCAAGCAACCATTAAGAAAACACACCACAAGAATGTTGAATGAGTAAAACACATACCAACACTCCCATGCAGAGAAGACAACACACCTCCTAAAGATACATGTCAAACTGTAGCTATCTCATCCAGTCACACCCCAGAAACTAGGATCTAGAAAATAGCAGAACAACAAATCCACAAGCCACAAGTTTTACTTGACTGTGCAAAACTTGGAAAACCACAGTGTTTATGAAACACCCACGCATCTCCATATTCACTGCTCATTTGGATGAATTAGGAGTTTGCACACAACCATCATGGTTAACTAGAACAATGAAAAACATGAATATGCATGATACAATTTTTAGGAAAATCTAAAAAAAACCTCCAGAGCCAAAGACATGAATCTGAACCATGTGAGTGCAAGACACAGGTAAGAATGGAACAATAGGTCCACTTCAGACCAGTTCCAAAACCTCAGTCATGCACAAGCATACGAGAGAGCCAGGCTATTCAAAAGTTGTAGACCACCAGGATCAACTTCATAGCCTCCATGCAATCAGAGCAGCAGAGAAACAACCTTTAGTGCTAAGTCAGAACACCCAGCACAAGCACAAAACTTCATGGCTGAACAACAACACAAGCAACTCCATATCACCAGGGATCCTTTCACACATACACCCAGTATGAAACCACACTTCTGCTGCAACACAACCATAAGCATACCTCATGCCCTTTGCATCAGGAACATTTGCTGCGAGCCAGGAGCTTCAGAACATATTGCAACAATATGATCAACTCCAGTCATCTCCAGCGTCTTTCAAAAAACTATGTTGAATTTAAGAAGCAACTTCCACTCATCGAAGGATCAATCAACAACCGATTTCTCCAGATTTCCTCAAGCTTTCCAAGCTAAGAAATCATCACAGGAGAAAAATCCAGAACTTCAATAACTAGGAGAAGGCTTTGACACCACTAGTTGGTATCATCAAGCCTCGACCTCCTTCAACTAGCTCTAATACCACTTGTTGGGGATACAGAGCCGGTTCTGTCATCATATAACAACATCTAAGACAACAGTGCCTTAGTGATTTTCATTTTTATCACTTCAAAGACACAAACAACTATGCCATAAAGCGGAAGTAGGCACAATTGATCCCCCATTGATCCTCTGAGAAAAGTAAATGCAAAACATATAACAGATTCAATGCAAGCATAGATTCAAGAACATGAATCAGACAACCATAAAAGACAAACATGAAGACACACAGATATATGTGGGGAAAACCTTTTCTAGGTAAATCCCACACTCCAAAAGATCGAGCCATTGTATTATTCAGCAACAGAAAATAGTTACAATACAATCTCAGTCTCATAGCCTATACAAGAGTCACAAATTGTTCATCTGGAGAAAGAATATAGGCAACACAAATAGAATCTTCACACAGTTACAATGTCCTCATGACATACTATGTAGATTCCCTTTAGCTCCTCACAAAAGACTGTCTCACCTAGCCCCTCGACTAGCCTAGCCTCAAGGAAAATCAGGTTCACATCTTATATGATCTGTGACACCAAGTGTTAACGGTTACAATGCAATCACATAACACTCTAACACTTCACCACCTTTCTATGACTCTATACAATCTATTTGACTGTTACAAGTCATACATCCTTTTACCAACTAATCAGGTGCCAGTTAATATGCACCTTACCTCTAACACACAAATCCAATTGCCTCTGACCAAGTCACCTTGCAAGCACGCATCGAGCCGTCCAGGCATTCAATTCTTTGCCACAATTGGATCTTGTCAATCATTCAAATTTGAGCCATGTAGTTAATGCATTCACCGCTCAAGACTTTGACCAAATAATCATTGATAACTTGCCATGTGTTGCCACCTCATTCGTTCACTGCTTTTGATAGTCAGTCAAACTAGTCCAACACGGTCAATCAAGTTTTGAGCTCATGCGAGCTCTTAGCGCGCAACCGCCCAGCTCCTTTGACCCAACCGTGGTACAACGGTGAGCTTGCCCGAGCTCACCCTCATCTTCATGGTGCTACCACTGCCCCATACGACTCACCTCACGGTATGGTAGTGAGCCATCTGGGCTCACACCTTGACTCCACCACACTACTGCTTCAAGCTCAGGCACCTATCGCAGTATGGCAGTAAGCCAGTGCTGACTCGACCTCGACCTCCAACTATGCTACCATTGGGCTTGAATTTTCCCATTGTGGTAATTGCTAGAGCCAAGCATCATAGTCAACTGCCCCACAGTGGTTTACCAAATAGGCCTACGTGGTAAAGCGGTAAGCATTTCCGCTGACCGCCACGGCTCCACCGTGCCACCGCACATCGACCACCAGATCACCGCGGTATGGCGGTAGCCACCAAACCTGATCGTCACCGTCAATCATACTATTGTGAGGGCTGCCAGGCCACCTTGCAGTAGGGTAGTGACTACCAGGAAGGCTACCAATGGTCTCACCATGGCTATCGCGGTCTCACTAAGCACCGCCTGTGGTAGGGTGATAAAAGTCATGAGACCACTGCCACCAACCGTCTATGGTTTACCACGCCCACTGTGGCTTAAGAATAAGCCTCTGCGATAGGGTGGTAACCACTTCCTTTGCTAGCTCGCCACCACCGAGCCGTTCACCATGCCACCGCCAAGCATAACAAATACCACCGTGGTAGAGTAGTAACACTGCTCAACCATCGAACAGAATGGCCCGCGGTAGAGTGGTAAACCGCTCAACCGCGCCACCATGTAAACCAGGCAACGGTATGGCGGTAAAATCCATAAACATGGAGAAAATGGCCAAGTCTTCAAGGGAAACCAGAATGTTGAGGCATAAATTTCCCAACAATGTGTGGTGATCTTTGCACACTTTTCTCCTCTGGTTCTCCCTTGTTGTGGGTAGGGGAAGCAATAGGTGAAACAAGGGGCATTTCCCTTAAAGATGCAACAAGTGACTCTAGGTTTTCTAGAACTATTGGTTCCTCAAGAATATTGTTAATATTCTCACAAATCAAAATCCTCTCCTAAGAAATATGTGGGTATTGAACCCTATGGATTCTCTTTAATAACAAGGTAACCAAACAATAATGTGATAGAGTTGAATCATTTATTTTCCTTTGATACTTAGACCCCCATTCTCTTTAACAAATTATTGAGTAAATTAGGTACATTAATCAGTCTATTGTGACAGAAGTGACTCAAAAGCTTAAAATGTACAGTATAGAAGGGATTGTCTATCATCACAAGTCATATATTTAACAATGTAAGAGGCACAAATCCCATACCCATGGAAGTGACAATCTCTTGGTGCCTTATGATGATGAGTCAATATTTTCTCCAGGTTCACTGAATTCATCCTTGGAAGCTACTGTATTTTCTATAACAAGGAATTCAACTCCATTTCTTGGTAGACCAGATACCTATGCAATTGTAGCCTCTAAAGCATCCACCCTCAATCCTCTGACAATGTCATCATGTTGTAGTGTCATTGCAAAATGCACCATTTCTTTATTATATTTTGTTAGCTTAAGGAACTAATTTAACCATTGTACACATAAAAATGGGCAAGAATAGTCTATCCTCCAATACTTGCTGGTGTGTAAATGGCTCCCTTCTGACGATTTCACCTCTCATGATGAGATATTCTTACTCTACTTTTCTCAGAATTTTAAAATTTTAGCTCACAATTCAAATTCACGAACCCTTTATGTTTATAACACTTCCACTCCTCAACTAAAATCTCAACCACTATACCCTCACTCTCCTTTGTTCCAACTTGAATTATCTTGGAATTGGCTTAGATTTTAGGGAATAGATAACCAAAAGGTTGTAGATGTAGAAAGGTAGAAAAGAAAAAAGGGTTTGTGTGTTTTTTTTTGTGTTTTACTTTTGTTGGTGAAAATTATTATTTTTGGAATATATATTATCTCCCTGCCTAATGAAAATGTTGAAGTGACCTCACTTAAATGCATGTGACTAGGTAAAAGGTATGATTATTGATTGTAGAAATAAGATTAATGACTATAAAGCATGCAAAATTAAATGTAAGGACATATTGAAAGCATTGGAAATCTATGTTAATTATGGAAAATTAGTATGTGTACCTATCATTTTAAATGGACGTAACTCCACACATGTGGAAATTTGGGATGAGTGTCTGCTGCTTGATTTTGATTTGACATTGGTTAATTGCTATGGGTGATGGAGGAAATGATAGGTTAGTGCATGTGAATTAAAAGTTGCAATATGTGCGGTTGATGGAATGTGAAGTGATAGTTCAAATGCATGAAATTCAAGATAAATAATGTGGAATGGAGTGGTTAAGCTACATGTATTGATATGACAGGTTTGTGGTTGCATGTGTAGAAAAAGTGGAATGGATGATATGCAATTTAGTTGGTAAATTTTTTGAATTCTCTGACAGATAATTGTTGTGGGTACCTTCATCAACAAGTCCTGAACTGAATTGTGGCAGATTTTATGCATGGAGCTATAGGTCCCTACTGCAACATGGAGCGTACTTAGAAAATATTATGAATTATGGTACCTATGATGTGTGTTCATGTGAAGTTGGATCATGATTTATACCTAAGTGACCTCAAGAGGTGAGTTGTGTAGCTCATCTACTAAGTCACTGTGAGAACTAATAGTTTATATTGCTGATTTTTTATCTTGTGGTAGTATGTCTATATCAAAACCACTACTTTGACCATAGTGATGCATTAGAGAAAGAAGGAAATCATGTTTATGTGTTGGATTCTTGTATATCTTCAGTATGTTTTCATTAACTAACAATGAAAATCTAACTACATCTATGGTCTACAATTTAACTGCTTCATTTGGGAATACTTGATGTATTTCATATGGTCCCAACCATTTGGATTGTAGCTTCCCCTTATAATATTTATATTTGGAATCATATAATAAATCCCAATAACCCACATTGAATTATTTATTCTTTCTAAATTGATCATTCCATTTAGTCAGATGTCTATTTTTGAATTATCGCTATGTGATGCATGGCCTCCATTTTAATTTTATCTAGCCCCTTCAGATTGTGTAGCCTCTCCTTCTATGTTGTTGTCAAGTCCATATCTAGTTTCATTATTTTCCTAAGTATCTTGTATTCAAATTCAATGGGCAAAACTATTGTTTTCCATACACCAGTTCATAAGGTGTGAATCATGTGGTTGTTTTCCATGTGGTCTTATAGGCCCATACAACCTCAGGTAACTTGGTTGTCCAATAATTTATATGGATCTACACTATTTTGGTTAGAATATTCTCAATTTCTCTATTTGTAAGCTCCACCTACCCATTGGCTTGGGGGTGATAAGGTGTTGATTTACTATGTCTTATTTCATATTCATGAACCAATTTAGTGATAAGTTTTGAAGTAAACTAGGGACCTTGATCAGTCACAATTTCTCCAAGTACTCCATACGTGGTAAAGATGTCTTCATATAGGAACATAGCTACATTTCCATCTCTACTAAATTGTAATTCCTTGACTTCAACCCACTTGGTCAAATAATATGTGCAAACTAAAATATAATATTTTTTATTAGATGTTGGTGAAATGGGGCCAATGAAGTCTAAGCCCCATTTTATGGCTGCAAAGGCATCTCATCTATCCTTGTTTTTTTCCCCATTCTCTAACATCTATCATAGCTCCTTGTATGCTTTATTGAATCCTTATGGAGAGTTGGCCAATAGTAACCGATTGTTAAGATCTTAAATGTAGTCCTTTTGGCTACAAAGTGACCCCCATAGGACTCATCTTGGCAAGATTTTAGGATGTAAAATACCTCATCCTCTCTTATACATCTCCTCATAATATTATCTGGACCTATATTAAATAGATAACCAGCTACCCAAGAATATGAAAAGATTTTATGCACCAATTGTCTCTTTTCTCTAGGAGAGAAATGTGATGGTATCTTCCCTACCTCTAAGTAATTTGTAATATCAAAAATCATGGTGTGTGTACATTGAGAGTAAACAAATCCTCATCTAGAAAAGTATCATCCACAACACCTTCTTCTAGCTATGTGGGTAATTTGGACAGAATACCAACTACCACATTAGCTTTCTGAGGCTTATCCACTATGGTTATATCAAACTCATGTAGTAAGAGCAACCATTTGAATAGTCTATATCCAACCATGGGTTTATTCATTAAGTACCTTACTATAGTGTAATATATGTGGATAAAGACTAGATACCCAATGATGTAATGCTTAAAATTGTGAATGGCATAAACAACTGCCAACATCTCTTTTTTTGTGACAGTGTAGCTAAGTTCTACTCGTAATTTTTTGTTGATGTAGTAGATAGCATACTCTTTATTACCTTCCTTTTGTACCAATACTACTCCTGTATTAAAATCAAAAGCATTAGTGTGTATGTGGAAAGGTAATGTCCAGTTTGGCCCTCTCAAGACAAGTGCTTTTGACAATGCTATCTTAAGTGCTTCCAAAGAGTTTTGACATTTTATGGTCCATTCAAATTCTATATTTTTGGTGACAAAAACAAATAAAGGTGTTGCAATTTTGTTGAATTACCGAATGAATCCCCTATAGTAGCATGCATGTCCTAGGAAGTTCATTACATCTCTTCGTTTTTATGGCATTGGAAGTGTATAGATGATCTCAATCTTATTGGATCCACTTGAATTCTTTCACTTGATTTAAAATTCCCTAGAACAATCCCTTGAATCATCATCATGAAACATTCCTCATGACTCAGTGATAGATTATGTTCTTGACATCTTTTCAAAGCCTTCTCTACATTGTTGAGTGCTTCTTCATATGTTTATCCATAGGTGGTGAAGTCATCCATGTAGATTTTCATGGATTCATGAGCATAATCTAAGAAAATACTTATCACCGCCCATTGGAAAATGGCTAGGTCATTACATAGTCTAAAGGGAAGAACAAAATAGGCATATGTGCCCCAAGGGAATGTAAATGTGGTTTTATCTTGGTCCTCTATAGCTATCTTTATCTGGTTATAGCCACTAAATCCATCTAGGAAGGAGAAGTACTTTTTACCTACTAGGGAATCAAGTACTTGATCAATGAAAGGTATGTAGTGGAAAGTGATCCTTCCTAGTGGTTGTGTTTATCTCTCTATAGTCCACACATACCCTCCATTTATTGCAAGAATAGAGAAAGGAATGAAAGTGTTGTCATTAATGTCAATTGGTCAACCGGTTATCTACTAGTTGTTATTGGCTACATATGCTAAGGATATTGAGAGAATTGTATTAAAGGAAGTTTACAAGTATTCATTTGTCACTCTGGTATTTGCCCCTATATTCATTCAGTTCAAATATATTGGTCATGGTTGTTGAAGGTTGCTATATCCAGATTTTTGGCTATTGTTTCGTTATGAAGTTCCAATTGTGAACTATGTTTTTCTGTGTTCTGACTGAGGTCTGGAGAAAATTTGTTGGTCCGAATATCTCTTTGATGAAGTCTTTTGACTTTCGGTTCTAGAGTTAGGATGTTATGATTGCATTGACGATAATTTTGGTTTTTGGAAGTTTTGAGCTTAATTGTTCTATGTGTTTTACACTAGTTTGGCTGACCGTGTGTTAAGCACTATCTTTAAAGTTAATGAAGAGTGTTGGAACTATTTTTGGATCTCAGTGAAGCATGTGTTTGGGCACCCTCATTCTAATTCCACCCTAGGATTTTTGGCACCAACCTATTTGAATTTGAAGTTGGATGGCAAACTTTGTATCTTTTTCAAGGTTGGAGAGAGTATAAATATAGGATGAGCTAGTAATGAAAATCATATGAAAGAAAAGAAGGAAGATAAGTGAAAGAGAAGACACTGTTTTAATGCTATTCAAAAAGTGTGTGTGAGTTATGTGTGTGGTAGATTAGTGTGAAACTTAATGTTGAGTTTTCAGATTAGTGAGCAGAAGGAAAACTCTATCATTCATGCATGTTGATCAAATACCTATGGGGGAATACTTTGTTGCATTGGGATTGATGTCTCTCTGTAATAAGTCTTCTTTGTCTTCTTTGTATCTCTGCTGTAGTGATCCCTCCACGTTGTAGCCCTATTGGATAGTGAGTCATTATCTTAGGCAGTGAGCCTTTTGTAATCGTTTTGATATTCTCTATAGTGCGAGTTAATCCTCACCGTGGTTTTCCCTCATTGGGTTTTCCACATAAATCTTGTGTTATTGTGTTTATGCGTTAGATTTGAGTTTCTACATTGGCAATTGATGATTAATCATTTAAGTAGTTTAAGCATTAGTTTTGGTAATTGAATTGAAAGTTAAAAATTTGTGACAACTGATTCACCCCCCCTCCCAGTTGTCCTATTCAACACCATTTTCCTTCTTTCTTGGGGACAATAACTAAATGTGACACCCATTGAATGTCATATATAGGGTAAATAAAGTTTGCATCAAGTAATTTTTGTAGCTTAGTTTTAAGTATTCCTCTTAAGGTGGGGTTCATTCTCCTTTGGGGTTATCTTATTGGCTTGAAACCATCAATTATGTAGATCCTATGCATGCATAGGTCTAGATCAATCCCCTTCATGTCATGGTAGTCCAATCCAAAGGTTTTCGTGTGTGCTTGTAGCACAATGTTCAGAGAATTTTGTTGTTCTTTGATTATTCCATTTTTAACATTTATCATTTTTCTTGGCATGATTTCTAATATCTTGGATGTTGATTGTATAGATGAAAGGTCAACTCCACTAATGCCAGGAATACATTGTTGTGGCAGTAGAGAATAGAAGAGTTGGATACTTCTTCTAATGAATTTATAGGTATAATATTCTGTAGTGGATCCTATCGACATGAAATGCAGTCTTGTTGTTGTGGGTCCCTACTGCAGTCATTCTATATTATGTGAGCAATTAAATTATCCTCATCTTGATTACTTAACAAAGGGTTGCATTCTATAGTCATGAGAGTCTACAAGGAATAGTGGTATTCTTCATCTAAGGTAGTGTTGGCATATGGCTTGTAAGTGTTGTCATTGATTGCAACCTAAGTCATGCATCTAGTCTATAGTCTAGTTTTGGTCTCTACCAGTGGAACAAAACAAAGAACAAGGTATCTAGTTAAAGGCATAAATGTCGATCTGATTACCTCATCAGACTGGTATTTTGAGTTGTGGATCTCAAAGAGAGGATTTTTGATTTTTGTAATACCTTACTCAAGGAGTATCTTGATGTGCATTCACTAGTATGTGATCTAGAAGATCTGGTACATTAGTCTATTGATTATCCATGCTAGAAGGCTGACTTGTTGAATATAGTAATTGCGGATGTAGAAGGAGCAATTAATTAAATGTTTTTGTGTTCAAATATGTGTATTTGGGTCCTCTCTATGTCTTAAATAACTTTGGAGGATACACATAAATATTTAATTAAGGATCTAGCTAACAATTAAAAATAACTTATTGTTTTATGAAGCCAACATATGAATGATTAAATCCTTGATAGTGGATATATATATGAGATCGGTTTTATCATTTTGTGATAGTGAATAAGTATGGAAATGTGAAAATGTGTGTGTGGTATAAAAATAAAAAGAGTAGTGGTGTGAATGTTGGATTTGTGATGTGAATTGAAGAGCATAGCAAAGAGAAGAATCAGTCTATAGATTCAAAATATGATCTATGAGCTTCACCGAAACTGTAACCTAGCATAAGTAGATGCTACTATCTCAGTTCAACCTTAAGATGGTTTTAATCTAAAATTTGGTAAGGCAGTGAGCCTTCCCTTTTGAGCAGTGTGCTCTAGGTAGTGTGCATGAATGCAAGTGCATTCTCTTTTGTAAAACTTATATTTGAGTACTCAAATTGTGGATTAACCTCCACTGTGGTTTTTCCCCATAACAGGGTTTCCATGCAAAAATCCTTGTGTTATGGTGTTGTGAATGATTAATTTGAATGCTTGCATCTTTTCTTTAATGCTATGTTGAAAAGGTTTCAAGCTTTAGATTAATAAAGTTTAAATTTGTTGAACACTAAGTGTTCCCTTGAGTCCAACAATTGGTATCAGAGCTAGTTCCTCTGAAGAAGTTTAGCACCTTGAGGTGGATCTTGGAATGTAATGGAATCTAATGGTCTTCAACAACAACTTTTGGTGGCACTTGATGACCTTGATCAGTCTAAAGAGAAGTCAGGGAATTGAGAGCGGATTTTAAAGATGCAGAGATATTCATTCAGACATTGAAGGATAAAATTTTTAAATCTAGGGAGAAGAGAAAGGATCTCTATGATCAGATGCAACAAAAGGAGAGTGAAAATATGGATGATGCTCACCTGAATCAAACCTTGAAGGAAATAATTGAATAATGTGAAAAGATTTCCAAAGATAATGTAACCCTAAAACATGAAATGGAATCTATGGTGATGAGGATGACTAAAGAGATTGAAGAAAGGAAGAAGAATGAGGAAAACCATGCTCAGGCCTTGAAAGAGAAATCTGATGAATGCAAAAGAATAAATGGAGAATTCACTCAGTTGGAAAGTGAACTACAATGATCCAGAAAAAATGGAGAAGAAATCAAAAAAATAGATTGTTATTCTCAGGAATGATCTTACTACAACAAATGAGTACAAGAAGAAGTTTACGATTAGTTCAGTGAAGCTTGATGAGCTGAATCAAGGACAAAAGAGTGGAAATGATAAGAGAGGTCTTGGATATGAAAAAGGAGAAAGTTCCAAATCAGGGCAAAAGAATTTCAGACAAGGAAACTAGATGAACAAAGGTGGAAGGTATCCGGTAAGACAACCTAATGCTCAAAATTTTAATGGATATTGTTTTTCTTGTATCAAATTCAGTCATATGGCACTCAATGTAGAAGTAATATTAAGTCAAGAGATTCATCATTCATTGGTCAGTGTTTCAATTGCAAAAAGTTTGGTCATAAATCAATTGAATACAAAAATGTGTCAAGCTATTATGTCAATAGAAGGAATGTTGAATGTTATACATGTGGAAAATTTGGACGTATTGCTAATCAATGTAGATCAAGAAGAAATAATTGGAATGATTGGTTTAGACAAGGAATTACTGTGTGCTACAATTGCAATAAATATGGTCACATTGCAAGATTTTGTAGAAACAAAAATGTGGATAGGAGAGGTCCAGTATACAGAGGCTGAAATAT
Source organism: Sequoiadendron giganteum (assembly GCA_007115665.2). Lineage (NCBI taxonomy): Eukaryota > Viridiplantae > Streptophyta > Pinopsida > Cupressales > Cupressaceae > Sequoiadendron > Sequoiadendron giganteum. The sequence goes on from CM021107.1 coordinate 639,629,954, forward strand.
AAAGAAAGATGTTAAAAGGAAAGGAAAAGTGACTATGGATGAAATTAGAGATTAGATGAAGACATGGGTAAGGAAGAACAAGTCTGATGCTATAAATGGTTCTACACCAAAACCTACTTTTGGTAATTCATCCAGTAATTGATCTTAGGCCACTGACCCAAGGGGAGTTGTTCAAGGAAATATTTCCTCCCCTATCTGTAGATGGTACCAGAATGTGAAGGATGATAAAAAATGTATCAATGATGTGCATAAGTTTTGGAGAACATTCACAAGAAAATTCAGAGAATTCATAGGTCCGCAGAAGAATTTTTCTCTCACTGTTTGAGAAAACAGAGCATCCATGAAAATTAGTGCAAACACATTTATTGCAAGTGTACGAGCTATAAAAGACAAGTTTTAACTTTCATTTGTCACTTTGCATCAAAGAAAAGAAGGAGGAGAGCACCTGGTAGTAGAATTTCGAAGCAAAGAAGTTGATTCACCAACGAAACCCAAAATCTATCAGGTATTTCAATTGTTTTTGAAATCTTCATACAATTTGGTGTGCGGTTATTAACTCTAAGTATGAAAGAAAAATGGAACAAACCAAAGGGCTGATCATTATAGACCCCTAATATTTGAATGTAATATATGTATTTTGGTATCCCTCTCTCCTTTTAGGTGAAAAACCCTAGAAGTGTTAGAGATCCTAAGTGGGTACCAAAATCTTCGTTACACAAACTATGGAAAGTCACTCAAAAATTCTCCCAATAGAAGGGAAAGGAAACAATGGTCTTAGAGAATACTAGAATATTGGAGAGTAAAGATATTGAATTGAAAAGGTTAGCAGTCAAGGTGGAAGAAGTAGCAAATAAACCTACTCAGATTGTTAAATATAGACCAACTAGGACATGATTTATTCTTGTAGAAAAAGTTCTTGAGTTATCAGTTCAGTAGATTAATTAGTAAGCAACCAGTTTCTATGAGTAGGAAATTTGATTTTCTAAATGTTTTTGCTGATGCCACATGAGAAGAACAAGATCAATTGTGTGAATAATATTAGCATAATTATATTGTGATAGAAGAAACAAAATGGAACCCATTAATGTTTGTGGGAGATTTGCAATTAAGGGCTAGCATCATATTTCAGGAATGAAAAGTATAGGGGTGAAATCATGCAAGATTATGTGGAGAGAGAGAAATCAATTGCTCTCCCAATTAGAAAGGAATCTAAAACCCCTGATGTGATCATAGAAGAATGGTTACAAATTTTGTAGCACAAAGCTGTGGGTAGGAAAATCATGAATTTGAGAATGTAGGATTATAGAAGGATGCAAATATTCACTATTGGACTCATCCATCATTGTTATCAGCTTGTGCAAGAAAGATGGGATAGTTCAAACCTTGAGTTGTAGAGGAAAGAGCCCCAATATATTTATAATTTTATGGCCATGCTTGAGAGAACACATAGGTATATAGATATTGCCAAAGACAAAGGACTTGAATGGGTACCACTCACCTTCCAGCCACCAATGCTTCTCTACCCAATACCACACTGGATAGGGGAGAAGAATGAGGAATGTGAGAAAGCTGAGGTTACTGGAATGAACAAACTTGCATGCTATAGAGGATTGTATTTGAAACACATTAAAGGAGTGGATTCTATTAAGGATCTCAAGGAAATCACTTTTCACTACAACCTCTAGCCCTAGTTAATATGCTTGAGGATAAGCAAATGGGTAGTTGGGGGAATAATGAGTCTAGTTATTAGTTAGTTTTTTGATGTTTTTTACGCAAGCTCATAAAAATTATTAGAAACTTATCTTATGCATATTCCTACACTATTCTATCTTTTATGCTCATTATGCAAACTTGAGCCTGATTTGAAGTATATAGAAATATGGTTATGATGTGATGGTTATTGCATAATTAATGTGTGAATATGAATGAATTGTAATGGATATATGTACTTATCTATGGTTTTTAGTATTGCATATATGTTTTATGAACTAAATATTTGTAGACAAGGAGCTAGAAGAGGTAGATTATAACCCGTAGGAACTGCGAGGTGCAACCTATAGTCAAAGGAGTTTCCAGATAGCAGAGCAGGGGAGGTTCTAGAATAAGTTGAGTGCATCAATTACAACATGGAGGATCTTATTGATAATGATCATGAATGATCATGACATTTAATAAAGATGCCGAAGGATAAGAACCTTATTACAATTAAGATTCTAACATGATTGATTCAAGTAGTCCATGTTCTGGTTCTTGTTGCAATAGAGTCACAGTTCTATTTGGAATCATCTTCATTTTTTAGTTATAGTTTAGATTGCTTAGTCTTTATCATGCTCTAATATATAGGGAGTGGTGATTTATGATTTCACTTTAGAGTCATGGTTTAATAAACTCCCCCGCGCCTATATGTATGGCTCAAAGGTTGAGGCATGAGAGAGTTAGTTAATATTTCAATAGTAGATATAGCTATCAAATATTTTCAATTAAGTTGTTCTTACAAGACAATGTTTATTGCTCAATCATGATTTCATGAATAAGATATCCTAGCAAAATATTATGTGATATTCTGAGTTATGTAATGAATGGTTTTAAGTTATTACTATTGCATTAATCTAAGGAGCTAGATTTGGGTTAGATGAGTTGAGACAACCACTTGAGCAAGGGCCACTCAAGGTAACTATCCCTCACTCCAATTGGTGTATAATTACTTTTGTTATAGAATTTATCTCATAAATGCATATGATGTTAATTAAATTCCTTGTGTTATAGTTGTAAATGGATTCATGAACAATTGTTATTTCAAATTTATGCCTTAGTTTTCTTAAGCTTGTTGTACTTCAGAGTGTATGTTTAGTTAACAATTTTGGTTAAATTCTGGCATTCATTCCTTGACAGTGAATTAGTCATAGTCTTATACTGTAGGAACCCATAGCAATAGGATCAATATTACTTCTCATTATTGTTATGTAGTTTAAGATTCTTTAGCATGTATAAACACCTTTTCTAGGATGACATAGATAGTTTCGAGTCTCTAAAATCACATACATTTCCATTACCATCACAAGATTACTAGCCCTAATTGATAATTCAATGAAGGTCTTTCCAAAGATTCAAGTGGAATGTTAAGCTAGGTTTTCCCCCTAAATTGTATTACTGACACCAAGTTTACTAGACATTATTAGGTACTCCATAGACCTATAGAGGAGATTGTTCTTGGAGTGATTCATGATGGTTTGGTTATCTTGGAGGAGAATTCTCATTCTCCACTCTTGGTCTGCTTGGCGGTTTATCATTTGAGAGGTATTTTCCCATTTTTTCTTTTAGATGTGTTATGTTTCATGCTTTGATTTCTTATGGGATTGAGTAGATTCATGATAATTTATTTTGGAGGCTCATTTTTGAATTGTTTAGCATGAGTTTATATTGATTTATATTTCATGGATATGGATCTTGAGCTATGGCTAGTTAGTTCTAGAGGATTTATTTTGAGAGATATTTGGCATAGTTATCTCCTTGTACATTTGAGTTTAGGTTATTATTCATTTATGAGGAGTTTAGGAGATGGTTTATGGGTTGATTTCCTTGGTTTGGGAATGGTTACTTTGAGTTTTATCTTCTTGGTTAGAGAGGCTTACATCCATGTGCCATTGCTACATGATTTTATATGTTTTTTGATCTAAGATATTGAATTTTTTTTTGAGTGTTGTTGAGGCTTATCATTTGGGGCTGTTAGGAGATCATACTTGAAACAAAATCGCACTTTTGAGGTGTTGGTAGAAGGACATGTTATGGTTTACAAGTTTTCTCTCTTCATGTTTCCTTCTTGGAGGTTCATGTTGAACACCCAGAATACTGAGAGGGGGGTGAATCAGTATTCTCTTAAACCATTTAGTCATAATCCAACCAATAATCAAAACATATTTAACTGTAGCAAGGAATGAGTACATGAATGAAATCACAACACTGCATAACACATGAACAATATGATTTTTACATGGAAAACCCAAGGAGGGAAAAACCATGGTGAGGATTAACTCACAATATATTATAACTGGTTATAAGATATTACAGGGCTCACTACCAAGACTCACTATCCTTAAAAGGATCACAACCTAAAGATATGAGATAAAATGGCTACATATCCAAGGTGTGAACTGATGTAAGATGCACCTTCCTTGTAATTAATTCAATTTCAATGAATTTCTAGATACAAAATAGTACTCTGCTCAACATGTACTACACTTCTGTCCTTATTTTGATTTCACACATATAGATTCACAAGTTTGCACAAAATCAAATTTCACACACACCATACATCACTTCATCTCATTTTCTCTTCATCTTGTGACTCAAGACAATTTCACATATATACCCTATTACATTCGCATACATCAATTAGGTCGACCTAATTAGACGTAGTCCCATTTCAATTCAAAAATACTATGTCGGCTTCATACATGGAACCAAAGATTCCTCATGCTCAAAGAAAATGTGCAAAACTTGAATTAAGGTCAACACAAATAAATAATAGATCCTCTTAACATCCGTAATACATATTAATCTTCATAGAACAACTTCAAGCATTAGGTCGGCTAGGGATTAGACTCAACCACAAAATGAGCCAATCCAACCAACAACAATTATCCATGTAATCATATAAGAACACACCATCTAGAATATGAGTAATGTTGACACCTTTAAATCATCTCCCAAAATTGTAGAGTCTGAACCAAAACATCAGAGGAATGTAGACCATATAATACTTATCATCTTGTATTGTATAAGCTAGAATATAGTTTTCCAAACTTCTATCATATGTAACTTTCAGCCAGATTGACCAAAATTGTTGAAACCTTGATCATAGATGAATTTAATAGTCCCAAACAACATACTATAATTTCATAAGCTGATCTTTTAATATGAGCAAATCCAGGCCAAAGTATTGGATCAAAGTGACATAAAAACTGTCTACTGGATCATACAAAATGTCAACAAACATTGTTGGCATTAATAACAATACATCAAAGGGTTTCTTCTTCATTATTTCAACAATCTCCCCCTTTCATTGATGGCAACATGTGCCAAAAATTAATCTCAACTATTCAATTTTTTCACCAAAAATTCTTCTAGTAAAACTTCTCAAAACTTCTCCATCAAACACAGTATCTAAACTTCTCCAGAATTCTCCAAAAACTACTTCCAAAATTATTCAAATTCTCCAACTTCTCCCCTTTTGAAATCAAGGACAAAGGGTTTCCCAATGAGACACATGACTATGAAGACAATTGAAATGAAATGGCTGGATCCCCCTTAGGGAGTTATCCCAAAATTACATCTGACCATATGTTAAAAAAAGACTGAAAGCAACTGAAATATAGTATACAAGGTGAGATATGTTCACTCGGAGGAGGAATCACCTTCAAGATCCTTGGGAATAGCTTCCCAAGTGGATTTTACTTCATCCCAATTATTTTTAGCTATAACAACTTCCTTATGCATTGATTCCAACTCCACCAAGCTTTCCTCTCCCTCTTTCGAAGTAGTTAGATAATGATTTATCTTTTCAAGTGTTTCAACATCAGTGAGAGCACTTGATATAAGTATATGCTTGCACTTTACTAGATCTCCATGATGTCTAAATCACCTTATAACATTCTCTTTTTGTCTTTGCAAGGTGAAAAAATTATTTTGCAAGTCTTAAATTGTAGTCCAAGAGGCATAGTTTTTGTCTTTTGTAAGGTCATAAGTTCTGGAGGCATTGGTCAACTGTGACTCTATTGAGTCCATTAGGTATTTAATTAATGCCTTGAGTAGCATATGACCATCTCATGCAATATAAGAATAGTGTCTAAGCCTCATATTCTTCACTTCTTCCAAGCATTTCATAACTTTGCTATGTGCAATTGCACATCTTTCATGAATTTCAAGCAATCTTTTCTCCGTAATCCTTGACTCAACTTATTTTTCTACCTACTCCTTTAGGCTAGAAGTATATTTCCTAAATGAATCAATCAAAAATTTTAAATTCTCAACAAGTGTTAAAGAATCATTAGTAGTGGTACCAGGGGTTGCATCTTGTAAAATATTGATGGCATCATTAATCAGCTAAATCCCCTTCTAATGAGTTTCTATGATTTATTTTCTCCTGGAGGTGAAAAAAGTGCCTCCAATCTCCATTCTCTGAATAGGTGGGATTTTATTTAGATCAACATAGCCTTGTTGTGATGAAAGCTGAACCAATTGGGGAGGAAAAACTGGTTGAGTCCTTATTTTCTTTGTCAGACGACCCTTGAGAGTGTTGCCGAAGGAATCTCTAAGTGACTTTATTGGCTTTGCGATATTTTGGGATTCTTATTCATTTCTTTCAACTACAGATTCTTCTTTATTCTCTTCTTTCTCTTCTTCTTTTTTGGAGGTGTTTTCCTTTTTCCTATTTTTCTTTTCATCCTCCTTTTTGTTTTTATCATCCTTATCATCATTACTCTTTTCATATTACTTTTTTATTTCTTCTCCATATTTGTTTTCTTCATCTTTATTTTTGGTATCTTCATTTTGGTTAACATGTTGGTCTTTAGCATTATCATTGACTTCATTCCTATTTTGATCTTTATTATTTTCTCTGATTGTATTTTTGGTGTCTTTTAGAGAAGTAGATGTCTCCAAAGGGGCATGTGTATCATCAATTGTATTCCCTAGGACATCCAAATGTGGAGTCTCTTATAAAGAAAGAGAATTTACCTCTTCTACAACTACTTCTTGAAAAATAATTAAATATGATAAGAGAAGAATATTTTCCTCTTCATTAGTAACATCATCTTTTCTAGGACTAGTCATCCCATATTGCAGTGCCATGTCTCTCACTATATGAAAAGTTTCTTGTTTCAAATTTTTTGTGCTGTCCTTCTCGTTGGTCATAAGAATGGTAATTCTCTATTTTACCTTGAATTGCTAGGTGTATAATTCTAGTAGGGTGGCCTTATCATCCTCAGATAAAGAGGATCCAAACTTGTTCAAAGCATCAATTTTGATCCTATTTTCTACATTGACAACTTTATGTATTATTTTCACTAGAGCTTTCCATACAACATCAGTTACCTTTTCCTTCATGTTGTCCATACTTTCATCCATAATGATCATATACTAAACAAAAGCATCTATAATAGTTTTCTGATCTTCTCCATCAAATTCATCATATAACTTGGTAGTGGTTTTTAATAAGCCATCATGTTCTAACATATTGTTAAATAAGGATTCCAACTTAATAGGTGGATGAGCTCTTACCAAATAATTCTTGAGCTTCTTCTTCTCAACCTTTGATGTTCCTTCAGTTGTTTTCTTTTCCTCTTTCCTCTTGTGCATATGAATTATGAAAGATTTTTTCTCCTTTTCTATCTCCTCTTGTTTGGACAAATCCTCAATATTGACTTTGGCCCTCTTTGATTCAAAAGTAGCCTCTTGTGAGGTACCTTCACCACTAGTAGAAACACTACTTCTCTTCCTTTTCAATTGTCATTCTTCCTTAAAACCAAGTTTAATTTCTTCTTCCACAACATCATTTAAGTTTCAATCTCTGGATGCTTTCTATTTCTTTCTTCTTCTAGAGGTAGCAGGAAGTGCTATCGAAGGTACGTTCTTCCTCTTGGAGATTCGGGTGCTGGGTCTAGAGGGTGAAGGTACATCAATTGCAACCAGATCATTGGGATCCACTTTATCTCCTATAACAATAGTTGTGGCAGTAGGTTTTGGTATTGAAGAGGCAGGGGTGGAAGCTAATCTTCCTAATCTACATGGTTCAGAGGACTCACCAATAGTCTCAACTATTTTATCTTTCCTTTCTGCTGCAACTTCCCTTTATTTTGCAACATATTCTTTTGAGAAGTCATACATTCCAAAGAGTTGTTCAACTTGTTTGTTCACCCTTTTTGTTCTAGCAGATGCTGAAGTCTCCAAGTATACTTTAGTAGATTTCTCCTCATATGTGTCGTGTTTAGGTAGTGAGGGGTCCTTGGGGCTTCTTAACAATATTTCAATGTATCTCTCAACCTCTTTCTCATCAATTTCATATCCCAAAGGTTCAATCCATATTGTTATCGGTTCTACCACCTCTATTATGCATTCATCAGTGGATACAATAAAGGTTATGTCATTTGCATACTTTATGTCATTTGCATACTTCTCCACTAAACTCCTAGGAATTATTTCTCTCTCATACATATTCCTTTGGAATACAAAGAAAAATGTAGTCAATGTATCAACCTGTGCATTGTAGTTTCCAATATTATGTAAATAATAAATTTTTTTGTGTGCAATTGGTCTGCTTCTATCCCATGTAATATTTTTGCTTCTAGGTAGCTCTCTCATAAAGTAGAAAGAAAGAAAACAACCAATGTTCCATACTTGAAAGCATATTTCTTTGTTTTGGTTTGATGCAATTTCTCCATAAGTTACTGCTAAAGCAACTCATACAAATCACAATCCTTCCCATTTACCACCATGTCATGAGCAACACATATTACAGTTGCAGATACTAAGTTTTCTCTATTTTGAAAATAGATTTTGAGACCAATCATGATAGATGCATACTTAATTGTAGGATTGATGATTGGTTTGGTTGTCAACGCTCTCTTGGAAAATGTGGCACCAGTTAACTACATAACTACATCATTCTTCATAGACATCAACATTGGTATGGGTCTAGTATCATACAATTGAGTTAAAGCCTTAATTTCATCTTTTGAAATTAGTCTAGGCATATCAATCCACATGAATTTTTCATGCATTTTGCTTAGGGCTATCTTCACATGTTTTGCATCCAAATTGCTACTAAAGCTGGGAGACCATTTCCAAATGCCTAGCTTCTTTCGCACTAGGTTTTCATATTCTGGTTTCACCAAAAAGTCATATCTAGTTAACTCTTTAGACCATAAATCCATGAGAACTTGATGATCATATTCTTCTAGTTTGCAGTGTATATAGATTCTTATGTCTTTTGTGGGAAAAAATTTGATTGGGATCTTCAAAAATGAACCATCGGGGTCATTCTCAAACACTTTCCATGAAAACCTCTTAAACTTTGGTCTAGGTCTTTCAGTAATATCTACTATGGTCAGTGTAGCCATAACCTCAATTCTACCTTCAAATGTTTATAATATCACTTCTAATACACACCCTCTAAGAACAGATAGTAGTAAATACCTTTTTCACGCTTCAACAAGAACTAGGGTTTGAACCAATTTGCCTCGACTCCCCTTTAAATTCATTTTGATTTCTTTCAAATGTGCAAGAGTGGATTGAAAATCGATTAGGAACTTCACTTTATATGTTATCAATCTGCCCCAAAATTTGCATTTAATGCCTCACCTTCCCAAAAGGTGGCAAGAAATATTGGATGCTGAGGTTGTGTTGCTGATATGTGGTTGTCATTGATGTCAACACTATTAGCACTGATGATTCTAAAGGCTGTATATGTCGAGGAGATTGAGAAAATTGTAATAAATATATTGCAAGCAGTCAGTGAAGCTGAGAAGGTCAAAGTGATGATAAGTTATGTAAGTTGATGATCAGAGGGTGCACATTAAATGGTTTGTTGCTGATCCTATCTAGTATGTTGTCCAAAAGTTATAGAGGTGCGCATCAAGGATTGGGGAAGTTATGAAGTCTTGTGTTCCTTCAATTATTTTGTTTTAGTAGCAAGTGTTTCTGAAAGATGAAATTGCAATTTTGGTAAATTGGGTTGTTGTGTATGTTCCTGAGATGTTCAGTGATGTTTCTAGATCATGCTCTATTAGTGTGGTATGTCCGCATTGATTGACATTTTTGTGATTGAAGATCTTTGCTTTGTGTGTTGGTATTTTCATGTTCTTGGCCGACATGCTGGTGGTAGCATGTTGCAGATCCTTATGGATTAATATTTTATTGTTTGGCCTATTCGAGGATGTTGATTTAGGTCCTCTCTATGTTGTGATCGACTTAGGTTGGTGCGCATTAAGATTTATTCATGCATTGAGGCCGACGGTTTGTAATTAATTTATTATTTTGTGGCTGATAGAGTTGTTGATGTAAATCCTTGTAGCAGATATATAAGAGTGATTGTTTGAGCAAATTCAAGTGTGCCAATGTATGTATGAGTGTGTGTATGTGCGAATAAAGATCAGATCATCCGAATGCAAAGCAAAGTATGAAGAAGTTTGAGCGAAGTGTGAAGAAGTGTATCTGTGCCTAACCAGAACTGTAATTAGGCTTATGAAGAAGCTAATTTATCTATTCATGTTCATCAGATGGTTTTAATTTGATTGTCTTATGTAAGGTAGTGAGCCTTCCCTTTGAGCAGTGAGCTCTAGGCAGTGTGCTTGAATGCAAGTGCATTCTTTCTTCATTCTTCATTATACTTTTACCAGGGTATAATCTCGTGGACTAACATCCACTGTGGTTTTTCCCCTAACAAGGTTTCCACGTATAAAAATCTTGGTGTTCATGTGTTTTTGATGTGTTGTTGATTTATGCTTGCACTGTTATTTATCAGATCTGATATTAAAGGTTGATTAAGTTTGAATAAGTTTAATTTATGCAACAACTAATTCACCCCCCTCTCAATTGTCTATCCTTGATTGGCCAACAATTGGTATCCGAGCAGGTTCCTTTGAAGAAGTTTAACAACTTGAGGTAATACGAGATGACATCATACAAGAAGGATAGTCCTAGATTCGATGGTACAAACTACTCTTTGTGGAAATTCATAATGGAGTGTCATTTGAAGTGCGTTGGTGAACCTTTTTGGAAGATTACAAAGAATGCATATACTTTTCCTCAGAATGGTCCCTCCTCTGAAGATGAGATCAAGCAAGCAAAAAAAATACTAGTGCTATAGAAGCAATGTTGAGTGCTTTGACAGACTCAGAGATGAAAAATGTGATAGGATTAAAGATTGCACATGAAATTTGGAAAAATTTGGAAGCATTGTATGAAGGAGATGCACTAGTAAAATTTGCTAAGCTACAAAGTCTGAAAGGAAAGTGGGAGAACATGAAGATGAGTGAGGATGAAAATATCTTTTCTTTTGCACAAAAGATAAATGAACTGGTGATGGACATTAGATGTGCCGGTGGAGTCTTGGAAGAAGATGAGATTGTGGCTAAAATACTTAAATCCATGCCTACTTCTTACAAAAAAAAGCTCATGCTATTGAAGAGCTCAGGATAGTAACAAATGTGATAAGAGACATGCTGATTGGAAAACTAGCTGCCTTTGAGTTCAGTGAATTTGGTGAATCTTCACCTGAGACAAAGTCTACATTCAAATCTATTGTATCTAGGAAAATCCAATAGAGATATGATTCGGGAGAGAGTTCCAGGAAGGCGTTCAAGAACTGGAAGCACTGATTGTGAAAAGAGAAGCCAGAGGACAAGGTAAGTAAAAAGGAAAGTTACCTATTAATTATTTTTCTTGCAGTAAGATAGGTCATTTTGCATCAAGATGTCCTGAAAGAGTTTCTAAGTACAAACCTAAGAAGACTAGATTTCAAAAGAAATATTATTATGCTGAAGAAGGTGTAACTGATGATGAATCTGATAAAGAAACTGGAAATGAAGATGAATGGGTATTCATTGCTATAAAGGAAAATGGTCCAGTGTCCACTGAATCAGCTAGTAGTCAGAATATTGAGCAAGCTCTTGCAACCAAAATTGATGAGAAGGATGAGTGGGTAATTGACATTAGATGCCCACATCATATGACTAGTGATAAAAGAAAATTTCTAAGCTTATAAAAATATGATGGTGGTGTAGTAAGATTTGGAGATAATAACGCTGGTGTGATTTGTTTCAAAGGAACTATTTATCTTGGAGGTAAATGAAATACTGATGATGTTCTATATGTTGAAGGTTTGAATCATAATTTTTTGAGTGTTTGATAGATGGTTGACAAGGGTTGCAATCTTCAATTCAAGGATGGTAAGTGCAAGATTTTGGGAAGCTCAGGAAATGTGATTGCTTTAAGTACAAAGACAAGAGGTAATATTTATCACTTGAATGTTGCTAGTGAAAGTTGTTTGATTGCTCAAGTTGATGTAAGATGGCTATGGAATAGAAGCTTGTGTCATGTGAATTTTGATAACACTGTTAAAATAAGCTCCACACAAGTAGTTAGAGATCTACCTAAGTGAGTGAATGATGTAAGTGCTCCCTAGGCTTGCTTGCACTACAACTAAGAGACCTAGCTTGTCTCTTCTAGGAACCTAGTCTCCTCTAGGTCCTGATTGGCTTAGGTGATTAACTAAGTCCAATCTTAACTCTGTTCCAAGAGTTCTATCCCTTGTGCTTCACCTTGGAGGACTAACACCATTTGACAAGTTCAAATCTTCCTTCTTGCTTAGAAAATTCTAAGTGCTATCTTCTCCAAAACCTCATTCTCCATTGCAGGGGGATCCGTCCTCATGAAAACATCCATAACCATGCCAATTTGAATCATCTTAAAAGGTTCTTCAATCCTATCCTTATCGGGTTCAAGGATTCACCACTTGAGATCTTAGACAGGCCTATTCCTTGTAATCTTTACCAGTCCCTTTTTGCCAATTCTTGCAAAACTTTCCCAAAGACCTTTAAAATATAAACACAGATTTAGATACCCATTTAGAAGTTTTAAAAGGTTCAATGGATGTTAGGGCTTGACAACCTCCATACAGTAGTTTCCTATAACCTAGGTTAAGTAGGGTTTATAAGCCTATTTTATAGGACTGACTGGTTTTCTTGCTCAATCCTCAATCAAATGAATTGATAGGATCCCAGTCCTCCTGTCCTACCAAGACCTACTCCTATCCCACCTGGGACTGTACTTAGCCCATACTGTGCTTCACTCCCCTACAAGAAACCCTCAATGTTTCATTTCTAGATCTCTAACTGGGCTCTGTCTGCTCGCTTAGAGACTAGTGATTAAAAGATCTCTCCACTCTTTCATGCTTCCTAAACCTACAACTATGTACACTAATGACTCCCCTACCATTCCCACCTATCCTTGGGTATTTCCCAAGGCTAGACTTCATGGGGGAGCCATGAAAGCACCGACTGGTCAAGACTGAACCAGTAAAACCTTTAGACCTTAACCTATTTAACCTAGACACTAACTCAGCACAAATCAACTTACTTACAAAAAGGAAAAGCCTTATTACTATCCTATGAACACAAATCAACATCAAATCAAAACATTTTAACCAGTATTCTATCACTGTCACACTATATGCTTGGTGTTTACACAAACATAGAATTGCAGAGCTATCTTCTCATTACCAAAAACTTGATTACAAATTACATAACTCCTCCTTCTACTTGAGATTCGAGTCTTGGGTCATATTGGATGCCCACTCCATGATTCTAGGACTTGTTGGCCGATCTCCCACTTCCTATTCTCAAGGGAATCCAAAGGAAACAGAGTTGCATGTAACAATAACAATAATTGCCAAGGTTGCCATGCTAACTTCCTTACAACATTTGGCATCTTTCTTCATGCCTTGATCCTATTTATTAGGACCACCATTCCCTCTAGATTATGAGGAACCAACTCATTGAATGGCCTTAAGGAATATTTACAACCACTTTAAGTGTTTAGAACAACTTTAAGACTCTAATCTCCCCTAGACAACAAAGAATAAGAAAACATAAACTACTAACAATGACTAGCAAATGTGACCTTAGTCCTAATGACTAACTCATCTAGTCCAAACAAAAACAAGACCTTCTAAGGTCTAAAACAAACCCTCAAACTCTCTGGCTTGACTAAGGTTAGATACAAGGCAAAATATCAACCTAAGGAGGTTAGCCAAGGTGTGCTCCTGCACTAGTGAAGCCTAGTAACTATATATGCGAGGAATGTCAGATGGGAAAACAAACAAGAATTTAATTTTGGAGCAAACAACATCATTCAAATGGAGTACTAGATTTGGTACATACTAATCTATGTGGTCCCTCTAGAATCATAAGTCTACAAGGAGAAATGTATTTCATGTTGCTTATTGATGATTATTCTAGAATTGTATGTGTTGCTTTCTTAAGAAAAAAACATGAGGCACTAGAGAAATTCAAAATCTTCAAAGCTATGGTAGAGAATGAGATAGGTTTGAAGATCAAGTGTTTGAGATCAAATAGAGGTGGTGAATTCACTTCTCAGGAGTTCAATTCATTTTGCAAATATCATGGAATAAATAGACAGTTATCTGCTCCCCGAACCCCACAATAGAATGAAGTTGTTGAGAGAAAGAACAAAACAATCTTAGATGCTACTAGAACTATGATGTTGGAAGGTAATGTTCCTCATACCTTCTAGAGAGAAGCTATAAGCATTGCTGTATACATTATCAACCGAGCAAATGTTAATGGAAATTTCGGTAAGATCCCTTTTGAGCTATGGTTTGGTTATAAGCCTATTGTTAAGTATTTCAAAATCTTTGGAAGTAGATGCTATATTAAAAGAGATGAAGATATAGGAAAGTTTAAAGCTAGAAGTAATGAAGGAATATTTTTGGGCCACTCTACTAAAAGAAAATCCTACCGATGTTACAATAAAAGAGTGAAGAAGATGGTTGAGAGTGCTAATGTTATATTTGATGAGGATATTGAAAGATCATCTAGGTACTGTGGATATGATTCAAATGACCAACAAGATAGTACTGAGAATGGGAAGAATGTGCAGACACAAAATCAAATCTAAATTGTTTCGGTGAATCAAGAAAGTTTTGAAGAAGAAGATAGTGGAAATGTAGAAGAAATAACAAAAGAACCTAAAACCAAAAGGTATGTAAAGAAAATTCATTCTAAAAGTCAAATCATAGGAGGCAAGAAAAAAGGTGTACAGACTAGAAGAAAAATTGTAGAAGAATATTGTCTGATATCCAAGACAGAACCTAGCAATATCAATGAAGCATGTAAAGATGAATATTGGATGGAAGCAATGAAGGAAGAACTGATGCAAATAGAGAAGAATGATACATGGCATCTTCTTCCTAGACCTCAAGACAAAAATGTGATTGTAACTAAATGGGTTTTTCAGAATAAGTTGAATGAACAAGGTGAAGTGATTAGAAATAAAGCAAGAATAGTATGTAAAGGATATTCATAGATGGAAGGTATTGATTTTGAAGAAACCTTTGCCCCTATTGCTATAATTGAAGCTGTAAGGTTATTTCTTTCTTATGCTATTTTCAAGAACTACAAAGTATATCAAATGGATGTGAAGTCAACATTTCTGAATGGTGAGTTAGAAGAAGTTTATGTTGAGCAACCAGATGGATTTCAATTGACTGATGAAAAGGACATGGTATGTTGGCTGAAGAAAGAACTATATGGACTCAAACAAGCCCCTAGAGCATGGTATGTTAGACTAGATAAATACTTGTTGAAGCTTGGATTCAATAAAGGTATTGCTGATAGCAATTTGTATTTCAAGCTGGATTAGGATAATGAATTGATCATTGAAGTCTTTGTTGATGACATTATTTTTGAAGGTGATGATGACTTATGTATGAAATTTGCTGATGAAATGAAAATTGAATTTGAGATGTCAATGATAGGAGAGCTGAAATTATTTTTAGGATTGCAAATTACTTAGTTAGATGATGGAATTTTCATATATCAGTCCAAGTATGTGAAAGAGTTACTGAAAAAGTTTGGCATGGAAGACTTAAAGACAATTGGTACACCCATGGTAACCAGATGTAAGATAACATAGAATGATGATTCTCATAAGGCTAATAAAACAAGATATAGGTCAATGATTGGTGGATTTCTATATTTGACTCAGACCAGACCAAACATTATGAATGCTGTATGCATGGTTGCTAGATATCAAGCTGATCCTAAGGAATCACATGTGACTGCAGTAAAGAGAATATTCAGATACTTGAAAGAAACAACTGACTTTGGGTTATGGTATCCAAAAGATAATGATCTTACATTAAATTCCTTTACAAATGCAGATTGGGCAGGATATGTAAATGATAGGAAAAGCACAAGTGGTGGTGCATTCTTCTTAGGGAAGAAGCTGGTGTCTTGGCTAAGCAAAAAGAAAAATTCTATCTCTCTATCTACTATTGAGGCAGAATATATTGCTATTGCAAACAATTGTACACAAGTGTTGTGGATGAAGTAGATGTTGAGAGACATCAAGATTGAGTACGATGAGCCAATTGCTATATTTTATGACAACTCAAGTGCCATAAAAATTTCTAAGAATCCGATGCTACATTCAAAGATAAAGCATATATCTATCAAGTATCACTTTTTGAGAGACAAAGTGAGTGAGAAGGAAGTTGGACTGGAATATGTGCCTACTAAGGAGAAAATTGCATATATATTCACTAAACCGTTACCTAAGGATACTTTTGAGTATATCAGATGAAAGTTAGGGGTGATTTCCCCTCCTAATATAAACTAAGATGCAAGTCTTTGCATCAATCCGTAGACTCATAGTCAAATCTTGTTTCAGATTGATGTTGTGGTGGCTGCTACTCAGGGGGAGTAGTCAAAAGATTTAGATATGTGGTTTAGAGGATGTGTACCCTTTCCATTGATGTCAAAGGGGGAGAAGAATAATGTGAAAAAATCTTGAAGTAAGGAGGAAAAGAGTCAAGAAAGGGAGATAAGAGCTATGCGAAGAGAATTGTAGAACAAAAGGGGGAGAAGTATGTTGATGGTATTTTTCACATCTGTTGTTTCCATCAATGCCAAAGGGGGAGAATGTTTGATGCTGATATGTGGTTGTCATTGATGTCAACACTATTAGCATTGAGAAGGCCAAAGTGATGAAAAGTTCTATAAGTTGATGATCAGAGGGCACACATTAAAGGGTTTGTTGCTGAGCCTATCTAGTATGTTGTTCAAAAGTTTCAGAGGTGCATATCAAGGATTGGGGAGGTTACGAAGTCTTGTGTTCCTATGGTTATTTTGTTATTGTAGCAAGTGTTTCTAGAAGATGAAATTGAAATTCTGGTAAATTGGGTTGTTGTGTACATTCCTGAGATGTTCAATGATGTTTCTAGATCATTCTCTATCAGTGTGGTATGTTTGTGTTGATCAGTGTATTCGTGATTGAAGATCTTCCCTTTATGTGTTGGTATTTTCATGTTCTTGGCCGACATGGTGGTGGTAGCATGTTGCATATCCTTATGGATTAATATTTTATTGTTTGGCATATTTGAGGATGTTGATTTAGGTCCTCTCTATGTTGTGATCAACTTAGGTTGGTGCACATTAAGATTTATTCATGCATTGAGGCCGACAATTTGTAATTTACTTATTATTTTGTGGTCGACAGAGTTGTTGATGTAAATCCGTGTAGTGGATATATAAGAGTGATTGTTTGAGAGAATTCAAGTGTGCCATTGTATGTATGAGTGTGTGTATGTGCAAATAAAGATTAGATCATTCAAATGCAGAGCAAAGTGTGAAGAAGTTTGAGAAAAGTGTGAAGAACTGTATTTGTGCCTAACTAGAACTGTAATCAGGCTTATGAAGAAGCTAATTTCTCAGTTCATGTTCATCAGATGGTTTTAATCTGATTGTCTTATGTAAGGTAGAGAGTCTTCCCTTTGAGCAGTGAGCTCTAGGAAGTGTGCCTGAATGCAAGTGCATTCTTTATTCATTCTTCATTATACTTTTAATAGGGTATAATTGTGTGGACTAACATCCACCTCGGTTTTTCCCCTAATAGGGTTTCCACGTATAAAAATCTTGGTGTTCATGTGTTTTTGATGTGTTGTTGATTTATGCTTGCAATATTATTTATCAGATATGAGATTAAAGGTTGATTAAGTTTGAATGTTTAATTTCCACAACAACTAATTCACCTCCCCTCTTAGTTGTCTTTCCTTTTTTTTTTCCAACAAGAACTTCATTTGAAACACTATAAACCCTAAAAAGCTCCACAATATCTTAGATTTGCAAATTTTCTATCGAAATATTTTCCAAAAGCTTAAGCATACCATTCTTCACCATGTATCTTTGTGTCACTACTTGAAACCTCATGATTCCAGGGGGTTATAATTTTTTGTTACTGCTCCCCCTAAGCCTGTCATGGGCTTAGTCTTCAAAAGAAATATCTACACTAGGTGTAGGTACAAATGCATTTGATTCATCATTGTTCTTAGGTTCCTCCTTTTTCTTCCAAATCTTCTCCATTTCCTTCTTGACTTTAGTAGGATCAACTTTCTTCACTGAATTATTCCTCTATTATGGATTAGTCTGTCTTCTATTCTTGCTTTTGCATAATCTTGAAATATGTCTAGGATTGTTGCAATTATAGAATACAACATTTTTCTGACCAAACTAACTTCTATTCATTCTTTATTTGCATTTGTTAGCCTTATGTCCAAATAAATTGCATGTATAACAGTAGCCACTGAAGTATTGAAACATTCTCTCAGTATTGAATCTATTCAACATCTGACTTTTGCACTCAGTAGCTCTATTTCCAAATTTCTTGCATGTAAACATTGTCCAAAAAAGATTTGACATTCTGATTCATTCTAATTCTACATTCTATAGCCTTAATTTTAAATTTATTGCATGAAAAGCAAATACCATTGAAAGATGGGTACCTTTGAGCATTTGGTTGTCTGATAGGAGGTCTTCCAATATTGCTTCTTTGATTCTTGAATTGTCTGCCATTTCCTTGAGTCTATTTTTGATTTTCAACCTTTTTAGATGTTTGATTTGTCTTTGAAATTTGTCCTTCTTCAAGTCCCAAACCACGTTTATCCTTAGAAGGTTTTTGAATTTCAATCAATTCATCAAGCATTGTAGTACTTGTTTTGAATTTATCCTCATGAGATCTTCCTTTCTCTGGATCAAATCTTAGGGTTACCACTTCTTGTTCAAGCTTTGTAAATTCATTAGCCTTGCTTTATATTTTAACATTCAGACAATCCTCAATTCTCTTCTTTTCTTCCACTTGCAATTTTAGTCCAGTGATGTCTTCATTTTCCTTCTTCAACTATTCATTAACCTCTCTATGTATTTCTTTGAACTTCTTGATTTGTTCTCTCAGCTTTTTACTGCATTCATTTGCTTCTCTTAGGATTTCCTTCAAAATTTTGTTCTTACTTTCAACTTTGTCAAGATCTTCAAGAGTAGCTTTAAGTTCTTCTTTTTCAATCATGTAGTCATCATCTTCATATTAAATTTCAGAAATTTATTTGGAAGGCATAGGATACCTTTTATTAGCCATGTGTTCAAACTCCAAGATCTTCCTCAAGCTATTAGAATTTTGAAAAGGAACTAGGCTCCGATACCAATTTTTGAACACCCAAAATACCGAGGGGTGGGGTGGGGGGGATGGGGTGGTGAATAAGTATTCTATTAAACCATTTAGTCATAATCCAACCACTAATAAAAACAATTTTAACTATAGCAATGAATGAGTACATGAATGAAATCACAATACTACATAAAACATGAACACAATGATTTTTATGTGGAAAACCCAAAGAGGGAAAAACCACAGTGAGGATTAAATCACAACAGGAATAACTTTAGTGGCGAATCTTCACCAATTGGTGAATTCCAGGAATCGGGCAAATCAAATTTGGCGAATTCTAGGTATCTAGCAAGGTGTTCAAATCGCCTAGATTTCACGAATTATCAATCCAATGCATGTCCATTCGCTAGCGGTTTTTTTTATGAGGCATGTTTAGGCAATAAATTCACCATAACTAACTACTTGTTTCCAATGGACCGATCAATATTTTTGCCTGAAATCTCGGGGAGCATATCATAAAACACCAACATATTCACTAATACTATTAAAACAACATTATATGAGGACCCATTCACCAATTAAAATTTACAAATAGTTTCTTGTGAAGACCCATTCGCCAATTAAAATTTATAAATAGTTGCTTATGAGGACCTATTTCGCCTTGAAAATTACAAGGTATCGTTGTATAAGCACGCGAGATTCACCAAATTTTTAACATACCATATAAAAATCCCACAGAATTCGACAAATATGGATTGATATAAATACAATTGAAACTGTTATTTGTTCTTAAACATTTTGTTCGGTTCTAAGGTTCTACTTCTCGATTAAGAAGTAAGCGAAACTCGAAAATGTAGACTCAAAGGTGAGTGATCATTTCTTCATACTAATATTAGTTATAATAATAAGATTTCTTTATTTGTTTTTCATTCTTGCTTCAGTCTTAAACATGATTTTGAGTAGGGAATGGGATATATATTCTCTATTGGTTTGTCCTTCTTAACAAGAAGACATTTTTTTCCAGCTTTTATTCGAAGTGAGATATCAATATGTCAAGCAACAACTACAAGGGTAAGACTCCTGAGGGTAATGAAGAGACTGGGATGCCATTAAAATGCCCAAACATGGAGGTACCATACAGTCTTACTTTGGAATTGGAAAAGCTTCTAATCCATCAGATCAAAGTGGAGCTACACCATCGACTCTTCCACCAAATATTATCGAAGATGGCAATGACAATACCTCACCGCCACAGGAAGGTCAAGGTGAGATTGTCATTGTGTTAAATCAAAATGTATCAAATGAGGATGGCAATACCATAGAAGATGTTCCAAGGGATACCCTAGATAGCCAGAATGAGATAATTGACTTGGATGAGGATGATGTTGGTAGCAACAAAAGAAAAGGCAAAGCAAAATTGGGGCGAGAGTGGGAAATGACAAGGAATTTTCAAATTCGTCGGTTGTTGAAGTACCCATTCCTTGAAGCAATGGGGGTATCAAATGAAAATGATATTGAAAGGGCAACAGAGGTCAAATGTAAGATTTGTAGTTGAAAATGTGGAAGAGACAAGATGATGCAGCTAAAACTTGACACTATAGAAAAGCATATCGACAAAGTTTACGAAAAACAAATCATAGACGGAAAGGAACAATCAGTCGTACGATGGAAATCAAAGGAAGAATGTCTTCATGTTAAGTATGCTACAGATTATGGAGAGCATAACCATAGAATGTCGAAGATTAAAAAATGTGAAGATACACTTGAGGCTCATTTTGGAAAAGCCATGGCAGCAACAAATCTGTCAAAAACTATTCAGATGAGTGTTTTTTTTCATATTTTTTCCAGGGGGCATCCTATGACAGACTACCCAAAATATTTTGATTTATTATCTTATTTGAGTGTTCACCACTTTCCCTTCTCACATTGGTCAGTAAACACAGGATGGGAATGGGCGAAATGTCTTGCTACAGTGGAAAAGCAAGATTTAAAGGAGACATTAAAAGAGTCAAATTTCATTGCATTATCTTTAGATGAAGTTACTGCGGTCAACATTACTTCTTGGGTTTGTATGCATTTGTATACTGTAGAACAACATGTTCGCCAAGCTCATCTTCTTTGTGTTCGTAAAATGAAGGACAGTTCAACATCACAAAATCTATTTGAATTAGTCAAGAAATCTTTGAATGAAATTGTAGGTATGGATGAGTTGACAATTTCCAAAAAGTTGGTGTGTGTATGAGTTGATGGAGCTGCAATGATGCAAGGTCAAAGGAGCGGTCTTTGTACAAAGTTACAAACTACTTGTGCACCATACATGCTTGGCATTCACTGCATGGCCCACATAATGAATTTAGCATTCAAAATTGTAAGCAAGTTTCCTACAGTATCAAAAGTTGAAAATCTAGTTCGCGAGATCCATGCATACTTCTGCAGAAGTCCCAAACGTTTCCTTGAATTTCAACATTTTGCTGAGGGAATAACACCCAAAAACAAGCTTCTCAAGGATGTCAATACCAAATGGATCTCCTTGCATGGACCAACGCAACGAGTTGTTTCAGAATATCAATCCTTGATTGGAGTGATGTACGAGCATCACAACACAGTAGACAAAGCTCCCGACCTTTTACATAGGTTAAGCAATATAGAGACACTCTTGAATTTAGCTAGTCTTCTCCCCATGCTGGATGAGATGAACAATCTTGTGAAGAAAGCCCAAGATAGAACTATGTATATTTATGAATATGCCAATCTACGTAAACTTACATGATTGGCCCTCGATCATCTATATCTAGATCTAACACAAGAAGGCGCAAATTATTTGATGTGGCAAAAAATTACTGATTTGAATAATCTTGATAATTATTTACAGTTTAATGCAAGTGGGGGCACTTATGTATTTGTGTACATGGATATGAGATACCAATGTACCATTGTAAGACAGCCAGGCACTCTAGAAAAGAAGTACCTGTTAACGAGGAATATTTTAACGACATTTTTAAATCCGTTAGTGATAATTTGAAGGAAATTGCAAAATCTCTTTCCTCAGAGATTCATAAAAGATTCCCTCGACATGAAATACTTGAAGCCATGGGTATTGTGTATCCGCAATTTTGGGTAAACCGAGATAACCCAAAATATTTTCATGATCAAGTAAAAATCTTGATTGAACAGTTTTTAGAAAAGGTAACATACAATGAACAAATAATAGAAGGAATTTTAGATGAAAATAAGCTTAGAAAGCAATGTCGGAGTTTTGCAACAACTACGAGGGAGTAGTATAAATCCATGGGCAAGGAGAAGGCCTTTGAGCTGGGATCAATAAAAAAGGTTTGGACAAGCTTAGGTCAAAGTGAAATATTGTGTGGTTTGATATCAAAATATTTCAAACTTGCTGATTTATGTCAAACAATGATATTGGGGTCAGTGGAGGATGAGAGAGTTTTCAGTACATTGGGGTTTTTGAAATCAAATTTAAGAAACAAACTGGACAAGAATTTGGAAAATTGCTTGAGGATGAAAGGAACTGCGTATAATGTCAAAAAATTTCCTTTTGAAAGGGCACTCGCAATCTGGAGGTCCACATGTGAAAGAAGAGGGACCGGGTTGTGCAACATAGACTCTCCAATTCCAACAGCTGACGGTACTGGTGGTAGTGGCAGTGGGACTGGGCCTGGGACAGATGACAATGATATTGAAATTGACACAAATCAAACAATGAATGTTGAATTTGAGACACAGGCTGAAGAAAGTGCAGAGCCATCTTAGAATCAAGATGACTCTTTTACTTTATTTGAAGATGAGCATCGGTTTGAGGACCATGACTCTATTTGGGAAATGAAAGATAATTAGCAGGTTTTAGGTATTTTTACTGCACTTCATGAATTAGTTTCCATTGTTCGAAAGTCCAAACTGTAGTTGATGTCTGATGATATTTTATATTGTATTCAATGAACATTGAAATTGTGAATCATTTCACTTCGTGATATCTTATTTTATATTGCACTCAAGCACTGCATGTCAGCATGAATCATATTCCAAACTATAGTTGATGATTTTTTATATTGTATTCAAATAAATTGTGAATCATTGCTCTTCAAGTTAAGAATATTTTAGTTTATATTGCATTCCAAGTCTCCATGATATTTTATATTATATTGCACTTCATGAATCATAATACATATGCCAAAGTCAAACTGTAGTAACATAGTTGATGATATTTAATAAATTATATAAAATTCAATACCACCGGCCTAACAATGCTTCTTCGGAAAAACCCCCATCACAATCCCACTGATGGCCCGATAAAAATAGCTCATAACCTAGTATCAGTGTAACAATACTCTATCAAGCCGACTCCTAAGGTGCTCTCTTGATATACCGATAGAGTCAAGTTGTCAACAAAAGTAACCATGAATTATAATTTATGACCATGGGCATGAATTAGATTATTTTATCAATAATCACAAAAATATACCACACTTTGATTTTATGAACAATGCAAATTGTAGAAATTTGTGTGACAAGATCCATATTATAGCCTACATTCACATTGCATCCATAAATATTAAACAAAATTTGAAATTCCATAGTGACATAGTCCTTGCCCCATTCCTAACAAAATTCAATACCATCAGCCTAACAATGCTTCATCGGTGGAACTCCCATCACAATCCTGCTGATGGCCTAATAAAAATAGCTCACAACCTAGTATCGGTGTAACAATATTCTATCGGGCTGACTCCTAAGGTGCTCTCCCGATATATTGATAGAGTCAAATTGTCAACAAAAGTAACCATGAATTATAACTATGGCCCATGGGAATTAATTATTGAATGCATAGAGTATATCGGGGGAACTATGGTGCATCGGGGAAACATTATCTGGCGTCCCACCAATAGAATGGAGGATAGGTGTCCATCGGTGGAGAGGGTGGCTATCGGTGAAATATTGATGTGACATCTCGGGGCATCGTGCAGCCGTGTTGTGGTGCATTTATGAACTAGAATTGAAGTGAATTATATCACAAGTTGATCGCATAGTTGTTACAAAATCCTGGAAGATTTCGCTTAGGGCAGAAGTAGGAAGGCAAAAACTTGGAGTTCTGATGTAGCAAAGACCGGTGGACTGTGGAGGTGACTCAGCGAGACTCATGTAAGCAGTTCACTTTCAGACCTAGCTGAGAAGCTATTTTACTCAAAAGCTTAAGATTTAAATAATGGAAGAGAGTACAGACAAACCCAAAGCTAAAAAATAGAAAACCGAAAATCCTAAGAGACTCCTAAATGAAGACCCGATAGATCGATGTCCTGGGTCAGGGCCGAGACCCAAGAGGAGTGCTCAAATGAATCCTTCCATGGATCGATTATGGGACAAACAAAAGGGTTTAAGGGATATTTGGACACGCAATGAGAGTATGACCTCTTCATGTACCATTACAGAAAATAATTTAGGTTTCAACCAGTCTGCAATCCATGGAGGTTGAACCTGGGAAGACTTGTGGTGCCTAATGTGTTTGTGAACGCAAAACTAATTAAAGATCTTGCTATCAGATATGAACCAAAGAAGAGAACTATTCAGTCACATGGTGGGGGTGACATGCTTGTTATTTCTAGGGATCTCATTTCTAATGTATTTCAGTTAGAGTGTTCACTGAATTTATCATTGACGATCAAAGATCTCTTGAAAGAGTATCGCCACATGGATACCAGCTATAAGAGATGGAAATTACCTTTGGATAGGCCCAAGGATGAAGGAGGCCAACTCAGGAGGTTCTCTAGTAGTGAAAACCCTCCTTTCCATGAAGATTTGTTCGAAGAGTATTTCCGATACACCTATTATTCAACTGGTCAGGTTTTGGGAGTAGAGGTTCCACCTCTCATGTCAATTGCCCCAATGGTCTTAGCTGCAGACATACAGAGCAAGGATGCCAGGCCATTTGATTATGCCAGCTACTTGGCCAACGCCCTACATCGAGGGCTCAAAAAGATAAAAAATAATAGTGATAATATTAATTTTGAACACTATTCTTTTCTTATGCATTTGCTATTGTATGAGGGACAAGTCAGAGGGGTCTAGAGTGAAGAATTAAGGATTAAAGATACAGATGAAAATGGAGATTTTAAACTTGTACAAATGTGGACTTCATTGTGTGACAACCAATTTGGTAGGTCTCATTACCTTTATTTTGAAGATTTTTTTGTAAAACCATTGATGAAGTTGCTGGGGTATCTGTGCAACTATAACCTATCCCCAAAAGTACAAAGATTTCAAAGACCAAAGAAAAATGACCAGAGAAATAAAGTGAATCATAACTGGGGAGACTGGTATTCTTTCCCTGATTGTACAGTGGTAAGGGTTTATGGGTTCGAAGGGGATCCAAACTTGATGCCACGAGTAGTTCCTGACCGAATTGATTTTTTAGAAATTGTGAGGCAATTGGCAAAATTTGTTTCCAAACACCTCAAAGGACATAGCAATCAATCAATTATGCCCAACACCTTATGTTTTGGAGACTTTACAGTGGTTTCCAATGAAGGATATGGAGAAATTGATGGTAAATTAGCACAGTACAACCTACCTCTAGGTGATGTAAGGAAACAATTTGATGCAGAAGGGTTTATTCACAAGGTGAGATTATCACAGGGGCTATCAGGGTATGAACATTTGTTCTCAATCAAAGATGTCATAAGAAACCATGATGAGGCTTCCACCAAGGAAAGAATGGCCGCCTATAACAAGATTATGCTTGCAGAGGAATGGAAGAGGAAAAATTTCCCATCTTATTCAAAAGCATTTGGTGAGATACAAGATCCTTTAACAAGAATTGAGCAACTCATCAATCATGTCAATGAACTGGTAAAGGATGTTCTCCCAGTTGTTTTTGATGCACCTCATGCAACCTATTTAGGAGTACAAGCTGAAGACATAGAGCCCTTGGATTACATACCTTCATAGCCTACTCCTGAGGTATGTTTTTCTGTAGATATTGATATAAGTGAATAAGAGCAGGGTGATGAAGAGGGTGAGCAGGTCAAACAAATCAGTGCTCCTGTGATTGCACAGTACGATCCCCCTCAAGAGCAGAATATTGTAATATTTGAGGCATCAAATGAACTATCTGATGATTTGAGGGTCATGGATGGACAACAGTTTATTTTTTTATTGTGATTTTGTTAAATATTCTGAATTTAAATCATTCGTTTATGAATATAAAGGTAGAAAAATGAGACAAAAAATATAGGATATCACTCCTGAACATGAGGCAACCGCTCTGGAGGAATTGAAAAGGGAGGTAGAAAAGGAAATGGAGTCCATCACTCCTAAAAGAGGTAGGGAATTGCTTCAAGAAGCTGGAGTGTTGCTCTTGCCAGGGTGGGATATTAGCTCTTCAATTGTATTTGATAGCTTCAGAAAAAGAGGGGATACGACAATGAACTTAATAGAAGAAGCAAGTGACAAAATGTATTCAAGATCTGGGTACAACCCAGATGAAGCCACCTTGCTTATTTGGTCACTGTATCCCCATGATAAAAGACCTGCTATAATTAGTAATCCAAAGCAAGTGTTTGGTCATCTCTTTGTTCAACGAGTAGTGGATACCAACCCTATGGAGACAACATAATTGAACATAAATGTGGAAAAGTTTACCAAAACACAAATCGATAAACTGATTAAGGAAAATGAAAAACTGAAGAAGGAGCTAGCAAATCAGAGAGAAAAAACATCTTCCTCCTCCACATTAGAGTTGTACTCCCCATGTTTTCAAAAAGATAAGAGAGTGCTTGATGCATTAGTTGATGCAGCCTACTGGAAGAATTGCCATCTGAAATCCCAAGGGAAATGCAAAGAATTGGAGAAAGAAGTGAAAACCATCAAATATAACATTGTATCTAAAATGATAAAAGAAAGGTTCAATAAAATGATGAAATGTGCTATTGAATATTGGGAAGTATTCAAACAGACACACATTGCATTGGTGGAGAATGAACAATTGCAACCTAGAATGATGGAGAAAAAAAAGAGCTCCTAGATAAGAATGTCATGAAAGGACAAATATTGCTGACATATAACAAGTTGGTAGAATCACATAATGGATATCATAACAAGCTTAGGGAATATTTTGACTACTTTGATTTAGTCCCACTCCCGACACTTCATTTTGGCATTGGAAATCTATGAGAATATGATGATTGGAAGGAAGAGCTTGCTGGGCTTCTGACTGGTGCGTTGCAAGAAATAAATGACGAGGTTATGGTTTTACAAAACACTCATAAGCAACTCAAAAAAATAATATCTATGGAATATGATGTGAAAGAGGTGATCTCTAACGTGGACACCTATGCTGAATAGGAGTACATCCATCACCTCTCTACAGTCAATATGTTTATTAGCCAAACTGTAGATGTGTCAGAATCAAATCCAATGGGACAACCATCAGATTCAGAGGAAGAATGCTAGCCGACAACATGATGAGCACCCTATCATGGATTAGAAGCCTTGAACAGATCTTAGGTACTTAGTGGTCATGAGCTTCTACTTGGAGATTAACAGATCGGTGCATTCACCTGCAACATTGTTTTATTTATAATTTGAGTTATGTTTAGTTGTCAAAACGTCATGACCTTTTGCAAGGGGTTTGTAGCTTGTTTCCTCTCATATATAAGAGAGATCAAGACCCCAATAGGAGATCAATGGATCATCACATCATTTTTAATTAGACTTTAGAGTAGAAAATAGTAAGAAGATAGATAATAGATTGCACCAATTCTCCCATCCATCTCATATCATAAACTATTTTTATAATGCATATCATTTGAACTTTGAAGATCAACACAATGGAGAAGGTTACACATATTTACTAATTTTCTTTCGAGTGTTCAACTGTTGTGGATTCATATGCTTATAAGTTATTAAATTATTTGGATGTCTTCAAAGTGGCTATTTATGTTATAAAAATTGAGTGTGTGGAAGTACAATTAATTTGTCAGTACATTGAATTTGAATTCTTCAAGAATAGAGGCTGTGATCATGGGGTTTTATATTTATTTATGGACATGATCATTGATCAAGTAGTAATGTGGGCCACAAAATGGATCTTGTCACACAAATCTCTTCAATTTGTGCTAATCATAAAATCAAATGTAGTGTATTTTTACAGTATGTGGGATGTGGGTGAGGTGTAAGTTGGTGGATACTGATAATGATTTTTAGTCAAAACATAACAGAAGCTAATAGTTCAACATCCATAACTTAGAAGTTCTACCAAGAAGTAAATATAATGAGCTAACAATTCAACATCCATAACTTGGAAATGGAAGCTCTACCAAGAAGTAAATATAATGAGCTAACAGTTCATCACTAGTTCAAATGATAAAATAAATAATATGGAATCTAGATAATTGAACATCATCACATTATTGAAGTCCGAATTTGATCTTTTTAATTGAATTTCACATGAAGGAGTACATATTGGCATTGGAAATGCAAAATCTTGCCAATGCCCAAAGACAAGTCTGCACAGAGCTGAGTTGGAACTTCGAAACTCATATTATCAAAGATTGAAAATAATAAATCAAGTCACTGTATCAAATTTTCTAGCAACTTCCACTCTTTAGGTGGTGGAATTGCCATTTACTCTAACTAATGTTGTTTGACTTGAAGTTTTGTTAACATTTCATGATTGTAATTGGAAATGGAACTTGTCTTGAATTCTTCAGTCAATTTCTCATTCAAGGTTATCAGTGTTCTGATGGAATCCAAATAGTTCACATCTTGGTTATGAGGAAATTGGTCCAAATCAATCTTCCTTGCACCTTCCATCTTCTTTTTGAAACCATCCTTTCCAATGAATTGCTCATTTGTGTCAAAAGCCTCTGGAAAACCAAGCTCTACGAAGTTCCTTACCCTTTCATCCACCACCTTCATCTTGTCTACAACCAAATGAAAATATTCCTTTGTTCCAGACATTCTCAAACACTTTTCAATGATAGATGACAACTTCATTGAGGTTTCAATCCGATTAGTAATCCCTTTTGATTTCAGATCATTGTCACTGACTTTGTAGACTATTTGTAGAACTTCATTTGCAGATTTCTCTAATTCCAACACCTTTTTGTTGTCCACTAAATATTTGCTGAGCTTCTTATAGATAGTAGGGCCCTTTGCCCTACCACCAAGGAATGAGATTACGGAAGCCCCTACTATCTATAGGCAACTTGGGGCCACCTTGTTTTAGTCATATCCGGAGCGAAGCCTACTGCCTTTTCTCTCTACCGACAAGGATATGAGACGAGAGCCCACCCATGTGTAGTGTAGTGTAGTAGCCACCAAAGCCACTGCCTTCTCATTCTACCGGGGCCCCCATTATAGAGTATGGCTGGCTATATGAACAAGAAAGGCGGCCCCCCCACCCCCTGACTATAGTTTAGTTTAGAGTAGGGCCGGCTATCAAATATTCTGATCCAGGATAAGGTCTTCATTCAATAGCCTACTCTGTTCAGGTGGAGCAGTAAAGGGCCAAGTGGGCACCCCATTATTTGGTAGATAGAGGGGCATTGAACCCCTACTCTATAATGGGCTTGCCTTAGGGGGTTAGTCAGCTCGGAGATCAAGTCAAGCCGGCCCTTCTCTTTCCACTGATCTATGCAGTAGCCTAGCCTAACAACACCGAACCAATGGCTTATTACTTAGTAGTGGGGCGCACCACCAGACTACTTATTCTATTCTGTATTGGTTGCAAGTAAGGCCCTAAGAATTACTGTTCGTGATCACATCACATCGCATCATATTACTTATGCAATGAGAACGCATTTATGCACTCAACCTAGCTATGAGTTGAATGGGGCCTCAACCGAGGTCAAGGGAAACCTCTCCCCCCTCCCCCACCTTTCTTTCAATAGCGGTCGAGTGCGGCTTCAACCTCCTGCAAAGATGTTGAGTGCATAACTGCAGGGGTGGGTGGGAGGAGATAGCAGTCGACAACATTATACTCTAAACTCTTTATCTTCTTCATTAGCATCATACTCTACAAGATCTCTTGGATCACCTAGGTCCTTCCTCATAGACCAAAAGGCAGTAATTTTTGATCATGACCAATTTTTTATCTATAACTTCCTTCTCTAGAGAACATGGATTTTTTACTCTACTAGATGGTTTATCACTTTTTTCATAAAAAATGTTGTATGTCTTGATTGTCTTTTGGTGCAATTCCATAATTTCCGCTGAAAATTGTTCAAAAGAAATACCATTCTCAATAACACTTTTCTCCATTGCTATTTTGACCTCATCCCAAGAATCCTTGTTTCTTAATTTTTCAAGCAAGGGTTTACTTTGATGTTGAATTCTATTTGCAACATTCCTATTGGCCACAATCATTGATTTAATGATGTCACATGGATCATACTGCCAGTGAAAATAGCATCAAATGCAAAAAATTTCAAAAGATTATGTGCCACACTAAATGCTTTTCTCTTGAATGTGAACCCTCCACATGAAAAAGGTAAAGAAGGAAATAAGGTCTTCTTTTGCTGACTGAGAAAGTGTAGTTCATCAACACTCTGCACCTGCCTTACATATTCCAATGCAAAAACCCTTTCTGTCACATGTATTGGAAGTTTGTATGGATGTACTCCTGATCCATAAAATCTTAGCACAGTATATTCTTCCATTAAGTACCAATTGTATTTCTTTTCCTAGTTGAATGCAGTTTCTACATGACATAGGCAATCTAGGCATTGGAGTATTTGTAATTACTTGATGCAATGGAGCCAAAAATTAGTCTACAAAATGATTGTAGTTCCTTCGAGAATCATGCATCCTTATCTCAGTGGTCCATTCATATACTAGAGCCAATTTTTTTTCCTCTGCATTACTATAGGGCTGAATCTGAAGCTTGCTAGTTTGAAACATTCCTCTAAATTTGAATAGAAAAAGATAGCACAAGTAGGTTACAGTGAACCTAAATGTCTTCATGGAACCTGCTTTAATCATTAAAAATTGTTTATGCATGGATTCTACAATGTGTTGAGTATAATTATATTTGACATGCTCATCAACATAATGGATATTATATATCATTTCAAGGAGGCTTGCACCCACTTCCAAATTGCTATCCAGACCGAGGAAAAATGCTAGCATGGAAATAGTATCCTGAACCCATGGTTTAAAAATATCCAAATTATAAGGAGGCTTATGATCACCTTTCAATTTGTTTCTATCCATAACTATTGTATTTAAGAAATCATTTTTCAACCTTTCTTCCACTACTTCATAATCACTAGCAAGATTTTCTAGGTCAATGTGGTGGTTTCCAAATTCTTCGGTTGTAAACCCCAACACTTTTCCAAGTTCTTCTGCATTAATGGATAACAATTCTTCTTGGTTATCTTTATTAACAATTGCTCTTTTCTTATCATCATAATTTTTGGCATAGACCATGATAAATTCTAGGCAAGGAAAAACTTCATGTAACATCATGCGCCCTAATCCAGTTACCCATGATGCATTGATACTATCAATGTGCTTTTGCTTTGCAGCCTTATTCTGAGATGTAAATCTAAGTTCTGAGGTATGCCTACCATAGATTTCAGGATCATAAATATCATGGTACCCATCGGTGAAACCTGGGGTTTTAAGCAATTCTGCGTAATGTATTTTTTTATCGAACATTGCTCTAAGTCTAGTGGTATTGGTGGTAGACATGCTTATACAAATATGAAGTTGTGAAATTTGAATTCCCTAATAAGTAATACCCATTAGTCCTCCTTAATTTTAATGAATTCTTGAGTCTCTATACCCAAACTTCAAACTTTGACAAAATAAGAATTTAAAAAATGTCAAACAATGAAACGTAGCTGCAGGAATTCTTTCACTTACCCAAATTTTGAGTCCCGACTCTTGAAAACTGGAATGGCATTGTTGGAAGTGGAATTGTGGAATCCAAAACAGGGTGGTGCACTGCAATGAGCAATCTGAGGAGTGAAGACTTTAAAAATCACCGTACAATTTCAAAGTGCAAAGTCTTTTAAATTCATTTTTTCTCGTAATTGGAACGTTAAACTGAATGACACGTCTTAGGAGTTAGGTCTACACGTCTACAAGACTACAAGTTGCAAATTCTTAACCGTTGATCTTTCTAAATCTAACGGTTATAGGGTGATTTCAAAGGTTTAAGTTGGGAAGCCCATCACCCTATGCATTTCATTATGGAATGCAACTACAACCATACATCAAATGTTCATCCAATGGTTGAAACTTGAGTAATTTATGAATTATGATATTAACTTTAAAAATAAACATTAATCACTTGACAATTTGAGTTGACACTTAGCAGTTAGCAGTACAAAGTGCTTTAAATGCTTTGTTTCTCAAAATTGGAACATTAAAGACAAAATTGAATGACACGTCTTAGGTCTACAAGTTGGAAATTCTTAATCTTAACTGTTGATCTTTCTAAATCTAATGATTATAGGGTGATTCCAGAGGTTTTAGTTGGGAAGCCCATCGCTTTGTGCATTTCATTACGGAATGCAACTACAACCATACATCAAATGTTCATTTGATGGTTGAAACTTGAGTAATTTATGAATTATGATATTAACTTTAAAAATAAACATTAATCACTTGATAATTTGAGTTGACACTTAGGAGTACAAAGTGCTTTAAATGCATTGTTTCTCGAAATTGGAACATTAAAGACTAAAATGAATGACATGTCTTAGGTCTACAAGTTGCAAATTCTTAATCTTAACCATTGATATTTCTAAATCTAACGGTTATAGGGTGATTCCAGAGGTTTAAGTTGGGAAGCCCATCGCTCTGTGCATTTCATTACGAAATGCAACTACAACCATACATCAAATGTTCATCCAACGGTTGAAACTTGGTTAATTTATGAATTATGATATTAACTTTAAAAATAAACATTAATCACTTGACAGTTTGAGTTGACACTTAGCAGTTAGCAGTACAGAGTGCTTTAAATGCTTTGTTTCTCAAAATTGGAACATTAAAGTGAATGACACGTCTTAGGTCTACAAGTTGCAAATTCTTAATCTTAACCATTGATCTTTCTAAATCTAATGGTTATAGGGTGATTCCGGAGGTTTAAGTTGGGAAGCCCATCGCTCTGTGCATTTCATTACGGAATGCAACTACAACCATACATCAAATGTTCATCCAATGGTTGAAACTTGAGTAATTTATGATATTAACTTAAAAAAATAAATATGACACATGTGTTTTAAAGTCAATACCATAGGCATCGGCCTAACAATTCTTTATCGATGGAACCCCCATCACAACCCTGCTGATGGCCCGAAGGAAGACTCATAACTCATAAGGTACACTCCCTGATATATCGATAGAGTCAGCAAAAGTAAGCACATCGCTGTAACACATAAACATCAGTGGAACGAATGATTGCATTCCCCCCATGGTCCAATATAACCATGAATTATCAAGTTCATATTGCATAAAGTATATTACTTAATTTCTCAAAAGAAAAAAACTGATTTGAATATATTAAATTATTAATAGACACTGAAGTTCGAAACTCAGAAAATAACTCTTTACTCTTAAGCGTAAATGAATAATGAAGATTCAAGGAATCAAGAATAACAAAACACAACCATTTATTTTATTGCAACTGAATTTCAATGTCATATTATTACATATCTTTTTACAGATGAGTAGCAATGTAGCTTCCGTTTTGTATAAATAAAATATGTTAGTGTGTCACTTTAGTACTTTACATAGACAAAATTTAATAATTTATTCCAAGTTGTTGCTCGTTACAATGGATTACAAATTGATTCCAATTTCCAAGCTTTGCTGCTGAAAACTTACTACACATGTAACTCTAAAAATAAATGCATGATTCCAAGTTTCTGCTAGTGACAACATAATACAAATGTGGCTCTAAAAATAAATTCATGATTCCAAGCTTCTGCTGGTGGATTTTCCAACCATGCTGGGGAGAGGGGGTTCCAATCAGTCCTGGGGAAATGGGAGCCATGAAGATACAAAATGTAATTATCCCCTTTGAGAACCAGAGCCATGTTGGGGAAATGGGAGCTGTTAGAATACAGGAGGAGAAGAAAATCCACTCCCATCTTTTACCTGCAGCCTCGATGCATTGGGATAGCACTTATCTCCATCAGAGCTCCTCATCCTGGTTCAAAACCCGTCTGAAAATTCAGGTTAACCAAATCAACTTCTTTCCAATTCCACCCATTTTGAACTTGAAGGAAATTCGTCTTTTACTGATTACTCTGTAACTACATAACTGTAGGTAGGAGAATTTTCAGTATCCCTAATCCTGCATCATCTTCTTCGTGAATCCTTATTAATCTTAGAAAATAAAAACCCTTATGGCACTATCTACTAATCACTGAATCAGTATCCCTATTTATGGGCCACCAGTGCCGCTACCAGCCTGTATAATTAAAATGTTTAATTTGATTGACTTCTGGCTACGTGCCAAATTGAACTGTACCTCAAGCTGACAAGCTGTCAAAATCACTCAAAGTTCAAATGATATGAAATCATTACAAATCTTGTTTCATTAAAGCTATGAGTTGTACAAGAAATTGCTTCAGATGTTCATATCACATATGGCATTAATCACCGCCACTGCCTGCACTAGTAGTACGACAACCACACTTTCTTCAAAAAGAATGAGAATTTCAATTAAATGAAATGTACAATGTCGACGCATTGAAAAGGTAGAATTAGTGATGAGAAATGAGCCTTGATCTCGCCACATGTCTGCATCTAACGGTTATAGTGTTATTCTGGAGGTTTCAAATCACAAGTCTAGTGCTTTAGAGATTTACTTCCAGAATGCAATTACAGTCGTCCATTGAACATTCAATGAACGACCCCTATGATTTTTCATTGGCATATCTATTTATTTAGCCACTAGATTTTTTTACTATTTTGAGATTCTTTTTAATTCGCCAATGAAAATATATTTTTTGCTTTGAAAAAAGGTTTTAATCGCCAATGGAAAAAAAATTCTAGTTTGAAAAATGGTTTTATTCGCCAATGAAAAATATTTTATTCTATTAAAAAAATATGCAATTCGCCAATATTTTCCACGAACTTCTAGGGATTATAAAAGATTCACCAATTGGTATTTTTTTTCCCCGTAAAATGAAAAAAATCACCAATAGAATTAATATTTTTCATTGGGAAGTATACCGGATTCGCCAAGATTTTACACTTGCACCGAGGGGGGGGGGGGTTTCTTAAAGTTTTCCTTGAATCACAATATATTATAACCAATTATAAGATATTATAGGGCTCATTACCAAGAATCACTATCCTTGAAAGGCTCATAGCTTGAAAATAGATACAAGACAAAATGGCTACATATCCAATGTGTGAACTGATGTAAGATGCACCTTCCTTGTGCTGAATTTAGTTCCAATGAAGTTCTGGATACAAAATACTACTCTACTTAGCAGTTGATCAACATGTACTACACTTTTGTCCTTATTCTGATTTCACACATATAAATTCACAAGTTCGCACAAAATCAGATTTCACACGCACCATACTCCACTTCATCTCATTTTATCTTCATCTTGTGACTCAAGAAAGTTTCACATATACCCTATTGCATTCACACACATCAATTAGGTCAATCTAATTAGGTGTAGCCCCATTTCAACTCAAAAACACTTTGTCAGCTGCATACATGGAACCAAAGCTTCTTCACACTCAAAGAAAATGTGAAAAACTTGAATTAAGGTTGGACTAGATCAAAAATAGCTCCTCTTAGCATCCACAATACATATTAATCTTCATAGTACAAATTCAAGTATTAGGTTGACCAAGGATTAGACTCAACCAAAAAATGAGCTAATCCACCCAACACCGATTATCCATGTAATCATATAAGCACACACCATCTAGAATATGAGTAATGCTAACACCTGTAAATCATCTCCCAAAATTGTAGAGCCTGAATCCAAACATCGGAGGAATGCAAACCGGATAATACTTATCATCTTGTACTGTATAAGCCAAAATATAGTTTGCCAAACTTTTGCATATGCAACTTTCATCTAGATTGACCAATTTTTTTGAAACCTTGATCATAGATGAATTTAGTAGTCCCAAAAAACATATTGTAATTGCATAAGCCACTCTTGTAATATGAGCGAATTCAGACCAAATTACCAGATCAAAGTGACACAAAAATTGTTTACTAGATCAAACAAACTATCAACAAACATTTTTGGCATCAATGACAGTACATCAAAAGTTTCCTTCTTCATTATTTCAATAGTTTATGTTCATATGATTTGGCAAGATGGTGGCAACATGTTTTGAGAGATTATGAAGCTATTTGGGTTACATGTGTGGCTCATTGTTATTGTTCTTGTTACTTTACTATTGATCATTTATCACCCCTTGATATAGTGTTGATTAGTAGATTTGATATGATTTGACATTACCCATGTAGTGGGAGTTCCTAGATATGTATGTTCTTCATTGATAGGTTTGATACATGTTGAAAAAACAAGATAACTAAGAGGGGGGTGAATCAGTTGTATCAATTAAAACATCAAAAACCCTCAATATTAATTAGATCCACAAGCATCCATTAAACCCTTATTCTGTTATAGTGATTAATCATGAAATGTAGATAACATAATTTAAAACAACACCATACACAAGAAAACACCATATTTATGAGGAAAACCCAATGAGGGAAAAACCACAGTGAGGATTATCTCACAATATAAGTAATTGAAAAACCGATACAAGGGCTCATTGCTAGAATAAGACACATTTTCCAATAGGGCTCTCAACCAAAGCTCATTGCTTAGAATATGAAGAGAAGATAGAAAATAAATGTTACACAGAGAACACTATCTCAATGCAACAAGGAATCTACTACAATTACTCCAACACTTTTGTAGCCTTGTTTGAAATACTGTAGATGCCTTTAGCTCATTGCCTTCAGAATTCCATCACTTTGAAGTTCGTACTACTCTACTGAAATTTGCATCTACACTTTTGCAATTTGCACCATATTCATCACTCACATCTATCTTAATATATTCCAAAAACACCACTCTTATTTATACCATCCTCAACCTTGAAAACCTTCTCCAAGGTTGGAAACACATCCTCTACTTTACAATTTCAGATTAGGTTAGCACCCAAACATTCTCGTGGTTGATAGGAATGAAGGTGACCTACATAAATCCTTAGTCAGGACCCAAATTTATCCTAACACACCTCAACATGATTTTCAAACATTGAAGTAGATTCACATGTAGTGTTAACACCACATGGCCAACCATTACGCATGCTAAACACCATAAAACTATTAAGTGCACACTTCCCACTTGATCAAGATGACACATGGACCACCCATATTTCTTTTAAATGATCTAGATCAATCCTCGAACCACCTAAGGTCCAACAAAGAATTTTTCCAAACTCGCATCATAGAAATACTTCAACTTAGAACATCTAATTCACCATTATGCACATTAACACATGAAACACACACTATACTGCACTAAATCAAGATAAAACTTGAATTCTGAAAGATATAAACAACATAAGAAACTTCCTAGATCCACACAACCTGAAACCAAATTGTGGAGAAATGCAGAGCAAATAAATTTCTCCCAGACCACAGTAAACAACACTAAGAACCTAGTTCACACACAAGTGAACATATCTCACTCTGCATAGTGATCCAAAAACCCAAGCTCTGGATATAGAAACTACTGAAAACCTTGAAAAAAATATCAGATCTTCATAGGCATAACATCAACATAAAAGAAACACAAAGCACATCCTGGAGCACGTTTTGAACACTTGCACAAAACTATTTTCTCTATTTATCATATTTTCTCAAAATCACTTGGAAACCAAGCACTAGAGACATCATCTTAGGGCATTACTTCATTACAACATGTCTCTAGACACTGCAACATAAAGATAGCTCCATTTACTCACAACACATCCTCAATATCTCAACTATACATGCACACAAACTACAACAACCTATTTCCCTCTTTTTCACAATTTTCTCAATATCCTCAATATTTTCATCATGCAAAAACCTTCCTCAACACATAGTTGACATCAATGAAAGAACTAACTTATTGAAATCAATGACAACACCTTCATACTTGCAACAATATTCAATTATTGCATAGGTGGTTGTTGTTGCACCAAAATATCTACCTATTAATGCTCGATACAATCACTAGATTTATACAAGATCCAAGATCCATAGGAGGAGATTAAGCCATGTCACGAAACCAAGTGCTCCATTGCACAAAACAAGGACACCAAGGGAAAAATTCTTGCAACAATCTCCCCAACGCAAGCGAGGGGTTCAAACCCGTGACCTCGGCTATGATACCAATTGTTGCACAAGTGGTTGTTGTTGCACCAAAAGATTGAATTATCAATGCTTAATACAACTTCCAGATTTATACAAGATCCAAGATCCATAGGAGGAAGTTAAGCCATGTCACGAGCCTAAGTGTCGTACAACACAACACAAGGAGACTAAGGGCGAAACTCTTGCAACAATACATGGAGCTTGTGATTGCGATTTATGGGTTGCATATGTTTAGCATGAGTTTACTGATGTTATTGATACCTTGGAGGTATGGATGGTTGGATGTATTAACATGTGTTGTGGATGTTATTTCCAATCATGTAGGTTTTTTTACTTGAACAAAACTTGGTTAGAGCCTTTGTTATCACTTGGATTTGTTGCTTGTGTTCTTGGATTGGTGCATCTTCACCTTGGCATGTTCCTTTTCTTCAATAGGTGGCACATTGGAGGGTGAGAGGAGTTCTTGCTTGAGATTGTGGCCACTTTGTTATTATTGTAGGTATCTTGATGGAGTAGAAGAGAATGCTGGATATTCATGCAGTTTCATGTATGACTATGATGATGCATTTCATTGATTGATCCCCTATGCAATGTATACAAAAACTATGAGAATGTTGGGATATGGTGTTAAATACACCATTGAATAAAATGCTATATTATAATGTTGTAATTAAATAATTACTTAGTTGTGATGCACCTAGGTGAAGTAGTTAATCACACTAGGTAATTATTTTGGGCCACTTGTAATGTTGTATTGTAACATTATATTATTATTTAATGTGTGGGAGATGTGATAATAATTTAATATTGGGGAATATTTAAAAAGTAAAAAATTAGTACCCAATATAAAATAAGGTATTAGTGGTTTTTTGTTCACAAGGTTTTGTGGCACATGGTTTTATCTTACTAC
This sequence comes from Sequoiadendron giganteum, assembly GCA_007115665.2. Classification (NCBI taxonomy): domain Eukaryota; kingdom Viridiplantae; phylum Streptophyta; class Pinopsida; order Cupressales; family Cupressaceae; genus Sequoiadendron; species Sequoiadendron giganteum. The sequence continues at coordinate 639,669,481 of CM021107.1, forward strand.
TTGGTTGTATTTGTGTGAGGTTGAATCTATAAAATCAAACACATGTTTAGTGGTTAAGGTTGGTTGGGTGAGTGGGTTGTCATTATCGAGTCTTTTTGAGGAATGCATATGTGAAGCATGGCATGGGATGCATGCTTGGGCACATGAGGATGAATTGGAAGGCTTGATGCTTCAGAGGTTTTCATTGTAAATCTTGTATTGCTTTATTGGTCAATAATAAGATGGAGTATGGATGCTTTTGGAGGCTGGGGTTTTCCCTCTTGAGGGTTTTCCCAGGGTATATATTGTGTTATCTTGTGGCTTGTCTATTAGATCTATATACATTATGGTTAATTGTATGCATGTTTTTCTCTCATGGAGTTATGTAGGAAATGGATTAAGTATGTGGGTTGAATGCATTATTTACTAACAATATTGAGAGGGCCTGCAAGGTTCCATTAGGCACAAATCATAAGTGACAACCTTCATAATCAATTCTCCATAGTGAATAAGTCTAAGATATTTAATATGACTTCATATATTATATACCTCTTTCTTGTAAACTTCAAGTATAGATGATTGAATTTCTTGGGTCCTATTGGTACTAGTCCCAACTAACATAATGTGTATGATTGTTACCCCCAACTTCAAATAAAAAATGCCAAGAACCATTATAAGTGGTCAAATGATGCCTTTATCATGTTCATAGTTAGGACTCTTCAAGGGGATTTGAATAGAAGGATTTCATCATCTGCAATGGATGTGCTGAAAAGGTTCAGTGAACTGGGTTATCTAATTCCCTAAATTTACATACTTCAAAATGGAGGGATTCTTAGGAGCTCCTTACAGGTTGCCTAAGTATCCCTATGACAAAATTATGATGTTAGAAATGATGAGACAACTATGTGTTTCTCATAAGCTACTAAATAAAGAAACATAAAGGAGTTCCATATCCTCTGGCCTTGGGGAGAGGTTTATATGTATGTCCTTCAACATAGTCTACTAAATTTTTAGATGTGGAAATACAAAATTTTGAATTCAACTTCCACAATCTGAGAGAGTGCTTTGAACCTCTTGGGAAAAGAAGAAGGTGGGAAGGTAGTATGGGCACCAATTAGACATTGAAGACTTTTAGAAAATTTGTAAGGATGATCTTGAAGTTAGGAAGAGAAGTTACTCCAAGCTAATGAAGGTTTACATAAGAACTTTGACTCTTTCTTATTCCTAATCAAATAGAGGAAGATGATGAATTACTAGCAGAGGATGAATATAATGAAGTCACAAAGCACACAATTTCACTTCTCTACTAGACTAGGGAGGAGGTAATTAACTTCTTGTTGGAGAAGGATAAAAAAACCAAAGGAAAACAAAGCCATTCAGTGCAAAAAGGACCAAGTATGCACACAAGGGGAAAGAAAAAATATTTCCAAGAAGAGAAGAATGATCTACTTAGTCTGGTTGATCTCCATAAGAGCTTCTACCAGAAAGAGTTAGAAGTGGCTAATACCTTTAAAGAGTTACAATAGCTCTACTATTTTTTTCTTATTGTTTAGCTATATTTTGCTGGTAGTTTTTGTTAGAGTAATAAGTTATTACGCTTAATTAATTACATCATACTGGTTAATTAATTAAGTCACTTATTCCTCTAGTTGCTTAAGCTAAACTTAGGCACATTAATTATTGATTAATTATTAAGTGTGCACACTAGGGTTTCTTGATCTCCTTCATAAGGATTGATCTCTTTGTAATAACAGTGATTCTCATAATGCATTTTACACTTTGAGGTTTACAAAACATCTTGTTGGTTTTGCATGTCTTTTGCATGTGACAGGTGATTGCATGCAGGTGATCTTGGATTCTAACATGGTATCAGAGATCCAGACCTACCACTGCCTGTTCGTGATTTGAAGATATGGCCTCTCTGAGAGTTTCAAGTGCAAGGGTTTCCACAGGCATCTTTTCTGCAATATCTGGGGGTAGCCAATTTTTCGGCATAGTATGGTCTCAAACGGACGTCACCATCACGTTCACAGCACCCCAAAACCTTAGAAACGCTTGTCACATCATCCATTTTTGAGCATTTGGTTTTTGAGGCAAAATTTTTTTGCTAGGGAGGCCGTACGACCTCCTCGACATGCTTCACGAGGCACAAAAATTAAAAAAATATTAAAAAAATGGTGTTTTTTGGATTTCGAGCGGTGCTCCCAGCACAGAGGAGATCCACCACTGCCACCACTGGTGGCTCCCCCTCCAGCTCCGCCGCCTCCCTTCCAGCCCCCGCGGGCTCATTCTGGCCTAGCCACAGGTCACATAGACGACCACCACTTCGCTCTGCACCTGGCCGCTTTCAACACCCAGCCCCTGGTCATATCGGGGACCAGGGGCTCCAACAGATTTTTCTGCACAGGGCGCTTTTTTGCGGCGACGGCCTCCAGGCCATCAAATTTATGCCCGTGAACCACTAACGTCAGCATGATGTCAGCGTCCGTACGACGGTGTTTGTCCCCTCTAACCCTAGTTTTCTCTAAAGAAGCAATTTTTTTCTTTTTTGCATAACTTGGGCATACGGTATTGAAATTGGGCAAACGAGATATCACCGGAAAGCTGGTTCCGAGTACTTTCATTTGGTGTAGTTTATTTTATAGTATTTTTCTATTTTACTACATTTATTTCTGGTTGAAGTCAGATGTTTACTTTATGCTTCCGAGCTCATAACTCTTTGCCACGATCTTCAATTTTTCTATCTTTGCGGCGTTGGAAAGGTATTGAGGAGCTTTATGTTGCTTTCCATGCACTTTTTTCTGTATCTATCCCAGGTTTTTCATTATTCCAGATTTGACCCGATGGGTGTTTTAGAGATTACCTGGATATTTTGGCAATTGGGAGAGTGCCTCTTGCATCTTTGCACTTCGTTTTCAGTAATACATCATTCAATAATCGACTGCCACTTCATAGATTCCAGCGTTGTTCCCATTTGGAGTTTTCGAGTGTTCTGTGGCATCGGGTCTGCTGTTGCATCATTATGATTCTGATATGGTTTCTTGTAGACAGAAGTATCTTTCCTTGCTTGCCAGATTGCAGTTCTAGTGTTACTCTACAGTGTTCTTCCAGTGCTTCTTTGCAGCATGTCATATCATTGTAGGGGGGTTTTGTCCCACTAGGTTTTCCTCCTCTACCTCTTTTTTGCATTTGTAAATGGGTACCTGATCAGGCCTAGTTGTCGGGACCCATCTTTGCTTGCATGCATCTTCTTCTAGTGTTTTTAGCTTCTTCCTAAGTTCATCTTAGGGGGGGTGTTAAAGTAATAAGTTATTACACTTAATTAATTACATCATACTGGTTAATTAATTAAGTCACTTATTCCTCTAGTTGCTTAAGCTAAACTTAGGCACATTAATTATTGATTAATTATTAAGTGTGCACACTAGGGTTTCATTTAGGGTTTCCCTTTTAGGGTTTCTTGATCTCCTTCATAAGGATTGATCTCTTTGTAATAACGGTGATTCTCATAATGCATGTTACACTTTGAGGTTTACAGAACATCTTGTTGGTTTTGCATGTCTTTTGCGTGTGACAGGTGATTGCATGTAGGTGATCTTGGATTCTAACAGTTTTTCCATTAGTTTGTTGCTAGGTCCTTAATTCTTTGTTTAAGACTATTTTGAACTTCTGGGTTTTAGGTCCTTGTAAAACCTATTTAGTTGTAGATGTGTTTCTTCGAATGTATTTATTCTTGTATTTTGTGTAAGGGTTTCAGATCCCTTTAGAACCCGCTTTACCTTAATAAAAAAATTAAGAAATGCCACCTAAAATAACATAAAATCTTGGAAAATATTTTCCTTTTTTGCAAAAAAAATTCTTATTAGCAAAACTTTAATTTTTAAATATTAATTTTAATGATGAATTTATGCACATCACTCAAAATTTACAAAAGTCCCTTGTATATTTTAGTAAACACTAGCTATGAACAAAAATTACCATGAAATTGTTTTCTTTAATTTTTTTGTCTTTGTCAATACAATCCTTCAATATATTATTTTTTATTTTCTTAAAGTTGAAATAGGGGCTTGAGGATGGCAACAACTGGTAGGGTCAATGGGTAGCATACCTTGTGGGGGTTGAGGGGGAAACAACCCCAACACACTCATGTTGTGATATAGCTCAGGTTGAGGGGTAAAGTCCCTTAATACCAAGCAAAAATATATTTTCAAGAAAGCATTGGAGATCACATGAACTAAGCATTTTAAATCAACAACATATAAAGAAAATACTTATATAATGGTCCTACTCAAAGCTATAAACTTATCACTAATCTAATAATTACCTTTATTTTTGAGAGCTATAATATACTCAATCTTTCAATTTTTTATTTGGCCTAAAGTTCCCTTTGGATCATTGATATCCTCTAATTAAATGGTTCTTATTGCTTTCTAGGAGATAAAATATACCATTGCTTTCAAATTTTTATCAAACCTAGAATTCTTTTTAGATTGTTGATCTCCATTAATATACCCATGCTTTCAAATGTTCATCAAGACTATAATTTCATTTTAGAACATTGATCTCCATTGAGATCAATAGTCCATAAAAACTCTAGGCATGATGAACATTCAATAATCCAAAAGGAATTCCAAGCCTGATAAAAATTTGAAAGTGTCCAGGTACATTTTATTTCCTAGAAAGAAATGTGAATTGTTTAATTATAGACAAAATCAATGGTGGAAAATGAATCTTGGTGGTATGGCCCTAAAATAAGTATGGAGTATATAATGCTACTAGCATATAAATTTAGATTTAAAATATCACTCATCAATTTTAGGAAAATTAGGTCTAATTACAAATTGAATACTATTTCATTTGGGCCTAGAATTCCTTTTAGATTGTTGATCTCCATTGAGATTAATGATTCAAAATATTTTAGGCTTGATGAAAATTTGAAAGAACAAGTACATTTTAGCTCCCAAAAAGTAATGAGAACCATTCAATTTGAGACAAAACCAACAATAAAAAAATGAATATTAGCGACATGGCCTTAAAATAAGGAAGAATTATGCAATATTACTAGCAAATCAATTTAGATTTGTAATATCAATTATAAAATTTAGGCAAATCAATGTTGAAAATGAAGGTAAAATTGTAGTAAAATGTAGCTTAAAATTTGTAAATCCTATGTAACTGTAGATTCAATTTTAGTATTCTTTGTCACAATCTCTTGTGTATGATTAATCTTGAATTAGATCAATTTTAATGTTGTAGAAAGTAGATAGAAGATTGATATAAGAAATATAAGACATAATAGAAAGGAAACCGCATGTACGTGGAGAAAACACTTTCTGGTAAAAAACTCCACCAAAATTTTTCTTGCTTGTATTATTTAACCTTTGAATGAGTTACAATAATACTGATTCAATTTTGCTTGATGTGCTTCTTTTGTCTTCAAGAAATCTTCTTCACAACCTACAATATTTTCTCACAAAACTCTCTCATACAATTGCTGCAATAATAGACACTATTCTTGCTTACAAACTCATAAGGGTTAACATATATAATATCACAAAGCCTATTGAGAAAATCCACATCTAGGGTTGCCAATTTGAGTACAAAACATGCATGACAAAGTCAAACAATAGTCTCCCTCAAAGTTGGCGCCCAACACTGAAGTGTTAACCTCATAGTTATCAAAAATATCTTCTGCAAGCTCATCCTCAAAGAAGGCACCCATTCTGGATCCCACTTAACTGAGCATTAAAAATATCTTTTCCTTGCATTAGTTGTAACTCAAAGATGCCAACTTGGGCGCCCAAGGTGGACCCAAGTTGATCTTTGTTAACTCAAACACATCTCTCACCAATTCATGCAAAACAATGTGCATGCATGATCCTCCATCTGTTAACTAAATGCATCAATCTATTATCTGTCCATGTGTCGGCCTCCTATAATGATTTCAATAACTAAGCTGTTATTTCCATGATTCGGAGATTGGACATCTAACTTGAATAGCCATCTTAACCATCATGAAGGTACATTTAAATTTTCAACCCAAGGACATGAACTTGAAATGGGTCAACACAGTATGTGCACTAGGAATTCTAGAGTAGTCATCTCAGTTTTATGACTAAGAAAAAATTAAGACTAGAAGCAAATTGCATGAAAGGAAATGAAGAAAATTTTGAACATCACTCAAGCACATCTAAACTGATTATGCATAACAGGAAGGAAAATATAAGCATCCAACAGAAAACTACTCTGCATGCCTTGGCTGCAGGAACAGTCACAAAATAGAGTTCTAGTGGCTGCAGGAACAGTCAATGCTAGGATCTTAACTAAGTACTGAACAAAAAATAACACTAATCTAACTAAACTAAAGGAACATATTACTCACCAAGTGGGTCCCCTTGGATGAGTATCCTCTAATTTAATATAAAACTCAGATACTGAACTTAGAATCTTATTCCATTCATCAAAAAATGCAATTATAGAAATATGGTTGATAATCAACTTGTACAAGAACTTGGCAATCAACTCACTAGCTCGCTATCGCTAGCTTGAGGATGGAGGATTCGAGCTTTATTTATCAATTAAATAGGGCCATCAACTCCCACTAACTGAGAGGATGCAATTTAGGGAAAGCGAGAAGAAAGTGGAAAGGACGGTTACGCATGCAGGGGAATCTGTTTGGATATGCATGCCCAAACATGGAATTGACCACTGTAGTAATGCCCACAATGCTCAATGCCATTAAAGATCGGTGCACAGTGCTTACATGTGGCTGACACAAGAATCTTCTGTCGTCATCCTCAGTTGACCTTTGTGTGACTCCTCAACCTGACCGGCTGGTGGCTACATTTCTCAACTTAGCATTTCAATCATGTCAGCAGAATAATGTCAGTACACATAATAATTGCATAATCATAACCACCTTAAAGAACATTCATCAATCACATGCAAGATAAATATAGATGGTCCACATAATGGGTAAATATTATTAAAACCAACATAAATGAAATTAGTCCAAATGTCATATAACTGAGAGAAACTATATGAAAGTGTTAGCATATAATATCAAAGTTTGTGGTAATTTCAAAAAATAATAAGAGATTCTGCCCCTCTAATTAGGCCAAATTATAGACTCATCACTCCCCCCAACCTAACATTTTCCTTGTCCTCTAGCAGGGGAAGAGTTATGCTTATGCTTTGTTAAGGCCCCGAAGTCTATGACTGATAGCTGTCCAATGTCGGTGTCTGCCATGGGTGAATCAGGATTCCAGTAAAATCCACCCAACCTATCAAGCCTTCTCCATCTCTATTGTTCCTCTACAATGTCATACCTATAGAATATGAAGTTAGGTACATGCCATAGGAGGGTATGCGAGTGAAAAGTCAGGGGAAGCCATTCAAACCCTTTGGTTCTCCCAAGCTGGATGTAATTCTCAATTCTCTTCAGTGCAGTAGCATAATTGTGAATAGAGTGTGGCTCAGCCTGTTTTAGCTCATTAGTCAATAGGTTCCATCGTTGGGATAGATATCCCCTCATAGTATCCTCTTTTGCAGCAGTTTTTACCTCATATTCACTGTACATAGCCTCAATCCAAGGCATAATTCAGTCACCATAGCACGGCCTAAAGAGCAATCTATTCCAATCTTTATAAATGTCTGTGGGGCTCTTAGATTCAACCCTAATGACTAGGGGAATAATTGATTCCTTCTTCTTGTAAGAATTGTATTTCTCACCCCAGCTGATCTCATTCCACACCCAAGACATAAATGCTCTCAATTGTATGTCTCCAACATAAGCCAGTGGGTTTTAGTCTTTGTCTTTTGGGACAACAAAGTTGTGTAGATAGAATTCACATAACAAATTTTTCACTTCAGGGGAAGCAATCTTGTAGGCGTTGAAAATTTTTGGTAGGGGTTTCAATGGAGGGGTTTAGACCTGAGATGATTCTTGACATTATAAAGGAAAGGTATTTCTCCTTTAAGTGTAAAGCATAAACTCTTGGAGGGGTCCTACATTCCAAAATTTGTGGCACCAGAGTTTAAATTCCACTTACCCTTTCCTTCAAAAAAAACAATTTCCGCATTCTTTTCTTCGATCATCTCATCCCTCATTTGAATTTCCTTTTTCAACCGTTTCTTCTCTTCTTTCCACTCCTCCTCTCTTCTTTGTATTTCTTCCCATAAATTTAAAATAGCTGTATGTACTGAAAAAAACTAGGAGGGTTATGGATTCCTACCATAATTTTCATAGATGGCTTCTTCACATAGAGAACTATCTACATATATTTAGGAGGTCTTACTGATTCAGGTTGTTGAGGTATGATTCCTCTTTCCTCGTTCTGCTATAGGACCTCTTGTTCCTCCTCTGGTGGTGGCTATAGGAACTCCTGATCTATTTCTTGACTTTGCTGCAGGAAGTCCTGAATTTCTTCATGTTCTTGAGTTTCAACTTCTTCAACAATGGAAGCAAGATCCACTAGGGTCATTTTTGCTACCTCTTCGAACACATCTTCTTCTTGTACATTCTCCTGCTCCATTAGAGCGTCTGTATTTTCACACGATGTCCCACCAAGCTCAGGATCAACCGACTTCAATTTCTTGAGAGGGATTTTTCATTTCCCTTTGGTTGCAGGATGAACAGTGCTAGCCTTCATTTTCTTAGGGCTTGGCACCTCTGTCTGTGCTGATTGCATTTTTCTTCTCCTTGCTTTCGCCTCTCTCTTTTGTGCTCTTGTTTTTATTACAGTTGTCAATGGGACATCATCATCATCAAAATATGATGATGAATTTTCTTTTTCACTCTCATTATTAGAGGAAATAACATTTATTGACTTTTCTTCAATGGGGGAATCCATACCAGCACTAGAGGTCGAGGCACCAAGGGTGCCTTCAGCTGTGCTCAATCTTTTGCTAGACCTACATGACTAAGATGAAACCCTAGGATGAGAGGGCTTAGGTCTATGCTGCTCAGTATTCACAAAATCATCCCAGGCCATTCTAGGGTTTGTATCATGCAAAGATCTCATAGCCAATAATTTAATTAGACAGTGGTGGGATACATAGTTTTCTCTACCTTTTTGTGTTTCTTCTGCCATAATAGAGAGAAGGTTGTACAATACATTGGGCATGTTCATCTTCCTCCTGTGCCACATAGGACTCAACAATTTGAAGTGTACTGAATGTAGGTTCGAAAACCGACCTTCGCAAGTGATGTATTTGATGATATGCACGACAACCTGCTTCCATGGCTTAGGTAAAGAGCCTCTTGGCACCTTTTTTGTCAATTGTGAGTGGAGGGTCACCATGCATTGTAAATATGGACTTGGTTGTCTTGGAATCCTTGGAAACAAGGTAAGGTTCATCGTTAGTTGACAACCTTGAAACTTTAGCAATTTTTTCTTTAGTCGCTATGACCTCCAGTCCTTTCACCATGGCCTTTATGTCTGAGAATGTATGAGAAAACTCCAATGCAATACCCTCATTGAAACCATCCAACTTCAAAAAATAATCTAGCCACCCACAATTCTAAAATTTGGCTAAGCATGTTGCGTCCTGTAACAAGGCATCATGAGCTAACGGCTCATTCTGAATGAGTCTACCTCCCATTGTCTATACTTAGCTTGTCACCCTACAAAATTACCTCTATATTTTTCAAATTCTTTCCTGCTTGCTTGCTGGGTGAAACATCGACTGAATTTCGTTTTACTTTTTTTTTTAGCAACTTACCACTTGCATTTCAGAATTATGACAAAGCTAATAATAGCAATAAATGGTAATAAAAGGAATCATAATGAGAGGAAATGGCAGTGTCAGTTTAGTGTTGCATCACACATGCGAGTCATCATTCATTTTAAATTTTGAATCATCTCAACAAGATTTGCTGACGTAGACAATCATATATCGGCATGTGACAATTTTTGTACCTTGCTTACCCCTCCCCCCAGCCTAAATTCGGACATGTGTCCACACATGCAGAATGGAAAGATTGATTTGATGGGGGGTTTAAAGAAAATTATGTGAACGTCCATCTTATCGTACAATGATTAAATGAAACGCTCTAAAGGATAATTAAGAATGCAATTAATGTGCATGTACTTGAGTGTGTACAAACATGATTGTGGATAATTCATTGCATCGATCAAGGAGAAAGTACCACTTGCGTTGTTGAGAAATAATTGAGCAATTAATGATGATGAAATGGTGCAAGGTGAAATGAAATTATGGAAGAGAGAGAAAGGTGGTATAGATGGGCAAATGGGTGGATGGGTGAAGAAATGGATTTCTACAAAAGTAGAAATCTTTATTATGACAAGTACAAATCTCATTTAGCCGGAAGGAGGGACACTAGGTCTACTACCTTCGGCTACAGGAACTCCTTTGCTGTAGGAACTGTGCTTGAGCATTGTGTGTTGGATAAACTATTGTAGGAACTCTTCTTTTGAAGTTGGCTTGTGATTTAATTTGAGATGGTGCCCATTCACTAGTAGTTTGAATTTCACTAGGTCAATGGTCGTGAGTTGCACAAATCCATTGGGAAAGACTTCTGAAAATTCATATGGTCCTAGCCACCGTGTCTACAATTTACCTGCAATGTCCTTGTACCGTGAATCATAAAGTAATGCCAAGTCACCTGGCTGAAATTTCTTCTCTTTGATAAATCTGTCATGCCATTTGAATCTTTGACTTTCCACAAGTTCAGTATGATGTAATGTTGTTTTCCTCATTTGGTCCAATTCATTTACCTACATGATCTATTCCTTTTGTGCCTTGGAAATATCCATCCCCAACTCTAGAGCAGTTTTGAGAGTTTTGTGCTCAAATTATATAGGCATCATGGTTGTTTTCCCATATAGCAACTCAAATGGGGTGAATCCTGTAGTTGTCTTCTAGGTGATCTTGTAAGCCCAAACTACTTCTAATAATCTATTTTCCTGGTCTTTTCTGTGGATATGCACTATTTTGGCGAGAATGGCCTCAATCTCTCTGTTTGTCACCTCGACTTGTCCATTTGCTTGAGGGTGATAAGGAGTGGATTTATTGTGCCTGATGTTATATTCATTAACCAATTCTATAACAAAGGATGATGTAAACTGTGTGCCTTGATCAGTTACTATTTCTCTTGGTACCCCATATCTTGTGAAAATTTATTCATAAAGGAATTCTGCAACCTTGTTGTCTCTTGCATGCTTCATGGCTTTGACTTCTACCCACTTTGTTACAAAATCAATGCACACTAGAATATAGGACTTACCATTGGATGGATGATCAATGGGTCCCACAAAATCCAAACCTCATTTGTCAAATGGTGTGACTACTGCTTGTGGATAGAGTGGCATCTCATCTAACTTTTTTGGCCTGCCCATCCTTTGGAATCTATCACATCTCCTTGTATATCTTCCTGCATCTTTGTGTAATGTAGGCCAATAGTATCCTATGTTCAATATTTTCATTATTGTCCTTTAATTAGCTGCAAAGTGGCCTCCATAGGGTTCATCATGGCATGCATGCAAAATGTCATAGGTTTCATCTTCCCTCACACACCTTCTCATAATGTGATCGGACCCAGTATAAAATAGGCATCCAACTATCCATGAAAAAGGGAAGGATTTTTTAATCAGCGCTCTTCTGTCTTTTGGGGAGAAGTGAGGAGGAACTCTCCTTCTCACAAGGTAATTGGCTATGTTAGCATACCAGGGTGTTTTCACACTAATGGAGAATAGATGCTCATTTGGAAAGGCGTTATCTATGGCTTGCGTATCATTTGATGAAGTCAACCTTGAGAGGAAATCTGCAACCATGTTTTTCTTCCCTGGTTTGTCTACAATAGTTATGTCAAATTCTTGCATTAATAGCAACCATCTGGCCGATCTTCCTGGGATTAGGGGTTTGTTAATAAGGTATCTAATGGCTACATGATCAATGTGTACAAAAAATTGATAACCTGTGATATAGTGCCTGAATTTATTCAAGGCATAGATTACTGCCAACATTTCTTTCTCTGTGATTGTGTAATTGAATTCAGCTCTTTGCAAGTTTTTACTGAAAAAATAAATGGAATTTTCAATAGCTTCTGATTTTTGTCCTAAGACTTCTCCTATTGCATAATCTAAGGTATTGGTATGGATTTGAAAAGGGATTTCCTAATTTGGTCCCTTAAGTACAGGAGCATGAGTTAGAGCTACCTTTAAATTAGAAAATGCTTTATCACAACTTTCTGTCCATTGAAACTCAACATCTTTAGTTAGAAGACTATATAGTGGGGCTGCTATTTTGCTAAAATCTTTGATGAAATGTCTGTAATAGCTTGCATGTCCTAAAAAACTCCTAACATCCTTTTGTTTTGTAGGTATAGGAAGATTATTTATTACCTCATTTTTTGCTGGATCAACTTGACTGCCAAGGTGTGAAATGTAGTGGCCAAGAACTACACCTTCCTGCATCATCATGAAGCAATTTTCATTGTTTAAGGAAAAAATTTGATCTTCACATCTCTATAGTACTTTCTTCAAATTCTCTAGTGCTTCATCAAAGGGGGCACCATAGGTAGTAAAATTGACCATATAGATCTCCATGCAGTCAAGGGAGATATCTGAGAATATACTAATGACTACTCTCTGAAAAGTGGCAGGTGCATTGCATAACCTAAAGGGAAGCACATAATATGCATATGTCCCCCAAGGACATGTAAATTTAGTCTTCTCTTGGTCTTTTGGTGAAATTTGAATATGATTGTATCCACTGAATCCATCAAGAAAGGAGAAGTACTGTTTTCCTGCAAGAGAGTCTAGGACTTGATCTACAAAAGGCAAGGGAAAGTGATCCTTCTTAGTGGCAGCATTGAGTTCCATATAGTCAACACAAAATCACCATTTCCCTCCCTTTTTAGGCACAATCACCAATGGGGACACCCACTGGTTGTCTGAAATAGGGTAGATAAATCCTACATCTAGTCGTTTTTGCAGTTCGGTTTTGACAATGTCTCTCAAGACAGGGTTGATTCTCCATTGTGGTTGTCTTACAGGTGTACACTCATCTTTGATATAGATTCTATGAGTGCAGAGTTTTGGATCTAATCCTTTCATGTCATGATAATCCCAGGCAAATGCTTTTTGATGAGATTTCAAAAAATTTACCAATATCAACTGTTGTCCCTCATTCAATTTACTATTGATGTTTAGAGAGTGTCCCTCAAACACTTGTACTTTTGTGACTAGCTCTATCATAGCTGCTTCATTAATACAAGGTATCTTAAGTTCAGGCGACAACATTGTGTGAAACATACTTGTTGCTGCAAGAATTTTATCTGCGGGAAGAGTTGTTGCAGGAAGTCTGTCTATAGAGATAGTTGTTGTAGGAAGAGTGGCTACAAGAAGTTTGTCTACCGGAAGAGTTGCTATAGGAAGATCATGCAGAACAGACAAAAGTGTTTACTCGATGTCTACGGGACCAGATGATGTTTCCTCTATCTGAAATTAGTTCTGAATGATACTAGATAACACCTCTTCTTCATCTTGAAGTTGCAGGAAATGACTTCTTTCGAGCATCATAAGCTGTGCCATAGAATTGACTTCTTTGAATTCTTCACCAATATGTGGCCATACTGATATTTTTGCACTATAGGATGGTTGGGCTGGAGGATACAAAACAAGATTTTTAGTGTTCGTGCCATCCGAAATGGTCATATCACCTGACCGACATCTTATATAAGTGTCTAAAGTTGCTAACCATGGCCAACCAAGGATAAGTAGATATCATCCTAGTGTGGATTTAGGGGAAAGAATCATGAAGTTGGTTGGATACTCCCAGGAGTCTAGGATCAGCACCAGGTCTTCTGCTATTCCATCTGGCTTAACAATGGAGCTATTGGCAAGCTGCAGGACTGTAGGAGTGGATCTCATGTTTGCAATATTCAGTTACTGTAGGATGTCTTTAGTCATCACGTTGATTGATGCACCTAGGTCAATCAAACCATTCTTTATGTTCATCCTATTTATAACAACTTCAACTACAAGGCTACCTGGATCACTCTACTTGGGGATAGTTACTTTTCCAAGCATAATTTCAGCAAGCTACCCTACTACATGGAGTGTAGTGGGATCCTTTTTCCTGCTCGATTTCTTGAGGCATGCTTCCTTGATTGCCTTGCCATAGATAGGGACATATTTTATGGCCTGAAAAAGAGGTATCTAGACACATATATGCTTTATTTGATCTAGGATATCAAAGCTAGTTTCCTCCTTGTCTTCTTTTTGTTTGACAACTTCTAATCTTTGAGGAAACAATGGTTCTTGTGATGTCTACTTTACTAGAGCTGGTTCATGAGATTTAGTTGCACACAACTGAATGAGATTAGTCAAAGATTCTTCCTATTCTTCTACGAGTAGCTCAGTGATAATGGGGGTGGAAGGAGCTTGCAAGGTTGTTCCTGAACGTAGCTGTATGTCACTTAAACTCACAACATTTGCAAGAAATTGGTTTGGATCAATAGAATATATAGGCTGCTGCTGTGGTTTATTATTTGGGTTGGGTGTGGGTTGGGCTGGTAACTGCGCATGTTTAGATATATTGGCACTTGGATTAGCAGGAGGGGGCATTATAGTAGGTTGTTGGGTTTGAGAAGATGGTTGCATATAGCTGGTGGGTTGGTTTGGCCATTGCTGGCCACCTCTCCATGGAGATGTTTTTTGCCAATTTCCTAGGGTTGGTTTCCAAGGTCCCTAAAACTGTTGCCAATTCCCCTGAGGTTGTTGCCACTCAGGTGAGGTATTTTGATAATTGGACCACTCATTGGGTGGGTTATTCCAAGACTGTGGTGGGCATCCTCCATAGTTAGATGGATATGGTGGCTGCCACTGGTTACTAGATGAATAAGAAGAATTAAAATATGGTCCAACAAAAGATAGTGGATCTGGTGGCATACATTGTCTTGAAGCCCATGGCCTCTTCTGTGCAACAAAGTAGACTTGGTCTTCCTCAGTCCGAATTGGTTTGAACTCAGGTGGAATCTTCTTACTGTCAGATCTTGCTGCCATTGCTGAAGAAGTTGAAACTCAATAACTAAGCTCTTACTGCCATGATTCAGAGATTGGACATCTGAATTGAATAACCATCTTAGCCATCATGAAGGTACATTTAAATTGTCAACCCAGGGACATGAACTTGAAATGGGTCAGTACAGTATGTGCACTAGGAATTCTAGAGTAGTCATCTCAGTTTTATAACTAAGAAAAAATTAAGACTGGAAGCAAATTGCATGAAAGGAAATAAAGAAAATGTTGAACATCACTCAAGAAAATCTAAACTGATTATGCATAACAAGAAGGAAAATCTAAGCATCCAATAGAAAACTACTCTGCATGTCTTGGCTAGAGGAACAATCATAAAACATAGTTCTAGTGGTTGTAGGAACAGTCAATGCCAGGATCTTAACTAAGCACTAAACAAAAACTAACACTAATCTAACTAAACTAAAGGAAAAAATTGCTCACCAAGTGGCCCCCTTGGATGATTATCCTCTAAACTAATATAAAACTCAGATACTCAACTCAAAATCTTATTCCATTCATCAAAAAATGAAATTGCAAAAACATGGTTGATAATTAGCTTGTACAAGAACTTGGCGATCAAATCACTAACTCGCTATCACTAGCTCGAGGAAGGAGGATTCAAGCCTTATTTATCAACTAAACATGGCCATTAACTCCCACTAACTGAGAGGATGCCATTTAGGGAAAGCGAGAAGAAAGTGGAAAGGGCGATTACACATGCAGGGGAATCCGTTCAAACATGCATGCCAAAGCGTGGACTCGACCACTATAGTAATGCCCGCAATGCTCAATGCCATTAAAGATCTGTGCAAGGTGGTTACATGTCATTGACACAAGGATCTTTTGTCGTCGGCCTCAGTTGACCTTCGCGTGACTCCTCAACTTGATCGATTGGTGGCTATATTTCTCAACTTAGCATTTCAATCGTGTCTACAAAATAATGTCAGTACACATAATAATTGCATAATCATAACCACCTTAAAGAAAATTCATCAATCACATGCAAGATAAATATAGATGGTCCACATAATGGATAAATATCATAAAAACCAACATAAATGAAATTAGTCCAAATGTCATATAATTGAGATAGACTATATGAAAGTGTCAGCATATAATATCAAAGTCTGTGATAATTTCAGAAAATAACAAGAGATTCTACCCCTATAACTAGGCCAAATTTGAGACTCATCACCATGCAACTCAAATTAATTGAGATTAACTAACATGAAACTGAAGATAACTGAAACATAACTAAACTGAAATGAACCTTGTACACATCACCCCCTATTTTATAGGACCTCAACATGCATAAATCAAAATCCCTATTTTGTAGGAACCTAGGATGCATTTATGAAGTGTACTCAATTCACCGACCAGTTAACTGAACCAAAGGTGAATCCCACCTTTCATGTAGGCGCCCATGTGCTCCTATTTTGAAGGAGCTCTCCCAAGGCGTCCCCACATGTTCCTATTATTTAGGAATAACTACAAATATCAAATTAAATATTTATTTCATTCGAAATTAATCTCTTCCTAATCCTAGTGTTGTGCAACACATTCCAAGGACTTAGGAGATACATGAAATATGTTTAGAATACAATTAAATGACATTCTATTCCCAACATTCTCCCACTTGACATTATACATTGCAATTATTCTAAACAAGGAATCATTTAATATAAATCAAGTATAGGACTCAAGGCCAATGACCTTCTTGCACCACGCGAACTTCTCTATAGCATTGATCAAAGTGTCAACTTTCTCAATCAATACCATTCCCTAGTCTCTATAGTATCCATGAGCACCCACCAAAAAATTCATGCCAACTTCAAATGCAACCTACATAATCATGAAGTTCCAAACAAATGATTAATACTCAAAACCCAAAAAACTACAACCTCCCAAATTTCATGAAGATAACCATATCCTACCAAAGCTCCCACAAAACTGTAATATCGATCTATACATGGCAACAAGATAAACATCAAAACCATCATTGTAAAAAAACTCCCATTGAAACATGTAACCAAGCTATCCATGATATCGTGATAACCATCTCCTAAATGAAGATCATCCATAGCCTCAACACAATCAAAGAATCTGTTGTTAACTATACAACTCTGAAAAGGTCAAGTAAAACCATAATATTTAAACCAAGAAGATCAAACTCAAGGTAACTATTCCCATAACTAGAAATCAGCCCATAAACCATGTCATAACATCCCTCAAAATAAATCCTCCAAAACTAACTATCCATAGCTCTCAAGATCCATATCTATGAAAGATAAAACATATAAAATCATGCTAAACCATCCTTAAATGAGTCTCCATAATCAACCATGAATCAACTCAATCCCATGAGAAATCAAAGCATGAAACATAACACATCTTGAAAGATATAATGGGCAAATACCTCTCAAATAAAGAACTACCGATTGTGTTGAACTCACATCCAACCAAGGTGCAAGCTTCTCGATCTTTACTGTTGAAAAAATATTTTCTCACAAGTAACCATTCCAACATATATCTCTTACCATAAGAGAACTCAAGCCTCACCTAATTCTCCAAGTATCCATGAGGACTTGTAACCAACTAATCCATGCCAAACTCCAAATGCAACACAACACCATCATGAAGTAATCAAGTAAATGATTAATGTACCCAATAAAAAGAGAACTACTGCGATCAATGTCAAAGCTCCAATCATAAATCAAGAACATAAACATGACATCCATGATCTAACCATATCCTCCAAGGAGATCACATGCATCATAACTTACATAAACATCCTTGTCTCAAGAGAACAAGTACTATGTATAACTCTAAATACAACAAGAGTAAACCATGACATAATAGCAACCACTCTAAACCAAGAAAACATATCCCCAATCACATGAAGATAACCATACCAATGATGCATATGTGCCACTGCCAACAACTCCCACTGAACCATGGTACCAAGTCACACATGCCATTGTAACTACCATCCTCTCCATGAAGATCACTTTGTAACATCAAGCAAAGAGTTATCACAAAAAATATTAGCTGAAATAACCAATGCATCATTACTATCATCTGAGGATTCCTCTATAGAAGAATCAAAAATATTTTTCTTGTTTTTACAATCCTTCTTCACACGTCCCAGTTTCCCATAGTTCCAACACTTTATCTTACTTTTACCAAGGGTTTTAGACCGTCCTTTAGAATTACCCTTTCCTTTATTGTCTCCCTTAGGTTCCATTTTCTCAGGCCTCCTTGTTACAAACAAGGCATCTTTGGATTCCTCTTTAGACTTCCTCCTTATCTCCTCTGATAGGAGAGTAGGAATTATATTGTCCATCTTTAGATCTGCACCACTACCACTGATAGCAACAATTAGATTTTCCCAAGACTTTGGTAAAGAACAAAGTAACAAAATACATTTATCTTCATCTTCTAGCTTTACATCTACAGATGCTAACTGTCTCATAATCAAACTAAAAGCATTTAAATTATGTGCAACAAAATCACCATCTTTCATCTTTAAAGAATACAGTTGTCTTTTTAGATACAACTTATTAGCAAGGATTTTGGTTTGATAAATATCACCTATTCTCTTCCATAGATCAAATGCATTCTTTTCATCAGAAACATTCAAGAGAACAACATCAATAAGACATAATCTTATGGTTCCTCTTGCATTCTTGTTAAGCTTAGCCCAATCCTCATCTGACATCGATGTAGGTGTCTTTGTCTTATTACCCACAACTGGCCACTAATCTCTCTCTTCAAGGAGATCTTCCATTTTTAATTTCCACATCTCATACCTAGATCCATTGAACCTTTCAATACATAAATGAGAAGTAGAACCCATTGCAACACACTAATGTTCAAATCAACAATTGACACAATATTAAAAGCTCCCACTACGACAAAAAAACCTTCAAACTTTTAATCTGAGAAATGCGTCCCAAACTCTACCCAACCTCTAGCTCTTATGCCAACTGTTGAAAATGAAGCTAAAATTGTCGCTTAAAATTTATAAATCTTGTGTAACTGTAGATTCAATTTTAGTATTCTTTGACAAAATCTCTTGCGTATGATTAATCTTGAATTAGATCAATTTTAATGTTGTAGAAAGTAGACAAAAGATTGATAGAAGAAATATAAGACAAAATAGAAAGGACACTGCATATACGTGGAGAAAACCCTTTTAGGTAAAAAACTCCACCAGAATTGTTCTTGCTTGTATTATTTAACCTTTGAATGAGTTACAATAATATTGATTCAATTCTCCTTCATGTGCTTCTTCTGTCTTCAAGAAATCTTCTTCACAACCTGCAATATTTTCTCATAAAACTCTCTCATACAATTGCTGCAATAATAGACACTATTCTTGCTTACAAACTCATAAGAGTTAACATATATAATACCACAAAGCCTCTTGAGAAAATCCACACCTAGGGTTTCCAAGTTGAGTTCAAACATGCAAGAAAAAGTCAAACAATACTCTCCCTCAAAGTTGGCACCCAACACTGAAGTGTTAACCTCGTAGTTATCAAAAATATCTTCTAATTTAGCTCATCCTCAAAGAAGGCGTCCATTTTGGGTCCCAATTAATTGAGCATTACAAATATCTTTTCCTTGCATTAGTTGTAACTCAAAGATGCCAACTTGGGTGCCCAAGGTGGACCCAAGTTGATCTTTGTTAACTAAAACACATCTGTCACCAATTCATGCAAAACAATGTGCATGCATGATCCTCCATCTATTAATTGAATGTATCAATTTGTTATCTGTCCATGCAACTCAAGTTAGCTGAGATTAACTAACAAGCAACTGAAGATAACTGAAACATAATTGAACTGAACTGAACCTTGTACACATCACCCCCTATTTTATAGGACCTCAACATGCATAAATCAAAATCCCTATTTTCTAGGAACCTAGGATACATTTATGAAGTGCACTCAATTCACCAACCAGTTAACTAAACCAAAGGTGAGTCCCACCTTTCATGTAGGCACCCATGTGCTCCTATTTTGTAGGAGCTCTCCCAAGGCATCCCCACATGTTCCTATTATTTAGGAATAACTACAAATATCAAATTAAATATTTATTTCATTCCAAATTAATATCTTCCTAATCCTAGTGTTGTGCAACACATTCCAAGGACTTAGGAGATACATGAAATATGTTTAGAATGCAATTAAATAGCATCTTATTCCCAACAATCAAATCTAATTATGTGTCGAATATTGTGGTAAAATAATTGATTAAAATTTAATTAAATAAATGCAAGGAATTGAACATGCACCAAAGTAAAATTTCATAAAAATGTGGCGATTTAGGTTGTCTTATAACTTAGCCTATTCATCAAAATTTGAATCCTCAATTTTAACTATTTTCCATTTGGTAAAAAATTTCCACTAAAAGAATCCCTAGTCCTCCTAGGTCATTTGAGATGTAGATACATCAACATTCAATATCAAAATCCACTCTCTTTTATACCCCCATTGTTAACTTAGTCATGAGGCTTGACCAAAGCCCGAGAGAGAAGTTAGTATATTTCAACACACAAATTTAGCAAGCTCCGTGATGCTTCTTAGCATCACCCTATTTTCCTTATTTTAAATAGTGGCAATGCTAAAGTTATAAAGATCCAAAGATTAGGATCATACAAACTTTTAGGGCCATTAATCTTATGATTAAGGTCACACTCACAATCTTGAAGTTCAAAAAAGTTTAAGAATGGAATAGTTGGATTTCATTATTTTTATTTCAATGATCCAATTCTATTTAATGTTGAGCTATAGTTCAAAAATTATGATCAAAATATTGGACAACAAAAATTGTCAAGTGTTAGGCCCTCCCAAAAAGTTCAAGGCTATAATTTCTAGTTCAAGGCCTATAATCTTTCTAGTTGTTTTCATAGTTCTATATATTAAAGTACACATTTGTCCCAATCATTCGTTTTCAAATTCCAATCTAGTCTTAGATTCCGTTTATTATATCTTTTATCACATTTAAATTAGTCTTCCTCTCTTTGACATCAAAGTATACATTTATGTTAGTTATTTTGTTTGTATTTCAGTTCCACATATAAATACATGTCTAAATTCAATATTACATATAAAATTATATGATAATTTATTGGAATTCAACTACATAGTTTCTAATCAATTTTTTAAGCTATAAGTCACAAACTTTAATTCCTAAATATGAGGTAGCAAAAAAATGCTAGATTCATATGAAAATCATAAACAAAGGTAAAATAAATAAATATTCCATCAAATTTGTTTCAAAATTTATTTATTGATTGAAGAGCTTTGTCAATAAAGTAACAAGTTTTAATATACCATTTTAACATGAAAACTACTAAAAAAAATGTTTTGTATAAAGAACAAGCAGGTTGTGGTCAATGTGCCAGTTTTTAAATGATAAGACCACTTTCAACATAAAACATCAATATATTAACTACAATGAAGAAAGTGATTTCCCGTATAAAAAAACTGACATGATGACCCCAACAAATCAACTCTTTAAACTCAAACCTAAAAATTGTTCACAAAAATCGTATCTCCAAATGTATTTATTCAATACTAAGAGAGAGATTACAATCAATTATCTCATATTGCTTTTCTTCTTCTCGAGAAATGGCTCCTTTTTTATCTTGACTTAGACTTTCTATCAATGGTAATTCCAAAGGAACCCTTGACAGTAATGGGTGCTCCATCTCCCTTTCACACTGTTGATTTAATAATAATAAACGAACAAGATGCTCAAGCTCGTTGGCCTGCCAAAATCAAACCAGTAGACTTAAATTCCATGCATATATGAGATTATGAGAATAAATATAACTTAACATATGTCAAACACAAAGTTTTAAAAAGTTTTAATAAGATACAAAACAATTAGATTTTATTATGAAAATAATGATAATCATTTTTGTAGAAGGAATGGTTTTGAACCCCACCTTCAAACTTGTCTGGGGTGCACAGCTTGAAGTAAAAACAGTGGCTACAAAAGCTTTATCTGTGGTTGTTTGATCTTTAAACATGAGTTTTCTCCTCTTCTTGCTGTGCCATACATCTTCTATTGATTTGTCCATTGTATTTTCTGTATTACATTTGTTTACAACAAAACTGTCTCTGAAGTTTTCATGTTGCATGTAATCTCGGTAGCCTCTGCTTATACTTGGAACATTATCTAATGGAGGAAGTTCTTCTAGAGATGTAGTAACCATAGCATCTGATTCTTCTGACCACAATCTACAATGAGCACCCAGAACAAATATAGCAGGTTAGACAGTCTGATGTAAAGAATATAAGTTCATGGTCTTGATTCTCTTGAATGAAAGGTTTTATAAATGTTAGTTGCTATCTTTTCCGGATGTTAGGTCGGATGGTTTAGTTTAGCGGTCTATTGTTTGTAATCTCTTCTCAGCAACCTCTCAATAAAAAAAAAACTTAGAATGTTGTAAGGATTCAGATCAGATATTGTATGTACAATTTGGAAGATTATCTAAGGAAAAATAATAAAGAAACAAGGAGACCTAATTTGAAAATCAAAACAGGACTTTATTCTTTACCTTTCTGGTGAGCTTTGACAAGCTTGGTTGTGTGTGAAATGATTCTCTTTGCAGCTCTGAATCTGCTGAGATGTAAAGCTTTTGGACTTCGACTCTGCTTTAAATGAACACCCACAACATATTTTAGAGCTCCTCACTTGACTGACTGTTATAACCATTCACAAATAAAGCATTCAAAATGATGTTGATTTAACTACATCTAGTCTACATTATACCAGAGCTCAGATACAGTTAATTACCATTGTTTTCTTCTTCCTCCTTGGCTGACCGGTATATCTGGATCAAATAGGACCAAAAATCCCAATCAGCCTGAGTTAATTGTATTCAAACAAACTAAACTCTAGACCATGCACACATTCACAAAATGTAACAGTATAGAATGAAAAATTATGAACCTGGAGGTGGCTTTTAACATGAGAGATTTCAAGTCCCTTGACATTCATCCGATCAAGGACCAGTTTTGGAGTCGCCTCTGCAATTTATTGAATCAGTTTTTAAGTTAAATAGAATTAATTATAGCATTACTGAGTATTTTCTGAATTCGATTGTGTAAAAATTTTTTACATCAACGTTTCGGATCACACTCGGTGATCCATCATTTTTTCTCCTCTTGCTCTCTATCATGGATCAAAAAGTGTGATCCGAAACGTTGATGTAAAACATTTCTACACAATCAAATCAGTAACTACAATATGAATTGTGAAAACTTGATATCATTAATCATAGCATTGTCCCCCTAACTCAGAAATCCAAAAGAACAATATATAATTGATCAGAAGGCTTACTATCTCTGCCCCCAAGCTCTTCTACTGCATTCACAAAGCACTGATGGAGATGAGGAGACCACCGAAGGCGAGGAGTCATGGAGCGTCTGTATGGTCTTATTGCTGCTCCTCTTTCACAGCTCCCCATATTTTTGTTTTTCCTCTATTTATTGATTTTCTTCAGCCTGAACTTAAGTTTTACTGTTTTACATAACACTGACTACTAGATTTCTGCAACTAATATCCTCCATTTCAGTAACCATTTGTGAGATTATCTATGGAAGGCAAAAAAAAGCATGAATTTGTAACTTCAAATTCTACCAGAGAGACTTTCACAATACATCTTTCCTTCTTCAACAGCTATGGGATTGCAACCAATGGCTAACTTGGGCAAAAAAGATTCTCTCTAGAATTTTTAGGTTCTTGCATAACCAATGAAAATGGAGATCAGGAAATATTTGTAAGGAATTCTTGCATGTATACAGTCTAGAATGGAAGCAAAGAGAATTTCACTTAGACTAAGTATGCTAATGATGGTAACCCATTAAACTTAATTACTAAGTATAGTTAGCTACCAGTTGGGTAGGCCAATCAAAAAGTCAGAAGCCATGACAGAATATATAGGTTGGGTAGCGAATGAAATCTAGAGAACAAAACTTGGAATATAAAACTTCTTAATTGTAACTTTTTCTTCTTTAGCTTTTGACAATGAAGATAGTATTTTGAATTTCAGACTCATTCTCTGTTTACCTTTCAAATCAAACATTCCCATGAAAGCAAAATTAATAGATATATATGCAAATACTTACAAAAGATTGAAGTGTTGTGGAAGAATTACAGACCCAAAAAGTCCACAGCACGGCACAGACCAAACAAATTAAATATAAAATTTACAGTGGGAAAGAAGTTCAATTACGTTGATTAACATGAAGCAAAAAATTTGGAACATGGGATTCTCAAATGTCAAGATTCTCAAATCCAAAACCTTTGTGCAACTTGTCACATGTATTCTAGGCAATCATAATCCAATTATAATCAACACCAACAATCACCTATACACCAATAGACTATAGAATTTAAACTTGCCACACAAGTTTTTTAATGATTCCCATCAAAATCAACAATCATGTGCATATCAATAGACTTCATACAATTTAAACTTCCAATCAAAATTTTGTCCAATAATTTAAACTTCCAATCAAAATTTTGTCCAATAATTTAAACTTCCAATCAAAATTTTGTCCAATAATTTAAACTTCCAATCAAAATTTTATCCTATATTGGACAAGACAGTTTACAGCTAATAGTAACCTAAAACAAGGATACAATCTGATTAAGATTTGTTACTATTTATCTCTGGATTTTTTTTCTTTTTAATCAATATAAATAGTGATGAATTTACTTTTTTTTAGTTTTTAATATTCCTATTGCCTTCAAACATACTCCACTTTTGATTGATTAGTGCAACATTAATTTGTTTATAATGTTATAAATTCATATAATCTAATACTTACCTTTTAAATTACAAAATATAATTTATTTAATAATTACTGTATACTTTTAAAAATATAATAATATTAATTGTATAATTATATTATTGAAATGAAATTGTATAAATAAATTAATAATAAAAAATCAAAAAAATTTAAATTAAAGTAAAATAAAAAAATTGTGCTATGAAAAAGTAATTAGTCAATAGACTTTCCCGGTAAATTAGGCTTTCCCTTGGTAAACTTGTCTTATGCTTGTAAACAAGGTTTACTCACCATTAAACCACTCTTGAGTTGCCGGAGAATAAGTTTCATTTGCCGATAAATCAGCCTAAAAAATCTCACTTATCATGTAAAAGCCACATGCCTATTGATTTGTCAACTAGATGGGATCATTCTATTTTCATTCACATTGTTTTTTTCACTTTGATGATAACTTTCCTTTTTCATTTGCATTGCTTTATGTTTTACACTTGCATGCAAACATTTCAAAATCAAATAATACCCTAATGAAAAAATCTAGATTTGTCTAAGTGGAAAAATCTAGATTCGTTTAAGTTTATTTCATTTAGCATAATCCTTGACCCTCTTTTAGGTGCAAGTGCTAGTAGATAATACTTTTGAAAAATTTATATAATTAAATGAAATGGTGCCAATGATTAAATAAAAACTACTTTTACTCATTCAGAGTCATCACAAAAGGATATAATTAAATAAAATGGTGACAATGATTAAAGAAAAACTACTTTTACTCATTCAATTGACCTCAGTCATCACAAAAAGATAGAAATATTACAAATAAAACTACTATCACAATCATAGGAACTAATTTCTCAATGTAGTGAAATGTGTTAACTTCTCCTACCAAATATTGTTAACCACAAACTTACACATACACAAGTTGTCAAACTCAACCATAACTTCCACTTTCATAGACATGATACCACATTTCCACGATGCCTAGGGATGTGTTTGCATCAATATGTGAGATACTACCCTATATTTTATATCGAATATTTAATGAGGGTAGCCAATAGGGTTGGAATTTGTTTGTTTCAAATTAAGAGGTTGAATATTTATATTCACATAAGTTGATCATAAGAAAGATGAATATTTTTTTCATTTTTGATTTGGTATACCTTTGGTTATCACAATTTCGTGTTCTTTGATACTCTTTTTTGTGGCTCTTGGGTGCCTAACTCAAGCTAATTAGAAAAACGTGTTGTGATAAAAGAAAATGCTAATTTATAATAAGATATAAATCATGATGGGGGAGGGCATTTTCTACCACAAACAATGATGGTTAGAGTTATTGGTGACCAATTTTAGTACAATCTTATATATATTCCCACATTTTCTCACCATATGTGTATTTTTACTACACTTTTGTTGGATTTGTTGGATTTGTATCTATTCTTCCTCTTATCCCATAGTTTTTTCTCTAGCCTAGATCTAATGGACATATCTTTTGGGATTGGTAAAGGGAATAGAGGATGTTAGGATTACAAGGTTGAAGCATTAGGAGGGAAGGAAAGGTAACAAAAGGAGGGTGGAAAACACCAAGATGATGGAGGATTTCATCATATCTCAACAAGGAGATCACCTATCTAGAACTACATGCCTAGGTGTTGTGTATCTAAAAGTTGACCAAGGAGATGGATGGGGATCTATGTGTGGGCATCAAATAAACTTTAGGAAAGCCCCTACTATATCTATATCCTAGCTAGTATTTAGGGTGGAAAAGTATGTTTGATGTTGCTCAAGTAGTGAAGTGTGTGGTCATGATTTCCTTTGCAACAAACACCTACATGCTCCACGGTGACATTGAGGGAATTCTTAATTAGGATAGAACTTTCTTTAATCATTATCTTGAAAATTTTCATTATTTGAAAGTAAGAAAATCTTGGATGAATCAAGGCATGGAGGAAATATCTAAGGAATTTAATTTTCAAAATATTATTGGAAGATTAAATTGATCATTTAAATTTTTTTTTTTAGGGAGGATGATGGTATCTTGAAAGAGGTCTCTTCCCCTACCAAGTTTGTCAAATGTGATAAATGTAAAGTTTCTTATAGGGCCTCTAAAAAAGTGTACATAATTTACTCTACAAACCCTTCATTAGACTTACAACGCTACTCTTGTCAATGTAATAGAGGAAGGGCTACAATAATTTACCCTATCCTCTAGATAAATGGTTTCTTTTTGTTATTTTAGGTATTTTCTATGAAGGTTCTATATAATATTTGGGGCCTATTAGGGAATTTTGTGTAGAGGGGTTAATGTTTTGGAAAACATGTTTCAAAGGCCACAAATTAAGGATGGCTTATCAATGTGTGTGTGAATGTACAAAATTCATTCCAAATGATAGATTACTAGTTCAAATTTTGGTATTAAGTAGCATAGTTGGTGTATATTTTGTTACTTCATCTATCTAGTTTTTGGCAGCATATGAAGAAGATGAGGTTGTGCATTCATGGTGTGTAATTGATATTTATTGATAAGCACCTCCTCTAGCTTTTGTATTTAATAGTAGTCAACTAAAGTCTAGTAGGAAGTAGTGAAGTTATTTGATGAAGGTTAACTAGTTCAGTGGTTTAATAATTTTTCCATTTTTTTGAATGATAAGATTAGGATGAATAAGTAAAGTATGCAAATGGATCTCATGATCTCAATAGAATCAAAATACAAGATTTCAATTCTATTTTTTTGTAGCTCCCATATTCCTAACCCAAGTATATATAAGAAATAAAGAAAGAAAATAAATTATATTATAAGTATTTGTAAATTTATAATAGATAAGATTAATATTTTAAATATAAATAAATATTAAATTTATTAAACAATTTTATAAAGATTAATTTAAATAAATAAATTATTAATAAGAAAGGAATTCAATATAAAAGGAATTATATATAATCCTTAATCACCATCTTGATCAAGTATTATTATTTGCAAGTGATTGGTTAAGAAATCCATCTACTCAAGTTAACATACTCCACATCCTTTGCAAAATAAAGGTACTAACTACCATGTGGACATCAAGGAGGCATTGCTAAGAGATTACTGTATATCAAAAACATGTCTTTACATAATTGACTAGCTGATGTCCAACATTATTTTTATCACCGCCTCCCTAATCCTAGAATATTATCATTATCAATTTCTTTCACTATTCTCCATAATTGTAGTTTCCACACCTATAGCTCTATATTGGCCATCTTTCTAGAGATATAGTTTACAAAATCACTTAGTAACCCTAGCCACATTCACCTACTAATACCAAGAACTTCATGAATTTTTATTTTCACTTCATATCTAATCCTTTCTTTCCTTTTTGATTTACCTAATTGACATCACATCAGGACCCTAAGACCATGCTTCTATTTTTACATCCAATACCCTTCCAACATGTAAATGACCAATTGAGAAATAGTACATAAGGATATACCAGAGATGTGAAATATATCCTTTTTTTTTAAATCCCATTATTGGGGTCTTATACTCCATTCCACATCCTTCTTCATTCCTTGGACAACATGATTACTCAGTACCAAGGATGCCCTATCATACCATCCCATCAATGTTGAACCAATTTACACGACTAATATAACCATACCATATACAACCCTTATTGGGATCCCCCAATCATTAAGCCATAGTATCTTCAATCAACAAGGTTTGAGCTAGACCTAGTAATGGAGCATTTAAATATTAGACTTCCATAATTATTCTCTCTCATAGATTAAATCCTTGATTGAATACTCAATCAAAAACTAAATTACCTCCTCTCTTAATATTTTAAAAGGTGATGTCTTCAAAATCCTTGACTAAATTAGAGGCTCTAGAGACAATCATGTATAACAACCAATCTATACATCACTTGTATTTCATTGAGTCAATTATCAAACTTGAATCACCATCTATGATCAACTTTTTCCACTCTTTACTTATAGCTTCTTCTGGTGGACCTCCCTTCTACTTAATTGTTGGAATCCTAACTAAAATATAACATAATTACAAGCAAGGCTTTCCCCTAAGAGTTCCTAAAAATAAATCCTCCTCCAATTGATTTAAGGTTGTCCTTGACCTCTCCATCAAATTTTATTTTGATCCACCAATTCTTTAGCTAGGTGTATTTAATCATATTTTAAAAATTTGATATATTTCATACATTTAAATCCCATAAAAAATAATAATCTTCTTTATCAAAAATATGTACATAAATAAGCTATTTATATTTTATTATAATATTTGAAAAAATATTATTATAAAATTCTAAACAATTATAACAAAATATAACACCATTAATCATAATTTTTAAATTTAATGCAATCTATTTTTTTTAGATTAGATGCAAATTATGTAAGGCCCTAATCTATAGATAAAAATAATAACAACATGTCAAAATCCTTAAATCCAATAAAATATGCATACATACATCAACAAGATCAAAAGACACTAACAAGCTAGGAAACAAATAAAACTACAATTACCTAAAAAAATAAATAAATCAGCTTCTTCATCTTCTCAAGAAGGGCTACGGATGGAGCCTTCCTAGTCTTTGGATTCAATATTCACTCTTAGCACTAGAAAATAACATTTGGTAGCATGTGAAACACAACTTGTGAAATTAAAGATACCTAAGAGGGTGAAAAAGATAGAAATATTCAAGAAATCATTTCAAACGACTTTCCCTCAAATTATCCACATACAAGGATAAATATTAGAAATATAATGCCAAATCAACCTAGGTTTTATCTAATCTCAAAAAAACTATGTTTGTTGGATTCCACCCTTACCATCTTCAAAAGATAAAAATTCCCCTCAACTTCTACATCAAAACGACTTTCCCTCAAATTATCCACATACAAGGATAAATATTAGAAATATAATGCCAGATCAACCTAGGTTTTATCTAATCTCAAAAAAACTATGTTTGTTGGATTCCACCCTTACCATCTTCAAAAGATAAAAATTCCCCTCAACTTCTACATCAAAATGATTTTCATTTGAGTTATTCCCTAGGAACTTGATTTCATTTTATAGGAAACATATTTTCTAACATCCAATCCTTAGATATTCCATTAGAAATTTATATTCCTAATTTAGAGATAGAAATCATCCACAATGGAAGCAGAAGTGTGATTCTCCCCAACATTATTTAGGCAATCTTCACCCAAGATACTCAATAAGAAATATATTTCCATATTAAGACATGTCTCTATGTTTTTTACTAATCTTGAAGGTTACTAAATATACATTAGGAGCCTAATCTCGAGGCCCAAAAAAATCCATGCAATAACCTTAAACAAGAAAGAAATAAATGACACATTCAAGAAGACCCTCATTCACCTTAAAATGATGATTTTCCATTAAATCAACATGCAAGAGGCACATCATGATACTTGGTATTGTGGCTCCTAGTAATGTTTGATAAACTTTAGTCATAACTATATAAGGAGATGCCATTATCACTTGTAGGCTAAATGTAGGTTGATTGCATATTAATTTAAAAAGGTAAATGCACTATAATATATGTAGTGGATTATTATCCATGGATCTTTAAAAATGTACAATTTTTTTAGAAAAAAATACTATTTGATTGTGGATTTATGTGATGGTTAAACCTAGTTAGCTACAAGGTCAAGTCTTACATATGTGAAGGTGAATGAAAATTTGGTTTAGGATAAGTGATCTTATGTGGATTATCTACTTTTTGAATTCCCAACTTAAATATCTAGTAGGTTTGTAGGTCAAATTTGGGATAACTGCATATTAGTCCAAAATAGTAATAATGTGATACATTATATGTTTTTTTTTTTTTGCAAGAGTGGAAGACCACGATATTATTAATAGTATAATAGATAGGTAATACAAAATCCTGACTCTGGAGGGCATACCAGCAAGAAAGAGCCAGGGAGAAAACCTCCGGTAATACATTATATGTTGGGTTGTTATCTATGGACTTTATGCTTCATAAACAAATTTTTAATATTGTGCATGCTTATTTTAGACAATATTATGTCAAGTAATATTTTGATTTTAAAATTTTGTGACTATTAAACCTACCTCATGTAGAAAGGCTTCTAAATCCCATTCTATTGAGCCAATACTTATCTTAGTTGTGAAGGAAAATTGTAAAATCTTTGCATTAGCTAATCAATTTGCAACTCAATTCCATTCCTTGTAATAATAATTGAAGTTTGTGGTTGACTAAACAAGCACTAACATTTGGGATACATTTTAAGATATTATTTAGATTTCATTTCTTATAAAATCGTTATTGTAGCCTCCTATCACCACATGAGAATCTCCTTCAACTTCTAGAATTTCTAACTCATCAAAAAAGCTAATTTAAGACCTTATAACAATGCTACAGCCTCAACTTCATTATTTTTCCTATAATTACTGAAAAAAATATGCAACCTCCAGTCTGCTCTCCCCTCCCAACCTTCCCCTCCTCTCCACCTCTTATGTCACCTAAGAATCTCTTTCAACTTCTAACGATTTATAACTCATCAAAAAAATCCAATGTAAAACCTTCTAACAATACCAAAACCTCAACTTTATTCTTTTATCCTAGAATTAAAAAAACAGATCCCATATTCCCCCCCTCTCCCTTCATTTCCCACACTTACCCTTTTACACACAAATCTTGGGAGCAACACACTCTACTCCCAAAATGACTAACTTAAAATTATCTTTCAAATCCCATCGAAATTCAATTTGAAAAGATAACTTTAAACTTTTTCATTAAAATTAAACAAAAAACAATCTAATACATTTATTCTTTTATTTTTTAATTTATACCAATTCCATTTTGATTCTTTCTTATAAAATATATATGATTAGAATTTTTCAAAAAAGTTATGTTTCGAATTTTTTCTTTGTTTTGTTTAACTTTATATTTACAATTTACATTTATATGGTTAACAATAATTGTCAGCCTCGTCATTTCAGCCATTAAATACAGTGTGGAGGTATTTGAATTGTTTTGAAAATGGTATCTTAGCTGTTCACATTATTGAGAATGCCATGGTTGTCTTATATATGGAGAATTGTCTTTAATCCATTCATTTGGACCAAAGAAGGAGACGTCTCTTCCCAAGTAAGACAAATACATGAGACAAATTATATTAAAGCTATTCTCACTAACTCCATTGGGAGAAACTTTATCTCGAGGATTGAGATATTTGAATGTTTTAAAAACAAAACATTTTTTTTTCACAACTTGAGAATGGACTTAAGTGGGATTATCATGGTATTTGTGACCATTAAAATAAAATATCTCTAGTCTTCATTGTAACGTATTGATGTGTCTTAATGAGGATAAAATAACTCATCATCTAATAATGTAGAGCTTACCTAAGATGAAGCATGGCATAGGCTCCAAGTATTGAGGAATCTCAATTAGTAACAAAATCTAAAATAAAATATCTTTAGTCTCCATTGTAACGTATTGATATGTCTCAACGAGGATAAAATAACTCATTATCTAATGATGTAAAGCTTACCAAGGATGAAGCATGGTGTAGGATCCAAGTATTGAGGAATCTGAATTAGTAACGAAATATAAAATAAAATACCTTTAGTCTCCATTGTAACGTATTGATGTGTCTTAATGAGGATAAAATAGTTCATTATCTAATGATGTAGAGCCTACCAAGGATGAAGCATGGTGTAGGCTCCAAGTATTGAGGAATCTCAATTACCAACAAAATTTAAAATAAAATATCTCTAGTCTCCATTGTAACATATTGATATGTCTCAATGAAGATTAAATAACTCATTATCTAATAATGTAGAGCCTACCAAGGATGAAGCACACTGTAGGCTCCAAGTGTTGCTTTGTCCGTCTCGCCTCTATGTTGTTGTATTTGCTACATGATAATAGTTCTCTTTTAAAGCAAGACTGTTGCAATAGTTATTTTTGCTATATGTTGGGCAGAATTCCTCCAGTTTGTAAGGCTTATATAAATTATTTTGTTTCCATTATGCTCTTGTGAGTGTTATTTGTATTGATATTTTCCTTTTCTATGGGCAGTTCCTTTTTGAATTGCATTATTCTTTTTGTAAGTCATCTTTATTTAATACAAAAACAAAATCTAAAATTGTAATGAGGCATTGTCAGTACAATGAATTCATACTTGAAATAGTGTATATAAATTTGGCATTGTTATGAAAATATTAAGAGTTTTTATGAAAAACAATTATGCATCAAATAAAATTTCACATATTTTGAGGAGAAATAATTTATGGTTTTAGGAGAAATAATTTATAAATTTAGTGAGTTAGAAGTTTTTTTTTTGTCACGAAGATGATTTTGAGTCTATAATTGATATTAATGATATTTTAAATTTTTTGTTATGTGATAGGTGTTCTTTTCACTAAGCATACAATTCATTATGGATTCACATTGATTGTCTATGCAATAAATGGAGGATATGATTTTGATCAATTTTCTAATCAATTTGATAACTTTACACTAATAAATGGATGAAACAATAACAACTTATTGTATATATTATGTGTATTTTTATTAATTGGAGAAACCATAATAATGTGTCTCCCTCTTGTACCAAACACAAAAATTTAAACATTTGTCTTATTTTCACTCTAATGATAATAGCTAAATCATCCACAAATTAAAGATTGAGTAAACTACCAAAATGCAACATTTTTAAAATAATTTAATTCATATTTTTAAATGATATAATTTCAAGCACTATTTCATATAATTCTTGTTTTTATACAAAATTAGATATATGTCATTCATTATCTAAAGATGATTTCATTTGATTGGAAGTTATAATCTTTCAATATTTTTGAATGTAAAACTTCATTTTTTTGATTAAGAACATGGCAATAATTTTTTATATTTAATAATATAGAAATTTTAAAAAACATGTGTATCGTGAAAAATGATAGTACATTTAGAAGACAAGTGTTCAAATTTAATATTTATGACATCATTGAAAAAATCATATCACATAGAAGAAATGCATATTATTTGGAAATTAATTAGAATTTCTCTCATTGACATTTTATTTTACATTAAACATAAATTGATTAATATAATATTTATAAAATATGAAATATTCATAAATTATAATAACTTTTATATTTTAGAAATTTTAGAAGGAGAATATTCACCTATAAAATATTTAAATTTTAGTCTTCCTTTCCTTAAAAAATATAGAATTTTAAGTGGATTATTTGTTCAATTGGAAGTATGCATGCTGTTTAGAGGGATATGATTGGAATATATCTGCACAAACAACCTTTGGATTGGCTTTTGTTGATTCCCCTTTTAATCAAACCTCTTTTATTCCAACCACTCATTCCCATTCATCCAGTCATTTATATGTTTAAAAGGTATATGAAACTAATTATTTAGATAATGAGACTCAATTTTAACTAATTTGGATAATACCCCTAATTTTATTTCACCCTCAATTAAACTTATTCTAATATGGAAATGGCAAAGGTGCTCAATGGAAGGGGTTTTGATTGGATGTCATATTTCATAAAAACCCTTGACTCATCACATGTAACTATGCCATTTTCCTTGTGTGAACTTTAAGTAGAGCATATTATTATACCTCCTTAATAAACTACTACATTCTAATGGTTTTTCTTCAAATTTGTTCACAATTTTTCCATAAAGTAATTTGCATTTTAAGTTGTAGAGTGTTTTGGATTTATTCTCCCTCATAATTCTTTTTGTTAATATCTTTATTTTTGTGATGCAAGAACAAAGATCAATACTCTAATAAAAAAAGATGGATATTGCAGCCTCACAAAGTAAACTCATACAACTCTGCTCTACACTCAAAACACGTGACATACCTCCTTTCAAAAATTATTTTGAACAATCCAACGAATGCCTTTTCTACTAAAAACTTGGGTAATGGAAGCCCCCATATTCATCTATAGGAAAATAAGTAGATCATAATTTTTCTCCCAACAACACCACTCAAATTTCATTGCTGAAAACTCATAAAACTCATAAATTTCCATATTCAACAACTAGCTACAGACAACATCAAACCATTGCAACCATGCCTAAAACAGTCAACCAAGGAATTTTGTTTTAAACTATGAATTGAGACTATAGAGAGCACTATCCCAAGGAATAACCCTCACATGAAATTACAATAATTCAAAGACAAATCTATTTTTTCATTATTAAAAGTTGCATAGTCTGCAATTGTAATGAAATAACTTGCACAATAGAAGAATATGATATTAAATATGCTGAAAATACTCAATAATAACCGAGAATGATAAGCCAATTCGAGGGGGAAAACCTCAAAATATATCCAATGAGAACATAATTCATAATATGATGATGAAATAAGACTCATAACCTCCTATATATACTTATTTATGCCTAGGATATCACCTAGGCCGACTTAGATAACCCTAGATATAAGCTCTAGGCCAACCTAATCAACTAAATAAAAAAATAATAATGATAATAGGACTTTACTAGGAGTTAAGATAGCCACAACTCAACTATTCATAACCTGATGTACTCTAATATTAAGGGCATAGAATGCCCCCCTCTTTAGATAAGCATTGTTCTCAATGCTAGGTAATTTTGGATGCTTTTGAATGAACTCCTCATCCTCTCATGTGGAATCTTCATTGGTAAATTCTTTCATTGGATGAGATACTGAGTGAGTGTTTTGGTCCTAAGCTTATTTATGTGTTTTTGAAGAATACATTTTGGTTCCAATATGATTCTCCCTTCATCAAGATCTGGTAATATTGTTTGAGTAGGGTTACCTTCTTCAAACAAGAAATATGAAAAAATAGATGTATCTTTGTTGTTGATGGCAATTCAAGCTTGTAGGCAACACTACCAATCTTCTGCATGATTTGATATGGGCCATAATATTTTGGAAACAACTTGTTATTATTTGATTGTTGCTTCAGTAACATTTGATTGTAAGGTTGTAATCTCAAGAAAACCTAATCCATAATATCAAAACTTCTTCACTATGGTGCTAGTCTGCCTACTGCTTCATTTGGTTTTGTGCCATGGATAGATTCTCTTTAAGTCCTGGAAGTACTTGTTGTTGATGAATCATGTGGTCCTCCAAAACATGAAATCTTGGTGACACCTTCAATGATGATGTGATGGAAGGAGGATGATATCCATACAATGCCATAAATGGAGAAATTTTTGATGAACTATGGAAGGAAGTGTTATACCACTATTCTGCTAGCACGGTAGCCAATCTACCAATTGAGACTATTTATATGAAGTGAAACAACATAGATATCCTTCCAAATACTTATTAACAACCTTTTTTTTCCCATCAGATTGTGAATGATATGAAGAACTATGAGCCAATTGAGTACCCAACAATTTGAATAAAGATAGGATCACAGACAACCTGCACGGGTAGCGGAGTTGGCTTGCGTTGTGGGTTTTCTCCCCATTCATTTCGAGTTCGACTCTGCTCCCAGGTAGTACCCGATGGTGGTGATGTGCGGGTCGGGGCCGCCATCCTTAGGGACTAGTCTCGCCTCAAGCTCGCCTCGTAAAGGGAACACACTGGGCTTGAGTCTTAGGGATACCCTGAGTTATCAAAAAAAGAAGAAGATAGGATCATGTTGAAGTCACTAACAATAAACTTAGTTATACCATGTAGCTTTTGAGTATTCTTCAAAAATGTCTTTGCCACTATAATTATTGTAAAAGGATGTGATAATGCAATAAAATGTACATATTTAGTGAGGTGATCCATTATTGCCACGATGAAATTCTTACTATTAGATCTTGGAATCCCTATGATGAAGTCCATGGAGACCTTTTCCCAATGTTGTCTAGCAATAACTAAGGGTTGCAAGAGACCAAGCATCTTAATTATCTCCCCTTTATTTCATTGAAAAACCAAACATTTTGCCACAAATTTTTGAACATCCCCTTTTTTCCCTTCCCAAAAGAAGTCTTTCTTGACCCAATGATTGTCTTCAATTTTTTTGAATGATCACCCATTGGAGACTCAGTAGGTCTGTGAGAATATTTTGTTTGAGAGAGGAATTATTGCAAATATACAATCACTCTTTATACTACAAAGTATCTCCCTTCCAATTTTTTTAATCTAAACTACTAGGATCACTCTGTAATTGTTGAATGAGATTACTAGTATCCACATCATTTTTCCACTCTTCTTTGGCTTCTTCTACCCAATCTTCTTGTAATATTGAAAGGGAACACAATAAAGCTTCATCATTCTCATGTCCTTCCTCGATAGTGCATCTACCAGAACATTTTCCTCCCCTTTCTTATATACAATCTCAAAATCATATCCCAACATCTTAGTAACCTATTTTTGTTGTTCTTTAGAAGATAATGTTTGTTCCAAAAAATATTTTAGGCTATCATGATCTATCTTAACCTTGAAGTGTCAACCCATTAGATAAGGCCTCCATTGTTTTGTTGCATGAAGAATAGCTAGAATTTCCTTCTCATAAATAGGTTTGAATTTATTCTTACCCTTTAATTGATGACTCTCAAAAGCAATGGGATGACCCTCCTACATGAGAACTATGCCTATACCATTTCCTGAAGCATCACATTCCACAATAAAATCCTTTGTGAAATCAGGAGTAGTAAGAACTATAGTTGTGCACATAACCTCCTTTAACATTTCAAATGCTGAATTAGCAGATTCTTTCAAATGAAAATAATCCTTCTTCAATAAAGTTGTGAGGGGTGCTGCTATATGACCATAATTCTTCACAAATCTTCTATAGTATCCATTCAATCCCAAGAAACCCTTCAATTTATTAATGGTTTTGGGAATGGGCCATTCCATGATAGCCTTAATTTTGTTAGGATCTACCTTTACTCCATGTGAAACTATGTTTCCCAAGTACTCCACCTCATTAAGACCAAAAGCACACTTGGATGGCTTAGCATAGAGTTGATGCTCTTTGAGAACTGCAAAACTTGATCTACATGTTGCAAGTGTTCTTCCCATGTCTTGCTATAGATTAATATATCATAAAAAAAAACTAATACAAATTTCCTCAAGAATGTTTTAAAGATGGAATCCATCAAACTTTCGAATGTATATGAAGCATTGGTAAGGCCAAATGGAATCACCAAAAACTCATAATGACCCTCATGAGTCCTAAATGTTGTCTTACAAATAGCTTCTTCCTTAATTCAAATTTGGTGATGATCGGATTTAAGATCTAACTTTGTAAAATATATAGCTCCATTCAATTCATCTAGAAAATCATCAATGAATAGAATAGGAAACATATCTTTAATGGTGTACATGTTGAGCACTCTAAAGTTTTTAAACATGCACCAAGTTTCATCCTTCTTCTGCACCATCACCATAGGTGAGGAGTAAGTACTTTGGCTAGGTATGATAATTCCTGCCTTTAACATCTCATCAACAATCTTTTCTATCTCACTTTTCTGTATATGTAGGTAACAGTAAGGCTTGATATTGGGAGGTTGGCTCCTTGGAACTAGTTGTATGGCATGATCATGATCCCTCTTAGGAGGAATTCCTTTAAGAATATCTCCAAAAACCACTGAGTGATGCTCAATCATTGCTTATAAATCTAGATAGGTGGGAGCATTAGATTGATAGACTTCTAATGAACATATCTGGGCCAAAAATCCATCAACTCCTTAAGAAACTTCTGCATTTGATGAGAGCTAACTATTTGTGGGGAATTTTCCTTCAACCCTCTTAGCTCTATTTTCTTTCCTTCTAATTGGAATATCATGAAAAATTCTTGGAATTTCATCTCAATTGTTCCCAAGGCAGTAAGACATTGTACTCCCAAAACAATATATGTTGCACCCATGGAGATAACATGCATTGGGCTATCAAGGTGATAATCTCTCATGGATAATTTAATGCTATGGTACTTTCCAAAACAAATGACAGTACCACCATCTATAATCAAGACTTGAGATTCTAG
Source organism: Sequoiadendron giganteum (assembly GCA_007115665.2). Taxonomy (NCBI): domain Eukaryota; kingdom Viridiplantae; phylum Streptophyta; class Pinopsida; order Cupressales; family Cupressaceae; genus Sequoiadendron; species Sequoiadendron giganteum. Next base: position 639,708,294 of record CM021107.1, read on the forward strand.
AGCTAGATATATAAAACAATTTAGATGAGTAGCCAACTTTTGTTGATGAAATTATGAGTACTACCCGAGTCAATCAAAATGATTGCTTTATGCTTCTTTAAGAACCCATCTACCTTGAGAGTTTGTGGGGAAATAAAATAAGAGAGTGCATGGAAAGAAATGATTGGTTGGAAATCATGTGATTATGTTGGAAACAAGTGCCTCAACTTCTGGCTTGGACCCTCTATTTAAGACTTGGAAGATTTCCTTCATTTCTAGCCTTTCTGCTCTACCATTGGGAGCATCTATTGGAGCTGCGGTTGTGCAGTTTAATGCCTTACCATGAGCCTCTTTTGTTTGGTCCGCGGTTGGGTGGTGTTCTGTCTCGGCGGTGGCGCAGTGAACTGGGCGATCAACATCATCTCGTACCGCCTTACCGTGGGGGTCGCTTGGTGAAGGCGCAGTAGACCATGGCTGTCAGCGAGAACGGTTTACCACCATACTATGATGGCCTTTTGGCCATGGCGCGGTGGTGCGGTAAGCCATGGCGGTCAGTGTAGAAAGTTACCTCCATACCATGGAGGGTTGCGTGAGGCTCAGCGGTGGCGCAGTGAAGGTGGTGGAATGGTGGTTGAGTTCCTACCGCCATAACACGATGGTCTCATCGCTCGGTAGCGGTGGTGTGGTGTATATACCACCAGACTACAAAGGCCTTGATGGAGTTGGGCGGTAGCATGATACGCCGCACTACCGCAAGAGTTGGTCGATAGGCTTGCGGTGGCATGGTAAGAGAAGCTCGGTGCTTGGATGGTAGGTATGACTTGATGGTCACAGTGATGGATGAGTAGTGTTATGACATGTGGAATGATAAGACTCATTGATTCTACATCATTTTTGTAAATCAAAAACTGATTGGTCGATTGCTTGGAGCGGTGAATGCATTAACTGCTTGACCCAATTCGGTGGGTGACAGGATCTGATTATAGAAAGTAGAATTAATGCTGGGGTGGCCCGATGCATGATTACAGGGTGGATTGGATAGGAAGTGACTAGATTGTTCTGATAGTGAGAAGGTGTATAATTAAGACACTCGATTGGTTGGTTGTTGATATATAGTTTGAATAGACAAAAAACGTGCAACAAGTTAGACAATGTGATTCATTATATGCGATAATAGCATTGTAATAGTGAGTGTGTTCAAACTGAAGTCTGCTATTGTGAGCTAACTATTAGAGAGTGAGGTCTGTGAACTTTGTATGTAATCTGTTTACTGTAATACAAAGTAACTTCTCTTGGTGTGGTGGGTTTTTCTCCTGAAAGGGTTTTCCCATGTATATTTGGTGTTATCTTTGTGTATGTTTTATTTTTGTCTTTCTGTTATACTATGTTTGTGCATCTTAAACGCAAGAAAGTTTTAAATAATGGCTTTTTGCACTTCTCCTCTGAGGATTTAGCGTTAGGAAAGTGTATTACACAACTCTGCTTTTCCTTTCAAGTGGTGTCAAAGCCTGGCCAGTTGTGTTATCCTTGTTAGTAGGTCTGGTTTTTTGTGCTAATCTTGTTTCAGTGGGAGTCTTGCAAAGTGAGAACCATTTTCTGTTTGAGATGGCGAGTACTTCAGGGAGAGTAGAAATTGAAAAATTCAATGGCGGCGATTTTAAGTTGTGGAAACTCAAAATGGAAGACTTGTTAGTGAATAGAGACCTCTGGATTGCTATGTCTAGAACTATGCCACAAAATATGAAACAAGAAGATTGGGATCTTGCAAATAGAAAAGCTAGAGGTTTGATAAGACTTTGTCTGGACTATTTTGTACTCCTGAATATTCATGAGAAGTCTATAGCTTCGTTATGGAAGAAGCTTGGTGATATTTATCAGGGAAAGTCTCTGGTAAATAAGTTATTACTAAGGAAGAAGCTGTACTCCTTGAAGATGGAAGAAGGAGAATCTATTGCAGACCATCTGAACTCATTTAATATGAGTGTTGCTCAGTTGGCATCTATGGGTGTGAAGATAGAGGAGGAGGATCATTGCATTCTTTTGTTGAGTTCCTTACCTGACACTTGGGACCATCTAGTAATGGCTATTGGAAGTACAACAACTACTTTCAAGATGGAAGACGTAGTTGCTTCGCTGCTATTGGAAGAAATGTGAAGGAAGTCTTTAGAGATGGCCAAAGAGGCCCTTGTTGTTCAGGGTAGATTGAAGGAAAAAGGAAAGAAGAAGGACAAAAAGTCTAAATCCAAATCTAAAAGGAGATCAAAGTCTCCTGGTAAAAAGTCCAAGGTGAAATGCTGGAACTGTGGGCAGCTTGGTCATATCTGAAAGGATTGTAAGGAGAAGAAGAAGAAGAATATCTCTTCATACAATGACTCTTCTCAGAGTGATGCAGATGCCTTCATTGGAGCCTTGGCGACTCAGGCATCAGATGATGTCTGGCTGGTTGACTCAAGTGCATCTTTCCACATGACGTCTCATAGAGAGTGGTTCACTAATTATGAAAAGTATGATGGTGGAAAGGTGTACCTGGCAAGTGATTCAACATTGGAGATTGTTGGCCGTGGAAGAGTCAAAATACAATTCCTCGATGGAAGAATAAAAGGGATTGGTGATGTACTACACATACCAAGTTTGGCTCATAACTTACTTTTTTTCAGTAAGCTTAATGATGGTGGTGTGGAAGTTTCTTTCTCAAGTAAAGGTGTAAGATGGCTAGAGGCGCAATGGTGCTGGCTAAGGGTGTACGTACTGGCACTTTGTACAAGTTGGATGCATGTCCTGTTCAATGTAACGTCTCTGTAAAGTTAGGCAAAGCTGCTTGTGAAGAGAAGAAGAATGACACTCCTCTGGATGCAAATTCCTTGGAGGTGAAACCCCCAGCAGAGAAGACCATGTTGTGGCACCATAGACTCGGTCACATAGGTGAGAAAGGATTAAAAACTTTGAAAAATAAAAATCTTGTTGAAGGGCTTGTTGATTGTAACCTTGAGTTCAATTTTTGTGAACATTGCATTTATGGAAAGCAACACTGTGTTTAATTTTATTTGAGTCCTCATAAATCTTCTGGTGTACTGGATTATGTTCATTATGATGTGTTTGGTCTAGTGAATATTCCTTCGTTATCGAAGTCTAGATATTATGTTTCTTTTATTGATGATTATTCGAGAAGGGCATTTGTATACTTCCTTAAAAGTAAATTAGAAGTGTTCGGTCATTTTAAAGAGTTTAAAAACTTGGTAGAGAATCAAACTAGAAGGAAAATCAAATTTTTGAGGACGGATAATGGCGGTGAGTTTTGTTCTGCAGATTTCGAAAGGTACTGCAAAGACCATGGGATTAAAAGGCATAAAACTACACCTTATACTCCACAATAGAATGGAGTTGTTGAAAGGTTGAACAAGATGCTAATGGAAAGGGCGAGGGGTATGTTGAGAAGTGTTGGTCTGGAGCAGAAGTTGTGGGCTGAGGTCGTGGCTACAACATGTTACCTGGTAAATCATTCACCTTGCTCTGCTCTTGTTGATAAGACACCTTTGGAAGCTCGGTATAGGAAGAAGCCCTCTCTGAGACATATTCGTGTCTTTGGCTGTGAGGCATATGCATATGTGCTGAATGAGAAAAGATCTAAGTTGGAGAAAAAGGCTGTTAAATATATCTTCATCGACTATGCTGTTGGTGTGAAAGGATACAAGCTTTGGAATATTGATACAAAGAAGGTTTTGTATAACAGAAGTGTAATATTTCATGAGCTGAAACCTTCAAAAAATGATCCACAATTAGAGACAGATCAACAAGAAAATAAGAATGATGTAGTTGAAATTCGTCAAACTCCAGAAAAAGAGGAACTACATGGTGTACCTGAAACTGGGGAGAGTTCCAACAACTCTAAGAGTTCTGAAGAAGAAGAACCACAACCTCAGCCAGTAAGAAGGTCTACATGTGAAATACATTAACCTAATAGGTATGGTTCTTCTATATTGGATTCGAACTATGCCTATGCTTCAATTACTAGCACTAATGAGCCTAGGACTGTGAAAGAAGCAATTACCATGTCTGATTCAAATTCTTGGTTGGAAGCCATGAATGAAGAAATGAAATCGTTGAAGAATAATGAAACTTGGGATTTGGTACCTTTTCCTGAGGGGCAAAAGCCTGTTGGCTATAAATGTGTATTCAAGAAGAAGACTGGTCTAGATGGTAGTGCTAAAAAGTATAAAGCAAGATTGGTTGCAAAGGGATATTTCTAGGTAGAGGGAATTGATTATGGAGAAATATTTTCCCCTATAGCTAAGCTAACATCTATCAAATTTTTGTTGTCACTTGCAGCTGCGTATGACTTAGAGATTGAACAAATGGATGTGAAAACAACATTTCTCCATGGAGAGCTGGAAGAAGAAATTTATATGTACCAGCTTGATCACTTCGTTGAGAAAGGTAAAGAAAGTCTGGTCTGCAAGTTAAAGAAATATATGTATGGTTTGAAACAATTGCCTAGAATGTGGTACCAAAAGTTTGACACTTTTTTGTTGTCTATGGGATTTGTGAGATCAAAATCTGGTCATTGTGTGTATTACAAATTTGAAAATGATCATGTGCTTATTATTAACCTGTACGTGGATGATATTTTGTTCATAGGAAATAGTAAGACTATGATTTTTGATCTTAAATCTCAGTTGTCTGCAAAGTTAGAAATGAAAGATCTAGGTGTAGTAAGGTATATTTTGGGTATGGAAATAACCAGGGACAAAACGAGTAGAAATATTTGGGTTAGCCAAAGTAAGTATGTTAACACTGTTCTTGAGAGATTCAATATGAATGATTGCAAGTAGCTAGTTGTTCCAGCTTTGCAGGGAACAAAGCTATCTATTGAAGACTGTCCAAAATATGCTACTGAGATGGAGGACATGACCAGGGTGTCCTATGCAAGTGTTTTTGTCAGTTTGATGTATGCAATGGTCTGTACAAGGCTAGAAATTTCCCAAGCAGTGGGAGTACTTAGCCGATTTATGGAAAATCCAAGAAGGACACATTGGGATGCTGTGAAAAGAGTGTTTAGATATTTAAAGGGAACTTCAGAATATGCTTCATGTTACCATGACAATTTGGTTGGATAATAGAGGACTCTCAACATTTGTGGATATCTAGATTCTGATTGGGCAGGGGACATTGACAATAGAAGATCCATCGGTGGATATACTTTCATGTTGAATTATGGTGCAATTAGCTAGAGTACGAGTGATAGGTTGTAGTCACTTTGTGCACAATAGAGATAGAATACATGGCAACAACACATACCTACAAAGAAGTTGTTTGGATGAGTCATTTGTGTTATGATATTGGTTTTGATGCAGGGTAGATTACTATTTGCTGTGACAGTCAAAGTGCCATTTGTCTGGTGAAAAATCCAACCTTCCATGCTAGGACGAAGCATATCGATGTGCAGTATTACTTCATGAGGGATATGGTGGAGGATGGAAAGTTCTCTTTAGGGAAGGTGGATACTTTGAATAATGTTGTGGATGCATTGACAAAGCTAGTGAGCACAAACATGTTCAGATGGTGTGCAAGCTTGATGGGCCTTGGGGCCTATGATCATCAGTAAATTCAAAGTTTGAAGGAAGCTAGTAAGTCTTCATCAAGTGGGAGCTTGTTGGAAACAGGTGGCTCAACTTCTGGCTTGGAACCTTTGTTTAAGACTTGGTGGATTTCCTTCATTTTTGGCCTTTACCACTCTACCGTTGGGAGCATCTCTTGGAGGCATAGTTGCATGATTTATTGCCTTACCATGAGCCTCTTTCATTTGTTCCATAGTTGAGTGGTGTTAACGCCATACCATGGGGTCTCTCTTCCATCTCGACGCTGGCACGGTGAACTAGGCGATCGACATCATCTCATACTGCCTTACCACGGGGGTCACTCGGTGAAGGTGCGGTAGCATGGTAGACCATCGTTGTCAGTGAGAACGGTTTATCACCATACCGCGATGGCCTTTTGGCCATGGTGCAGTGGCTTGCTAAGTCATGGCGGTTGGTGTAAACAGTTACCTCCATACCGCGGAGGGTTGCGCGAGGCTCAGCGGTGGTGCGGTGAAGGTGGCAGACTGGTGGTTGAGTGCCTACCACCATACCGCGGTGGTCTCATCACTTAGTCACGATGGTGTGGTGCATATACTACCAGACCGTGAAGGCCTTGACAAAGTTGGGCGGTAGCGCGGTACACCGCCCTACCGCGAGAGCTGGTCTATAGGCTTGCGGTGGCACGGTAAGAGAAGCTCAATGCTTGGATGGTAGGTATGACTCAACATTCAAAGTGATGTACAAGTAGCATTATGACACGTGGTACGATAAGACTCATTGATTCTACATCGCTGTTGTAAATCAACAACTGATTGGTCGATTGCTTGAAGCGGTGAATGCATTAACTGCTTGACCCGATTCGGCAGGTGACATGATCTGATTATAGAAAGCAGAATTAATGCTGGGGTGGCCCGATGCATGATTGCAGGGTGACATGGAAAGGAAGTGATTAGATTGGTCTGACAGTGAGAAGGCGTATAATTAAGACACTCGATAGGTTGGTTGTTGATATATAGTTTGAACAGACATAAAACTTGTAACAAGTTAAATAGTGTGATTCATTGTATGCGATAAGAGCATTGTAACAATCAGTGTGTTTGAATTAAAGTCTACTGAGCTAACTATCAGAGAGTGAGGTATGTGAACTTTGTATGTAATATGTTTACTGTAATACAAAGTGACATCTCTTGGTGTGGTGGGTTTTTCTCCGGAAAGGGTTTTCCCACATATATCTAGTGTTATCTCTGTGTATGTTTTATTTTTGTCTTTCTATTATACTATGTTTGTGCATCTTAAACACAAGAAAGTTTTAAATGATGGTTTTTTGCACTTCTCCTCTGAGGCTTTAGCGTTAGGAAAGCGTATTCCGCACCTTTTTTTTCCTTTCAAATTCATCATCTAAATCCCTATCACCCTCTAATATTGGTTCCTCCTCTTCTTTCTCACTCGGTCCTTCAATATAAAACAATTTATTTTCACTACATCTATGCCCTTGACTATATTTGCTATCATAATTGAAACATAACCATTTTTCTCTCTTCTCCTTAGTTTGTTGTGGAGTCAACCTAGTAGGTTGTAGTAGTGAATGTGTGGGAGATCTCATGTCGCTAAAATTTATATTCCCTTGTCTCCTACTAGCCATGAAATTCTCCTCCACTTGTATTTCCATTACAATTGCTTGCAATTAGGATTGTGCTTGGAACAATCGTACTTCATATTTTATGTGATCCTTTAAACTACCTAGAAATAGTTCCATCATATTTTCTTATGCCACATTCTCGACTCTTAGAGAAAGGACTTGAAATTATTGAATATAATCCTTGACCATGTCCGTTTGCTTTAATTTAGTGAGTTGGAAAAAGTAGCTATCCATAAAGCTATCTCCATAATGGGTAGCAAGTTCCTCTTGGAAAATTGACCATGTGACTACACAACCCATTTTTATCTTCTCACAAATAACCAATGATACTAAATAAATTGATCTAGTTCTAGGTATAATTATGCCATAGCCACCTTTTGTTGACTAGGAACATGATGAATATCAAAGAACTGATCCATTTGGCATAGCCAATTGGTTGGATCCTTTCCATCAAACTTTCTCATATCCAACTTGGGTATGAATTTCCTTGGCATACAATTATTAAAGTAAGGATCCTTCTTGAAATCAAAGTCAAGTCCAAATAATTCATGTCCAATAAAAGCATTATCTTCCCCCTTACGAGGTGAATCTTCATGTTTAAACATCATACCTTGAATAAGTTATTTCAATTCACCCATTTCTTCCATAATATTCTTCTCTAATGATTAAATTTTACCCTTGATTTTGTTTATTTCATCCTTAGGGTTATCCTTAGTTTTTACCCCCTTATTCTTTAAAGATTTCCTCCATGTGGTAGCATTCTATTTTCCTCTTATTGTAGGCCTTGTCATCATGGTAGAAAATAATTTTGTAATAAATCACACAAATAAATTCAAAATAGTTTGAAAAGTTCACCATGGCTTACCAAGGCCTAGGTTGCACTCTAATAGAAAAATATCCCAAAAATTAAGCAATTTGCAGCCTTGGGAGCAAATTTTTTGAAAACACTAATTTTCAAATATATCAATTATTTTTGTTTCAATTGCTCTGAAAATTGGATGGTATCCTCCTCTAAGATTTCTTAAAAAACCCAAAAAATCAGAAACCAACTCATCAAGATGTGGGAGATATGTGTTTTCCAAATAAATTGGGTAGAATCCCTAATTTTGCAATAACTTGCTCAATTTTGCTCTGATTCTTCTGAAATATGGGTTGTAGCTTTTTGAAAATTTCCTTCAAAATCCCTTTAAAAATCAGACAAAAGTTCACCAAAATCGGGGAGATATAGGTTTCAAAAAATGACCTCCAAAATTGACAAAATGCCTTGTCATAACAGTGCCAAGAACTAGGCTTTGATGCCACTTGTAATGAAATAACTTGAAAAATAGAAGAATATGATATTAAATATGCTACAAATACTTGATAATAACTAGGAATGACAAGCCACTTCGAGGGGGAAAACCTCCAAATATCTGCAATGAGAACACAATTCACAATATGATGATGAAATAAGACTCACAACCTCCTAATATACCTATTTATGCCTAGGATATCACCCATGCTGACTTAGATAACCCTATATAAGCCCTAGACTGACCTAATCAACTAAATAAAAATATAATAATTATAATATGACTTAATTAGGAGTTAAGATAGCCATAAGATGACTATTCATAACCCGATGTACTCTAATATTAAGGGCATAGTAGCAACAACAAGGTACAAAGAGGAAAAGGCATAAATTGATAAGGAGGAGCTCAATAATATATGGTCTCATGTGGAAAAGTTAGAAAGGAAATTCACTAGGCTCACACACTTCATGGCTTAGATCATCCACAGGTCCGTTGTTACTCTGTTGAATGTGTTGCGCAAGGAGGTAGACAAAAAAAATGCTAATGAAGGAGCTAGAAACAAATGGGCAGGAGATGAGATTCTAGATCTCCTTTTTAAGGAATGGGAGGGCTTAGCAAAGTAAGGGGTTGGGTGTGTGGGTGGGTTTTATGTTTGCTATTAGTTTGTTGTTATTGTAAGTTTTTGGTGTTTTGCTACTAATTATGCTATTAGACTATTTGATAATGGTTTTTGTCTTTTGATCCTTTTTGTCCCTCTTATCTCCTGGTGTAAAGTGTACCACACCCTGCAAATGTAGCTTACATTATAAAAAATAAGGTACAAAGAGAAAACTAGTCATAGCCAAAACTCTTCTACAGGCATGGATGACCACACAACCACTTCAAATCAGCCCCAAAAACTCTATAATCATCTACAATTAGCAAAAAATGCACCTCCCAATCTTTGATACTTCATTCCTAAATGCCAAGGCATGGTTTCTTTAATTTTTCATCTCATTTCTCTATCATTTTCTTCATTATGACTTCCTTTCTTTCTCTCCCAACATGGGCGTGGCCAATATCTTCCAAAACCTCTCACCTTCAATCATGTTCTCTTCTTTTCTGGGTGTTGGATTCTCCCATTTACTCCCCTCTTTCATTTTCCTACAATAATTTCAAAATATTTGCTAAAATTACCATTCACTATCTCTCTCCACTACTTCCACTTCTAGGCATCTAGATCCTTTTCCCTCCTTAATTGCTGCATATTTTAAATTCCAAGAGGAGTTACCAAATACCAAAAATGGCATCCTCCAACCTAGGCATGGGATTTATTTTACTAACACTTCATGATCCAATCAAATATAACAATTCTCCAATTACAAATCTTTTGGCCCCTAAAAGCTTAGAAATTTATGTAGTGACAAATTTTTTTCCCCACTTCCTTTTAAGACACAAGGGATAATTTTCCTTGACAACTATCTTTTCAACCAAATTTAATAGTTTCTTCCAATCCTCTTCTTGATTCTCTCTCCTCCTTTTGAAAAATGACATCTTTGTCCAACTTCTTTAAATAATAAAAAACAAAACATGATATAACCTAAAAGTTACCTCAAAATTAAAAAACCTTATCTAAATTAATAAAATATAATAAACCAAAAGTAAGATATTTATATGAAATGAAAATATACTTTTTATTAAAATAATCTATAACAACATAATTCTGATAATAAAAAACTCCTGCTAAACCTATAGAATCTTTTCCTCTAATCATGAAAATTTCTATCCTCTGTCACACCAAAATGTTGGTATAATCAATCTCTATAGAAAATTTTATCAATTCAAAATACCAACACAAGAAACAAATAATAATCATTACAATATGACTAATTGTATTCATTAATCTCAAGTGAAAAGATATATCACTCTCACCAAGAAATAATATATGATGCTTCCTTAGAGAGGATCAAAATTACTTAAGTTATTTAGAATAACCTGTTATAAATCAGATTGTATGTTGAAAACTTAATAATTAGAAGGGAAGGGTGTTTCCTTTTGTATGTAGAAAGTTACCTTCCAGGATGGGTGCCGAAAATGGATTTACAGAGAGTATAGGTTTTTCTTTTCCAAAATCTATCATTTGTAGCTATATACAACATATGCTTTACCAAGTGTTGGTAGCCCATAATATTGAATGGTCTAATTTTATTATGTAACTCTCTGCTATTTCTTAACTTTGATCTTGCATATTCTGATTTTGTTCATAAATGCTTGTAGTTATGTTAGGCATGCACTAGATTCCACTTTGCATATTGATTTATCTTGCTAAGTATTCAATGCAGGGTCAGGTATTCTTCGAGTTAGGAAGAATTCTGGGGAAGTGTAGCTTCGTGGTTGGGTGGAAAAGCACTTGAACCATGTTCTCATACACCGGATGTAGTGAGCATTGAAGAGGAATTACATGGAATTCCATTTTTTGACTATTGTACTTGTACTATATGATGTAAAACTTGAGTTGACTATGTGGAAATGTTAGCCAAGTCAAACTATGAAATTTGATAATTTGACATATGGAAATGAATATAAATTATTATTTTGGACATGTTGTGCTATGATGGAAAATAGCTATTCGATTTATTTCTTTAATTCAATATTAATAATGCCATAATTGATTTATTGGTGTTATCTAAGGATGACACATTACAAGGGTTTAGGTTTCCAACCTTTATCTTCATCTTCATCTAATGCCTTATCATCTACTATGTGTATGGCATCTTGTGTTGAGAAATAAATGTCCCCTACTATTGATTAAGATAATATCTTGTTGAGGCTTCTCAAAGCCCACTTGATTAATCTTCCTCCAAGAACATGAAATAAATTTTATAACAAAATCTCATTTTGTGTATATCATTGAGTGCATGGTCATTCCACCAATGAATGTAAGGCCTTGAATAATAAAATTCAACATCTTACTGATTTTGGTTCTCTTCCTTATGTCGATGCACTTACTTCCTCTAATTGATAATGATTTTCATCTTATCATGTTGCTCATCACTATGTGGCATTAGTAGCTTTATGTGTTTTTCTTATTTCCACTCACGGTGGTACAATATTAAGTGCAACCATATTTATCTTGGAAATAACATGATATTCCTTGGTGTGGTTGTCCTTGTCTCTATGCTTGGGGGGCAAGGATAACTAATGTTGAGAGGTGTGCATCCTTATAAAGGATCACCCTTCGCCTTTTTCAACTTAAAATACCAACATAGAAAATATGTTGACATTTTAAGTGGGGGCGTATATTACCCTTACTCATTTCATCTTATGATGTTTGACCCATTAACATACCCCCTTTTGGTGGTGGCATTATTTTTAACATCCCCTGACATGTGGTTATCAATTCTTCCCCTAGATGTTAAACCTTTTTATTTCATTAAACCTAGCACAATACAACTTGCCAGTCTTGTTTGACATTTTTTTGGGATTCACTTTATTCACGTACTAAACCTAGTGTAAGCATTGACATACTATTGATCATTTTTTAATGGGTACACACCTTGTAGACCTAGTGTGTGTTTCTCATCTTTTTACCTTTGGGGCTCACCTTGTGTATATCGGACTGCACTAGCCCTTGTGAGTGTATTTTATGGACGTGGCATAATAAAACTTGTTAGTCCATACTTTTTATATTAGTTTTGAAATTGTATGCTTGTGTACCTTGTCTTGCTACACATATCTTACATGAATGTGTGTCCCTTTATGCTTATGTTGGTTTGTCATGGGATCTTAGATCTTGGGGCCTTCACCATGTCTCTTGATCTTTGTTGAATCCTATTTCATCAAAATTGATGCACTTGGACCCTGTAAGAGAGGGGGACCGACCACTACAAGACCCCAGGTCATGAAAGGCCAAGAGCGAAAAGGATTCCCTAACTTACCTCAGTTGCAAGGAAGATTAGGATAGGGGGATGATAATGATGAGAACTATGTGTCCTTCAACCACTCTACAATCTTGAGAGTTGAAGGGAGACTAGACGAGTCACCTTTTTAAGGTCAACTTTGCATCTCAGGTAGCTCTCCATTAGAGGAAAGAAGCGTGGTTTCAAGATGACAGAACAACATGTTGACGTCTCACAGGCGTGCTAGCGTCTATACGGCCAGAAAACCAGAGAGACGAGGTTAAATCCTCAAGAAAGGACTGCTAGCCCAGTTTAGAGTTTTCTTGAACAACAAAATGAGAATAAGAAGAATGCAACACAGGGAGGAACGTGATAAAGGAAGTATATTACCAGAAAGGTGACAAAGACAATAATGCACAAAAATATTCTCACTAGCTTGCTTCAAGATCTCTCCACCTGCACACAACAAAGAGGGAAAATGTTGGGGTTGTTTAGGGGCTTGCCTCAGTCAGACCCCCGTTTTGGTGTTTCCACCTCCATGGACAACCAAGTTTGAAATAATAGAACTAATGGTAAAGAAGGAAATACAAGCTACGTAAGAAAAAGACACTACAAACAGTATGTGTTTACTCAATCAAAGGCGATAGAGAAAATAAGAGGACCTTACCACCTCCATCTAAAGCACTCAAGGCTTGTAGAGGAGAAAATGAGAGGAACTCAAGCCTCTGCTGCAATGGTGTTCATCCTGTACTCGCACTATTGGAGTGATGGAGTAGTTGATTGCTGTTATGGAGTGTAAAGTGCTACTACAAAGCTTGAAGGTGGATGAATGGAATGGAGAGAGTTCTCAAATGATCTTGCCAAACTTCTGTTGAAGAGAACAATGGATGGATGAATGAAGAATATGAAGGAAAGGATGAAAAATGACCATATTCGGGTCAACCAACCGAAGAGGGGCGTTACACTTCGACTTCCAATAGGGAGTGTAACGTCTCTACAGTCTCCAGCCACAAGAATCTGCTAGGGACGTAAGTGTGCCACACAAACATCTGCGCACTGAGCGTGCATCCTCGACAGAAACACCCCCATCAAAATGCAAAACAGGCGCCAAGTGGAATTTGGACAATGGACTTAAGTGGAATTAAGCCTCCGCCATAGGTTTTCTAAAGTGTAAGGGGGTAAAGGGGAATTTGTGTTAGGGGTGCAAATTCGCTCCTATACATTTTGTCCCCACTTTAGCGAGCATGAATACTGATGAGTGCTTTAGTAAAGTAGAGTAGTAGATGCATACCTGAATCGACGAGGAAGTAGAGCACGGTTTGAAAAACTCAGAAGCGTAGGAAAGGACTCCATAGTTTCGTGGAATTATGAAGCTGAAGAGCTAAATTACCTTATAGGCTCACAGTCCTGTAAGGGAGGTATCCTTCAAGAACTCTCACATGAAGGAAACCAGGAAGAGCACCTTATAGACCCACAGACTTGCAAGAAAGGTATCCCCCAAGAACTCTCACATGAGGGAGACCGAGTAAAGGGGACTCTGTAGAGTCAGAGAGGGCAACATATATACCCACAAAGAGTACATGTTAGGAAGCAATCACACAGGCCAGTGAACAAATAGTCACATAAACCATCGCTAAGTTGTAAGACTTTCAAAGGGGCCCCTCGGGAACCCTTCAAAAGGAAGGAGGGTCCACTCAAGGGACACGTTTTTTGAAAAGTGAATTCTAGTTGGGCTGCCTACAAGCTAGACGTAAGGATGCGAAGTAGGTCTAGTCGGGCTGCCCCCAAGCTAGACACAAAGAAGTAAGACCGGTCTAGTCGAGCTGCCCCTGAGCTAGATGCAAGGATGTGAAACCGGTCTAGTCGAGCTGCCCCTGGGCTAGATGCCTTAGAACTTGTTGAAAACTTTTGAAGGGGTCCCTTGGGAACCCGACGTGAAAAGGAGGGGTTTATACAAGGGACACACTGTCCAAAAGCTACCGTCTTCTTTCTTGAATTAATTCACCATCAAGGAATCCTTTTGAAAGATGACCAATTCATTAAGGAATTTGAAAGGAAGGAGATGCACCCATGCGAGGGGAAGACTAAGACTGTTCCCGCTTCAGCGAAGGGTTTCCAAGTCCTTTCTTTATGAACCCATGATGAAGGAAACATGTTTCATTAAGGTTTCAAGTTGAGAATGCAATTCTAATAAAGAATTGTGTGAAAGATCTTTGAGAAAAGATTCATTTGGTAACGAATGGGTTTTCTAAAGATCATGTACTGTAGAAGTAACATTGTCACACATAAAAGGGACAACTCAAGCAAAAAAGAGAGAAAGATAAAGAGAAAGGTAAAAGAAAAGAGATCACACACAAAGGGCATAGGGGGATCTGGTTTTGTGGGGTCAGATCTACCTTTATTCATATATGTGATAGGTGACCGTGGTGCAAGGCGAAAGATCATCAATCCCCAACCAGATCAGGAAGAATGCACGAAAGACAAAGTAAAAATAAAAAATTGAGTTAGCTTGGAAGGAGGCCTAAATAGTCTTGACACTTTGCATTGTCCCCAATTTACTGAAAGTGAATCACAAACATGGAAGAATAGAGATACATATAGATGAAAGTTTACAACACAAACACCACACCTGTATCCAAGAATCAACAAGGGTGACGAGGGTCATCCAGGCATATATAGCACGATTACGGGGGAACACATCACAACACACACACACACATCTAATCTAAAGATCAAGAAGAGGGTCTCCACCTAACGCTAGTCGACCAAGAGGTCATCAAATTCCCATTCTAGATCATCGTAGGGGGAAGGATAATGAGCCTACAATGGTGTAATATTAAGGGGAGGAGCTTTCAATCCTCTCACAACAAGGGCCAAGGTAGAGGGACCGATAAGGTCTCCATTGCTCAACTCTTGTGGGTCTAAGGTCAACGACTTTGCGAAAATTGTTGACAAGGTTGAAACTTCATCCACTGAGTTAAACATACACTTAACAGGAGTGCCATGCTTCACTTCAGCAGAAAAAGGAGTTCGCACCCGAGGCTCACTGCTAGGTTCACCGAGAGACTCGGGAGCGGTGACAAACTCAAGGGAGGCATGATCTAGTTCCATCACTAGGACATAACAAGTTAGTGTGGGGCCACCTTTCGGAGAAGGTGAGCTCTTCTTATGTCCTCCTTTGCTAGAGGGACCACACTCTACCTTATTCTTCATTGGAGGAGGTGAACTCCCCACAGACAAAGCAAGGACGATCAAGGGAGAAGAGGAAATAACCATAGTGTATACGATAAAGTGTTTCCATATCCATGGGCTTCAGGAAAGGTGAGACATCTGGAATGGAAGTCAGCAGGGGCAGCTCCGCAGAAGGAGCGATAAACACCTGCACCTTTCCAGGCACATGTGCACTCATAGCGAGAGCCGAAAGAGATTCAGAGCTAGTTAGATCAAAGGCAGAAGAGGGGAAAGAGGAGGACACAATAGGAGGTGTTGTATTTTCTTCCTCCTTCTTTTATAAGGAGGCTTTCCCAGCTAGGAGATCCTTTCACCGAGGCTTGCGCTCGTGCGTAAGGCAGTTTCTACAACTCTTCGAACCAGAAGCCAAAACTTGCGAAGGGATAAAAGGATTCTACTCAACCATGGGAGTGTCCTCCACAGCTGATTCCAGTAGAAGGGCAGACTCCTAAATGGGAGCAGAAGGAGAAGGTTCGAAAACGGCAAGAGGAATCGACTTTACCACCTTAGAGGTGGACCCTTTTCTGTTCGGGGGAACATGAAGAGTTCGAGGGGAAAATTCTCTCCGTGAACCTTTCTTTTTGCCATATAGATAGTACCAGGGTCCTGGGGACCCATTATGGAAATCCGATATCCTGATCTTCAGCTTTCGCCAAGGAGGCATCATTGGATTCAGCGGGTAGAATCCAGGCTTGTTCATCCAATACTCTTCCCAAGAGAGGGGATTAGACGAGTCAGCTCAAGAGGGAATGAGCTTCTCCTTTCCTTTTTGTGAGGAGGAGGAAGTTGGTTGCTCAGCTACAGGAAGGGTCAACTTGGGCTATCCCTTGCCTCCAGTCTTATACTTCACATAGTTCTTGTAAAGTAGGTTTGTTCTTTATGGGACTGGGCCGACGGGAGTGGGCCAAAAGTGATCCAACGAGTATCCCCCACGAGATACCACAAACTGATATCCAGTATCATGCACCACGTGCATGCCACCTTTGTGGGAAAACTTAAGGCACTTATGAATTATGGCGGCAATCCCATTCATGGAAGCCAACTAGGGTATGCCTAGCTTCACTCTAAACAGGTCTGATTTAGGAATAACGTTGAAGATCGCATCTACATTCCTGGGTCCAACTAGGGAAAACAACACTATCAATCCATAAGGTTTAAGAGAAAGTCCATCATGTGTACAGATGATGGATTTTATTTTTCATATTCCTCCCTTTGTAGGGAGTTTAAGAGTAATGTCTCCTCCATGATGACATTCACTCTACTCACGGGGTTGACTAAGACCCCGGTCTTAATGTTACCATTGAGGTGAGCAGGAATATAGAGCGGAGAAGGTTTACTATTTGCTGGCACATCTTACGAAGTAAATGTTACATTCGGTGAACTAGTTGCAAGACGAGGAGAGGGAGTAATAGTAACCATGTTAACATATGCCTCGAGGCAAGAAAAAAATCAGAGGGATCGATAATCATGTTAGTAGAATGTGACTGAAATGGGTTCGTGTATATCTGCAAATCACTATTAGCTTTTGCCTTTGATTTTTTCATGTTTTGCTTACTCCCATCAAGATGGATAGTACCGTCCTTGATGCGATCCTGTATCTCATGGTGCAGGCGCATGCAACGTTTGGTATCATGTCCATTGAATCGATGGTACTAAAAATATGTATTTGCTTCATACTAGTTAGGATACACTTCCCTAACTGGTTTAGGGGGTGGCATGTTAAGGACCTTATCTTTCAGCAACTTCTGCAAGATGGAAGAATAAGATTCTGATAGATTCGTAAACTTTCGGTCACGTATGAGGCCATTGTTATCCACAATGACTACTAAATTCACAACAGATTTACCTCTTCCAGAGATCGATATGACAGATCTCCCTTCAGAACAAGAGTGCGAGGGAGGACCCTCCAACTGAACTACCATCTGTTGGTACTCCCGTAAAGCCACACACAAATGCACGAAAGAAGGATACTTCATGAGGGTGCACTTCTCTTTCCAATTTATTTGTAAGTTCCCTATGAAGACTTTCTGTACATCAGAGTCGAGTAACGGATATGAGATCTATGAGAAGAGCACTTGGTATCATGCTATAAAGTCTGCAATCTTCTCATTGTCCCCTTGTTTGCACTGAACAAGGTCAGAGAAGGTCATCTTTGGTTCCATATTGGCTTGGAACTATCGTAGGAATTGATTCACAAGCTGATCAAATGCGAAGATGGAATTATCAGGCAAAGAATAGTACCAGTCTAGCACTATATCTTTGAGGGATCGAGGAAACATTTTTGCCATCAACGCATCATGATGGAAGAAATTTGTGCACAATGCATTAAAGGTGGAAATGTGTGTCTGCGGGTCCCCTTTACCACCGTATTTTTTGAATTTTGGAATCTCTATCCCTTGCGGGAAAGGAGTGTTTAGAATTACAACTGATAACGGGTTGTGTCAAAAGAAAGGCTAAAAAATAGGCTAGGCCAAGGCCTGGGAAAGGTTTTCCAGTTGATTCTGCATCTTCCCCATATTTTGAAGAAGGGTGTGCATAATAGGGTCATTAGAAGACATAGGACCACTCGATCCACTACCAGAGCCACCGCCTAGACTGTCGGAGCCACCACCGATGCCACCACCACCAATGTGGCCTCTGCTAGAGCCACTGCCACTTCCAAGGCCACCACCATGACCTCCACCAGAACCGCCTCCGCCAAGGCCACCTCCACTTCTGAAGTTTCCACCACCAAAGCCTCCACCAATCATCTCGCCAAATCCTCCACCACCAAAGGCGACAAAAGGGGTGAAGTGGAAACCTAAAGGGTTTCTATTTACTTTGACAATTTTAGAGTTTTCGGAAGTGGCAGGCACACTAACTGAAGTGACCGCGTCAGCCATTTATACAAATGTAGGAGGCATCAAAATTTCTAGTTGTCTCTCTTATTCTTTGAAGAGGTCACATCATACCGTGTGACTATGGTTTGAAAGGCACAGGCCTCAGCTAGACCAGTGAGACTAGACATGAGTTCTATGCCTATCCGGTCTTTACCTACCATGTATTTTATTTCACTGATCACTTTAGTAGCCCTAGCCAATTTTGGGTTTCCTTCCAGGTGGTTTTCTAACACACCCAACCCTTTACTGAGGCTAATGACGTATTCAGAAGGGATATGGACGACCTCATGCTCATCTATGGATGAGGAGGTCTATGACGTAGGAGGGGTAGGGACGTGATCAATTTCGTCAAGGAACCTAGATTCGCCTCATGATACATGCTCCTGCGCAGATAGACCAACCACATATCCAAAGAAAAGGTCGGTAGTGAAACTAGAAGAGACCTTCATCTTCTCCATTAGAAGGTATCATAGACTTCTTCTGACTATATGCCTAGAGGTCGTGGACTGGGTTGTGACACTCATAAACCCTCACAACATACAAACATGCTACAACCAAAAGGTATAAGAGAAAATGCTTAGGACACCGACAAACGGGTAGACGTTGGTTGACGTCGGGTTCACCAAAAATGTAAGAGAGGGGGACCAACCACTGCAAGGCCCCAAGTCACAAAAGGCTAAGAGCGGAAAGGCTGCCCTAACTTACCTCAATTTCAAGGAAGATTAGGATGGGGGGGAATGAGAATGATGAGGACTATGTATCCTTCGACCACTTTGCAATCTCGAGAGTTGAAGGGAGACTAGACAAGTTGCCTTTTTAAGGTCAACTCCACGTCTTAGGTAGTTGTTTGTCAGAGGATAGAAGCATGGTTCCAGGATTGCAATGTGGTGCGCTAACATCTCATAGGCGTGCTGGCATCTGTACGGACAAAAAACTAGAGAGACAAGGTTAAATCCTCAAGAAAGGACTGCTAGCCCAGTTTAGAGGTTTCTTGAACAACATAATAGGACTAAGAAGAATGCAACATAGGGACAAACATGATAAAGGAAGTATATTATCACAAGGGTGACGAAGAAAATCTCGCACAACAATCTTCTCGCCAACTTGCTTCAAGATCTCTCCACCTGTACACAACAAAGAGGGAAAATGTTGGGGTTGTTTAGGGGCCTGCCTTTGTCAGACCCTCGTTTTGGTGTTTCCACCTCCACGGACAACCAAGTTTGCAATGATAGAAATACTGATAAATAAGGAAATACAAGCTACATAAATAAAAGACACTACAAATAGTACATGTTTATTCAATCAAAGGTGATAGAGAAGATAAGAGGAGCTTACCATGTCCATCGAAAGTACTCAAGGCTTGTGGAGGAGAAAATGAGAGGAACTCAAGCCTTTACTGCAATGGTTTTCATCATGTACTCACACTATTGGATTGATGGAGTAGTGGATTGTTGTTATGGAGTGTAAAGTGCTGCTACAAAGCTTGAAGGTGGATGAATGGAATAGAGAGAGTGCTCAAATGATCTTGCCGAACTTTTGGAATGGAAAATATGAAGGAAAGGATGAAAAATGACCATATTCGGGTCAGCTTGTCGAAGAGGAGCGTTACACTTCGATTTCCAATAGGGAGTGTAACGTCTCTATAATCTCCAGCCACAAGAATCTGCTAGGGACATAAGCGTGCCACACAGACGTCTGCGCGTCGCGTGAGCGTCCTTGATAGAAACGCCCCCACCGTCATGCAAAACAGGTGTCAAGTGGAATGTGGATAGTGGACTCAAGTGGAATTAAGCCTCTGCCTTAGGTTTTCTAAAGTGTAAGGGGGTAAAGGGGAATTTGCGTCAGGGGTGCAAATTCACTCCTATACAGACCCCTCTTGACACATATTTGTCTACTTTAGTGTGATTCAACATAAGTTCACACTCTCACTAAAGTGGGAGCTAAATGTAGCGTAGGAAATTGTATACCTTTACAATTTCACAATATGTTTGGGTCCCTTAATTTATTGGACTTAATTAAGCTTCTAATTTTCCAAATTATGCATTTCAAATCCTTATTTTTTACCATTTGCTAAAAGGGGAACCAACATTTAATTAACATGCATTCAATATTTTAATTTCCATGGATCATGTGTGTCTTGGACTTATAGGCTAGGACCTATTTTCCCATGGGAAAATGGGTACCCTTTATGGTCCAGGATCAATTTTAAAATTTGTTTTTGGCAGTATTTGAATGATTCAAATTCAACTTGCAATTGTCGGCTTTTGGAATCTAATTTTAAGGAAATTAGATAAACACCTAAAAATACAATCTTTTTATCATTTGAAATCTAAGGATCGAGAAGCAATTTCTTAAGAGAAAATATTATTGTCAAGAGAATTCAAGAGAAACATTATCAGTCATTTGTAGCAAAAATCAAGATCCTAACATCATGTCCAAGATTATGTGTGATCACGTCATCTTGTGAAGGTTAATATACATTGTTGATCCTAAAGCATCCAAGATTTCAAGTAGCCAAATCAATCAAGCAAGCAAGATCCAACATTCTTGAAGTGATGTGTTTGTCTCTAGTCTTTCAAGGCAGTAATTGAAGGGTGGTGAGTTGTAACAAGCATTGTTCATTCATCATTTCCTTCCCTTTTTCATTATCTTTCTATCAAGGTTTAATTACCAAACAAGGGTTTGACCAAGGTAAACCTCCATACAAACAAACACAACATCAAATAACTATCAAGCCATAAAAACTAAGTTTCAAAATTAATTTTTGTCACTTCGATAGTGGGACCTATGTCAAACAAA
Organism: Sequoiadendron giganteum; assembly: GCA_007115665.2. Taxonomy (NCBI): domain Eukaryota; kingdom Viridiplantae; phylum Streptophyta; class Pinopsida; order Cupressales; family Cupressaceae; genus Sequoiadendron; species Sequoiadendron giganteum. Next base: position 639,729,567 of record CM021107.1, read on the forward strand.
AACCAAGATTGAGCATCAGAGGACCCAAAAAATTGACTCGGACCCCTATACAAAGAATGAGTCCTTGTAGGCACCTCAAAATAATATTTTTGAGTAGGTTTGTTGTTATTTGCACTTCCCAGATCTACTGGTAAATTTTTGTTCCATCTATCAATCTTTGAGATCTTGCATTTTTAATGTTAGGGAATATATGATCATTAATCTAATCATTCTAAAATATTTCCAATTCATTCTAATCTCCCTTTGGATATAGATCTAGGTCTAGTTGGCTCACCTTAAGATTGATAGTCAATCAATTCACCTTGTTGGCCTATATCACAATGAAATTTATAAAAATATGGAAATGGCCCTAGGTTATGCACACTAATCTTAGAGTCACCACATTTTAATGTTTCACTTTCAAAGAGGAAAAAAAATGGAAAAGGAAAGAAGGATTTTTCTTCCACAACAGAGACATCTCCTCCTATTCCCACTCCTTCTGCAGTAGATTAACCTATCTCATCCGTTGCAACACAACAAGAGGCTATGCCTTCCTCTGTGTCTACTAAGAATGTGTCAATTGTACCACTAGCTCCCACTTCCATTGCTACTTCAAAAGGTAAAGAGATACAAGAAGAAGTTATTTCACTAGATAGTTCAGGGGAAAAGACATAAGTTGTCTATCAAAGGAAATATTCTTAGATCAAGTTAGCATTCCATTTCTAAAATGAGATAATATTGATAAAATATTAAGAAAAATGGAAGAGAGGAAAAAAAGAGTCACTTGTTCTTGAGGAAATGATTGCTCCAATTTTTGAAGAAAAAAATGTCCAAGAAGAAGTACAACAAGAAGAGAAAAAGTATGGGGAGTAGAATATGGAGCATGCATTAGTAGAAGTGTATGATGAGAAACAAAAGGATGAGCCTAAGGAGGTCCATGCTGAGCAAGAGCAAAAATATATTCATCAACAAGAATGGAATAAAGATCATAAGAGTAATTTTTACAAGAAATTTAGGATTTGAAATCTGGTCCAAATATCGAGCAGTCTACAAAACCTAAATTGTTAAGAGAGTAGTTACATTAAAAACATATATAGTAGAGACAACTGCTCCTAATCTTGAGGATTTTCTATCTAGGAACAATAAGCCGAGGGAAAAGAAAAGGGCAAGGATTTATTCAAAAATCACTGAGGATGATTCAAATAACAGGGTTGTGCACATTGCCACTCCCTTGGTTGAAAAGGCCAAAGGAGACATTGCTCTTGAGGAATACACAATTTCTTTAATAAAGTTGGGACCAACCACAAAGAAAAGAGAGGTCTAAGAACTCAAGGAATTTGTGGAAACAATAGTGTAGAGATTAGAAAAGAAAGTAAATGTAAAGGCACAATTAAGGGCACAAGTGGAAGAATCACAAGATTATATCAAACACGGGTAGTTAGTCATATGCAACAAGTTGAAGGCACATTTACCCCTCTAGAAGTGTTGTCAAAAGAATCAATTGATGAACTAGAGAAGATGAAGTCAACTATCAGGGTAACTAGTAAATGGATTCATGTTGTTTTTGATAGAGGCAATCAGACTTTTGAGAATTAATGTAAGTCTACAACACCACCCAAGGATGTCTTCAGAAAGTGTAGAAAATAGTTTCATATTGTAAGAGTTTTGATGATAGAATATTTCCCAAGTTGAGCATGTTGAATGGTGTCCCATAGAAAATTTTGATTAAGGATAAAATTTTGACAGAGGATAAAGTCAATGAACTAGAATATTGGTTTCTCTCTAAATTTCAAGAAAGAAGTGATGAATAAATCCCATAATTATTGCTAGAGGATTAAAAGGGCTTTAAATGAAATTTTTGATGTCTGCTTTGCATTTTTGGAGGCACTTATAGGAAAAACAATTTCAAGAGACATGGATATTAATATTCTGAAGAAATTATGGAAGGACAACTTTTATCACTCATCAGATTCCTCATTCACTGAAGATCATCTAGAAGATGCATCTATGTTCTTAAAAATAATGCATAGATTCAAGGAATCACAAAATGATTGGACTAAATTAATAAAGGATTTTGATGCTAAGTTGGTTGCCTTGGTGTATAAGATAAAGATGGTTCCCATGCCTCCCAATGAAGACCTTAATTGGATCCTTTCTAGATTTCTAGAATATTCCAAGAGGCAAAATGATGCAGGGTGATTTATAGTGGAGGAGGATATACTTTGAAATTAGTGCCAAATATTCTTTTAATGAAAGAATACCACACTTATCCCAAGTCGCAAAGAGCTTTGTGCCTAGGTTGTTATTTGAATTTTTTATTAAATATAATATGGGCCACCCTAATATAAATTTACCTAGTCTAAACCACCCTAATTTGGATAGATCTGGATCTCTGATTAGAAATGAATCTTATCCTTTCATTTTTTATTTTAAAATCTATAAAAGGCTATACCTTTTTTCATTGTAAAGGAGAAAGAACTTGTAATTGTTGCAAAAACACTACCAAAATTAATATAGAAACTCATCTTTATGAATCTTTTTGTGTTCAATTTTTGAATGTTAGCATGGTTGCATGTATCTGCTCAAGATTTATCTCTTGAAATTAGTTTAGTTTATCTGGAGATTTGTTGGAATTGATATTGATGGAGTTCCAAGTTCATACCATTTGACTCTTGCTAAGTTCAATTGTGATTTGTTGATTAAATTACATTTATTTAATGGTTTAATGAATGATTTATAATTTGAAAAATTGAGATTTCTATTGAAGATTGCATCTAATTTGTGTGGTCGTGTTTAATTGGTGAAGCAAAATTAGATTTTATGGAACTTGTCTATTGATTCCAATAAATTTTCACCCTTAGGTTAAATTAGGTTCTCTAAACCCTAGTTCTTTTGAATTTTTTTGAGGTGAAAAGTTGGAAACCACAAAAAAAATAGAGATCATTGAAAAGAGGATTGCAAAAATCTTAGCTTTCAGTGCAAAAAAGAGTTTTTAGTTTTCAGAAAGCATAATTCCCTTTGTGATTAACTAAAGCCTTGGGGTTAGATTATTTGAGCACGATCAAATAAGATTTCCTTTCACAGAGTGTGATTTGAAACGTTGATGCAAAAAATTTGAACACAATCTAATCCAAAGGCATATATTGACAATAATTTTCATGGATTGTGGAAATCTCTTCTCATTAATTGATGCCCTTCATGGGAGGGAATTATATGTTAAAGCTAAGCAATTGGAGACACTGAGGATCAAACTATTTTCTCTCCTCATGCTCTCTTGTTCATCCTGATGATGGATCATAGAGTGTGATCTGAAACATTGATGCAAAAAATTTGAACACAATCTAATCCAAAAGCATCTATTGACAATAATTTTCATGGATTGTGGAAATATCTTCTCATTAATTGTTGCCCTTCATGGGAGGGAATTATATGTTAAAGCTAAGCAATTGGAGACATTGAGGATCAAACTATTTTCTCTCCTCATGCTCTCTTGTTCATCCCGATGATGGATCACAGAGTGTGATCTGAAATGTTGATGCAAAAAATTTGAACACAATCTAATCCAAAAGCATCTATTGACAATAATTTTCATGGATTGTGGAAATCTCTTCTCATTAATTGATGCCCTTCATGGGAGGGAATTATATGTTAAAGCTAAGCAATTGGAGACACTAAGGATCAAACTATTTTCTCTCCTCATGCTCTCTTGTTCATCCTGATGATGGATCACAGAGTGTGATCTGAAACGTTGATGCAAAAAATTTGAACACAATCTAATCCAAAAGCATCTATTGACAATAATTTTCATGGATTGTGGAAATATCTTCTCATTAATTGATGCCCTTCATGGGAGGGAATTATATGTTAAAGCTAAGCAATTGGAGACACTGAGGATCAAACTATTTTCTCTCCTCATGCTCTCTTGTTCATCCCGATGATGGATCACAAAGTGTGATCTGAAACGTTGATGCAAAAAATTTGAACACAATTTAATCCAAAAGCATCTATTGACAATAATTTTCATGGATTGTGGAAATCTCTTCTCATTAATTGATGCCTTTCATGGGAGGGAATTATATGTTAAAGCTAAGCAATTGGAGACACTGAGGATCAAACTATTTTCTCTCCTCATGCTCTCTTGTTCATCCTGATGATGGATCACAGAGTGTGATCCAAAACGTTGATGCAAAAAATTTGAACACAATCTAATCCAGAAGCATCTATTGACAATAATTTTCATGGATTGTGGAAATCTCTTCTCATTAAAAAAATACTTGTCAACACTTAAGTAGGAAAAATGATTGTACTCTCATTAATCAATTTACTATTATTCTTAAAATTTACTTTCTTCCCCACCTTTCATAACTTCTTCCACAATATAGTAAATTGGGTTTTGTTGTAACTAGTTTTAGCCTTATGATATCCCATGAGCTTTCTTGTTAATGAAATTTATGTAACTTATAAAAAATTCAATAAATAATATATATTAAAATACATATAATACATCCTCCCAAAATCACAATTATAAAAGATAAAAATGTTAAAATTTTAATAAGATAAAATCTAATATTTAATACTTAATAATTATGTGAAGTGCATTCAAATTATTTCCCTTTAAAATATACAATTATAAAATAGGTAAACGTGTTATAAAAGTCTTATATCTCTAATAAGGTAAGATAGAATAATTAGCAATTAATAGTGTAAAGTGTGCTCAGTTTATATTAATTATATTGTATGTGAAAATACACTTTAAAAATAATTCAAATCTTTTCAACAATTTTAAAAATTTAATTTTGAATGTTCAATTGTAATTCTTAATTTTTATTATAATAATATTTTTTAAGAGACATAATGTTATAAATATTTCAAATTGATTTAAATTATCATTGGAATTGAAGTCCAATATGGAAAGAAGAATCTATAATTTTGAAAATATTTGAAGAAATATTAAATTTTTAGAGAAAAAATTATTGTTCAATATTTTAGTAAACTACTTATTTTGTACAATTGTAAAGTCTAAAATTGTAATAGTTTTTTAAAGAACTAAAAGATAATTGAACCAATCTAAAATAATTTTAATTTGAATAACAATCACCATCAATAAATAAAAAGGTTCATTTAAAGATTTTAAAATACAAAACTTAAATTTTAGAAAATAACCTAAGCATCACTAAATCTTTCATCTTTATAAAAATTTTAACTTTCTTTTTTTTAAAAAAAAGCAACACATTAAAATTGAAAGATAGAATATTAAGTTAAATATTATAAAAACCTTCATTTGATCAAACAAAATTAATTTTTCAACCTTATTAACTTAAACAATAAAAAATTCTAAATACTTCTAAAATTAATACTACTACTTAGAAACTACATGGTCACATTGTCTTTGTTGGACAAACCTAAAAGACAATTGAAGTGAGCAAATTAATAAATTATGTATAATACCAATGAAATTGAAGACTAACATAATTTTATTTTAACATGTGGACCTTAACAATACAAAAAGTAACCCAAAATAACTTAGGTTTTCTTCATTTTTATCTATTTTAAAATATAAAAATTATGATATAAAAAATTAGCTTCAAACTTACATATACGTTTGATATTATTATTTTGTTTCTATTAAATTATTTTAAATATATTTTATATATTAAAAACGAGTTGGATGATTAATAGAGAATAATTATGAAATTGTTGTTTATGTAGATGATGATTATGAAACCATGACTTACATATAGATGACAATCCCAAAAATTATGTGTAAAAGATACTAGTAAATTTGAAATCAATTTATTCATATATAAGAAGTTAAACTAATAGTATTGCTATCATCTATACAACTATGGTTTGAAAAATATGTTGAATTCAACTTCACATTGAGTATTTGGATCACAGACAACCTAATCTATGAATCTACCTATACAAATGCCTTACACTATTTTTTTCAAACTATATTCTTGACCGAAAGCTCTAAGAAAATGATTGTTAGGAAGTGTTTTATATTTCTAATCTTAGTCTTCTTGAAATGGACAACTTGGTTTATTTTACTAACACTTCATGATCCAATCAAAGATCACAATTCATGTTCCAATCAAATATCACAATTTTCCGTTTACAAAACTTCTAACCAATAAAAACTTAGAATTTTATGAGTTGAAAAAATTTATTCCCTTTTCTTTCACGATACATCATTTTCTTTGGCAATTATTCTTTTAAACAAATTTGCTAAATCCTCTTTGTGAACACTTTTTCTTTCTAAAATAAAGATATTTGACCAACTCCTTTAAATAATAAAAACCCGATCTTTAATTCTAAAGATAATACAAAAACATCTTTGTCTAAAGAAAATTAATATACCAAATACAACTCCTTTTTTTTTTGTACTAAACGTACAAATTACATAGAACAAATTTGATTTCCTTGTCACACCAAAATGGTGGCACAATCAATCTCTATATAAAATTTCAACAATTCAAAATACAAACATAAAAAACAAATAATAATGATTATAATTTTATTCATTAATCTCAAGTGAAAAGATATGCTAAGAAATAATATATGGTGCTTACGTAGAGAGGATGAAAAGGCCTTCAAGTCAAACTATTATTTTGTCTTCCACATTGTTAACAAACATTCACCGTGGAGAAGCGTAGAGGTATTCAATAGTTTTTTAAAAATCAAAGACTTTTAATTTTAGGTTTATGTTGTTCCGGAAAGTTATTTATTTGTCGTTTCAAATGTTCATAAATTCTTGTGTAACTTCATTACAACATGGCAATCTTTTGGACGTATATTTTTTATTTGGATTTTGTTTTTGATAGGAATGTTTGATTGGACACAAGAGATACTTCATTTGTATTGGTTGCTTTTAGAGATATTGTATTTGTATTGGTTGTTTTCTAATAATCAAATGTAAATTTTGGTCAATTAAAGATAAGACAATTATTTTTATTTTTTGATAGGGGTGTGATATAAATTTACTATGAACAATTTGACCATTGAAAAGTGTAATATATAAGTAAACTGCGTTTGTAGTATTATTATTTTTTTGCTTTTCTAAAATAAATAATTCGAACTCTGAAATATTAATAATCTCCACACTATAATATCTAACTCCAGAGATCAAGTGTTATGTAAGCTTAAATTTTTTTGGGGAAATATGAGGATTAAATTTGTGGGACATTGTAATACTTTATTAAAGAAATATGATTTTAAATTACATGATTATTTATTTTAAAGTTTAAGAGATTTAACTTTTTAAGTGATAAATATGTTTTTATTATATATCCATGATTAGATTGTCGGTAGAACCTATAGTGTATTTTTATTATATACCCATGATTAGCTTGGTTTTATTATATATCCTTGAGGAATTGCATCTTCCCTAGGAAGATAGGGTGTTTGTTGTCTTAGAAATGGTTTGAGAGAAAATTGTTATTTTTATAGTTATTGGTAACATCATTGAAAGAAAAAGTAGTAATAAATTGAAAGGCTTGGTTTCTAGTGAGACCGTCTTTGTATTTGAAGTTGCTCCTTACATTATTACTTTTAAAAAAGAGTTGGTTGGGTATGTTGAGTCTGTTGTTGGGTCTATTTTCAATGAAGCAATGGACCTTCCCTCCACAAACATAAAGGGAGATGATGATCTAAATGGAGATGGGTGTGTGTAATAATTTGATAAGTAGGGCTGATATAGATGGTCTAGTAATTTCTCAAGAGTTTCTCAAGGAGGCTATAACCTTTGAACATGTATATGCTAAAATAATTAAGAAAGAAAAAGAGTATGACTCATCCCTTCTAGATTCTAATGATTGTAGTTCCCCTATAGTTAGGAAAAATCCTCATTCCAAAAGGGGTGTTAGACAAACAATAGATGTAGGTATGGATGCTAGAGGTCAACCTAATGTTAGAGAAACCAAATCTAAGTCTAGACAAAAAGAAAATGCCAGTGGCAGGAAAAAGACATTGGATTTTTTTTCCTTCAATAATAATTGTAAATGAAGATTTTATCATGAAATATTCAAGGACTAAATATTCAGACCATAAGTAGGTATTATTTAAAAAATTATATGTTAAAAAATAAACTTGGCATATTTCTCATTTAGGAGGTTAAAATGTGCAAGGATTATTTTAGGGAGTTCAATGTTTGTATCTAGCCTAAGATTAACATTTGCATTAACCTTCTTATAGGTGATTCTAGAGGCATCACCAAAATGTGGAATACAAATCTTCTTCATGGGGGGATGATACATTATTCTAGACATAGTTTGGAAACTAAATTTTATGTATCTTCTTCCAACATTCATTGGATCCTTTCAAATATTTATGCTTCAAACACTAGGACAACTCATTATTTGTTGTGGGATGAGTTATACTCATCAATAAAGAGAAGTTTTGGATGCTTGTTGGTGACTTCAATCTCCTCTCTTTCATTGTAAAAGGCTTGAGGAAATACATGATTACACTAAGAGTATGACCGATCTTACTAAATTTATATTTGATGTTGGGCCAATGGATGTGGATCTAAAAGGGATTCTATAAATACTTGGACTAATAGAAGAATGAGACATAATCTCATTCAGGTTAGACTAGATAGGTTTTTAATCTCTAGATCTTGGGATATTGGCTTTGATATATATATTTCTATTCTCCCCAAAATTAAATATGTTCATAGTCCACTCCTTAATTGGGGAGATTATAGATCTAAAGGTTCCTACCCTTTTAGGTATGAAATAATGTGGTCTTCACACCCTAACCTTATAAATTGTATTAAAGAATGGTGGGATATTGATCTTGGTTGTATAGGGCCATGTTTAGGGAAACTCAAAAACTAAAAAATGTGAAGCTTACTTGAACTAGCCTTGTGAGTCCAAGAAAGATGATAAAGCTATAGATATGTTTTTTGAGCTAGCCTTGTGAGTTTCAAGAGAAATGATAGAGATATAAATATGCTTACTTGAACTATCCTTATGAGTTCAAGCAAGATGATAAAGCTATAAACATATGTACTTGAGCTAGCTTTGTGATTCTCAAGAAAAATGATAAAGATATAGATATGCTTACTTGAACTAGCCTTGTGAGTCCAAGAAAGATGATAAAGCTATAGATATGTTTTTTGAGCTAGCCTTGTGAGTTTCAAGAGAAATGATAGAGATATAAATATGCTTACTTGAACTATCCTTATGAGTTCAAGCAAGATGATAAAGCTATAAACATATGTACTTGAGCTAGCTTTGTGATTCTCAAGAAAAATGATAAAGATATAGATATGCTTACTTGAACTAGCCTTGTGAGTCCAAGAAAGATGATAAAGCTATAGATATGTTTTTTGAGCTAGCCTTGTGAGTTTCAAGAGAAATGATAGAGATATAAATATGCTTACTTGAACTATCCTTATGAGTTCAAGCAAGATGATAAAGCTATAAACATATGTACTTGAGCTAGCTTTGTGATTCTCAAGAAAAATGATAAAGATATAGATATGCTTACTTGAACTAGCCTTGTGAGTCCAAGAAAGATGATAGATAAAGAAATGCTTACTTGAACTACCCTTGTGAGTCCAAGCAAGATGATAGATATGGAGTGGAGTCCTCCAACTAAAGAGTAGCCAAAGTTTTTGAGCTAGTGTATCCACTAATGATTTATGCTAACTTAACACCTTACTTGAAATAGAAAAAATTTCAAGCAAAGAGATAAGTTAGAGATAAAAGATAAGAGGTCTAGATCAATCTTTTATATATTTTCATAATATTGTTGATAATGATATGTTGATTTATGAGTTTAGACGAGCTCAAAATATTATATTATTTTCTAATCCTTTACCAAAGATAATAATTTGAAGCTCAATGATATAACTTGTAAGATGTTTCAGTCAAATTAAGATATATTATAGTTTGATATCAGGTCTAATTGTTTGAAACTATGCACATAGTTTTTTTAGGTTATGATATTGAAATTTCTAATGAAACTAATATTACTCAAATATGTGGTAGAATTGATCAAAAGTGCTACAAGTTAAATCAAATGTATTTCAAAATTGATCAAAAGTGTAGTAAAATATTTTAGATTTGCAACATTGATAATCAAATGTAGCCTAGAGGATAACTCAAAAATGCTACAAAAAAATCAAATATGTAGACAAATAATTCTATAGAAAATGACAACTCAAAAGCATAGAGCAGTGGCTCAAATGCATTGTAGGATAGTTTAGAAGTGTTGTTTTGACAATCAAATGTGGTTTATAATTATAATATTTTTGTTCTAGGCACTTTGTTTTAGCAAGAGATATAAAAGATGACCAAAATAGTTATTAACTTCTATTCAAAAGATAAAAAGATTTCAAAAATTTAGATCAAGCACATAAGAAATTTTAAATCTAAGAAGATAAAGATAATTGATTTGCTTATTTTTGCCTTTAATTTTGTTTATTTTTTATTTTTTGCACTTTGTTCAAATATTAAAAACACACAAACATATAATGCAAAAAATAATTTCCTATGGCTCAATTTGGATTTTATGTCCTGTTTTGGTTTCAAGTTGGGAAGGTGTTTTTGTAATATTCCAACATGCAAGAGACATGAACACGCCTACTCAAGCAGGTTTATCAATTTCTTGTGCATATAGGGACACCACAAGAAGAGATGGACAAAAGTTTTCAACTAGGTTTTACAAGTTCAATTAGGGGTATCCTCTATATACCTCAAGGGTATGTGAGACCTAATATTTATATGAAAGGGAATACTATGAATCAATTGGGAGGAAAGGTTAACCCACTCTCTACCTTCACTTCTTTAAGGTATAAATTTCGTAAAGGATTAACCCTGATTGATAATTTTCCACTTCCAAGAGGCTATCTTTTGATTCACCCCCCCACTCTTTATACTTTGTTGAAACATGGGAGTTGGGTTCATCTCTTAGGGTGATGAAATCCCTAGGTAGGCCCCCTAAAAGATAAAACCTTGAGATTACTTAATTTTTAATCCTCAAGATCACCCTAAGATGAAAGAGGATGTGTAGATCTTGGGGATTAAAATGTTTACCAATTTATTTTATATCCCAAATACAAATGCGAATGATTGATTTTAAACCTAATTTTCAATGGGAAAATACATGGCAAATAGGGTTGTTTGAATCAAAGGTAACAAAAATGATAAAGAAACTATGATTAATTTTTAAATTAAAAGAGGGAGAGTAATTAGAACAAAGGTACTTGGTGTCCAATGTCAAATTTGAGAAGAATGCTTGATCCAATTATATTAGGAGTTCCAAACCAACTTTTTAACACTTTAGAATTTTGAACGATCCAATTCCTACACACAAAGATCCAAAACACACAAGCCTAGAAAATACTAATAACTTAGATCTGAGGGTTAGATTCAAATCAATGTGAAAGATGTTATAAATCCAAATATAAATAAATCAACAACCAATCAAAATCAATTGATAATCTCTCACTTTACTAATCAAATGTGTGATTAAAGTTATCAAAAGCACAATACAATATATCAAATACATTATAGAATACCTCAAAAGTATAGAAAAATAGGTCAAATGCATGGAAAGTCCCCTCAAAAGTGCAACATAATAAATTTGATAGACAAAAAATCACTTCAATAGCACAATATATTTCCTCAAAATCACAAAAAGCCTCCTTAGAAGCATGGTAGGTCACCTCAAAAGCACAACATGATTTAAAAGATGCATGGTAAATTGCCTCACAAGCATAGCAAGTCACCTTAGAAGCACGTCATGATTCAACAAATGCATATATAGATATAATTTAATTACCAAAAATATGTCTAACAATCTATTGTCACATCCTATATATATCAAATTGAGTGTTTCCGCTAAAAAATGTGATAAGTTGGCTTAGATGTGCCTTGGATCAAATTAGAAGTGCTTTAGGTTAACTCAAATGTATCATAGAATTAATCAAATGAGCCTCAAAACCCAAAATATTGAAAGAAAACCAAATTTCTTGTAAAATATTTTGTTAAAATAACCAGAGAAGTGAGCACCACTAGGTGTACCAAAAATGTGGATGATGAAACTATGAATTATGAAAATTAGTAACAATACAATGAAAGTACCAAATTCACACTCAACAATTGCTTGATAAAGCTCAAGATCTATGCATAAAATGAAATAATGTACACAATTATACAACAACAAAGACCTTGATTTGCTCTATTGTTTCTTTAATAGTAGCTTGAATTCTTGATATGTGGATTTCTCTTCAAAATAGCATAAATATGATAGCACAATTTGATAGTATGATAACATGAAATTGCAATGATCAAAGATATATAGATAGATAGCCAAGATGATAAAAGATAGCATATCAACTTGCCAAAATAATGATAGTGCTTGCTTGCTTGTAATCTAGATAATGAGCTCTAGATAATGTAATCTCTAGGGGATATGAATGAATGAAGGCTTTTATGTATATGATTCACTTGATATTTGATCAATGGTGAAGATTGGTTAGAAAGATCAATGGATAAGAACATTTGAGATAGGTTAGGAGCTAAAATTAATAAATAGATAAGATTAAATTAAATAAATAAATTTATTTAGTTAATGAGAGTGTAGTTAGAGAAAAAAAAAAAATTATTTTTTTAATTTTGGGAGGGAAAGATTATATAAATTTAAATAAATTATTTAAATTTATTTAATTTGTAGGAGGAATGTTAGCTATATATTTTTTAAAATTATTTAATTATAGTGAACCAAAAATAATTTAAATATGATATTAATTAATATTGGAGAGGAAATTATAATAATAAAAATTTAATTAATGTGGATATGATATTTAAAATAATTATAAATTATTTAATGATTATAAATGAAAAGATGGGATATTAGTTTTTAATTAAATAATTAAAAATATTTAATTAATATAGATAGAAAAATGGATGAAGATATTGATAAAATGAAAAGATAAAAATGTATTAGTCATATGTCTACTATATATATATATATATATATATATATAGAGAGAGAGAGAGAGAGAGAGAGAGAGAGAGAGAGAGTGTGTTAGTTAGTTATGTTTGTTGGACAAATCTAAAAGAAAATTGAAGAACAAATATTCATAAATTATGCATTCACTAATGAAATTTAAGACTAGCACAATTTTATTTTGATATGTGGACTTTACTTAACAAGAAGTAACTAACTTCTTACTTTCCACTTCCTTGTACAACCCAAATAACTAAGGTTTCTTCATTTTCATCTATTTTAAAATATAAAAAACATATTGTAAAAGAATATATAACATTAAACTTTCAATCCCAAAACTATCTATAAAGACAAATTAGCAAGTTTGAAATCCTGTATTCATAAATAGGAAGCTATATATCTAACTCTTACCTAAACTAATAGTCTTGCTATCATCTATTGAATTATGGTTTGAAAAATATGTTGAATTCAACTTCACATTAAGGGATCATGGGTCACCTAACCCATGAATCTACCTCTATATATCCCTTACATTATTATTTTAAAATTATATTCTTGAGTGAAAGCTCTATGAAAATGATCATTAGGAAATGTTTTACAATTATTTTCTTAGTCTTCTTGAAATCGATGGCTTGGTTTATTTTAAGAACACTTCATGCTCCAATTAAAGATCACAATTCTCCAATTACAAGACTTTTGGCCTCTAAAATCTTAGAAATTTATGAAGCGACAAAACTTTTTCCCTTTTCCTTTTAAGACAGGAGGGGTAATTTTCTTTGACAACTTTCTTTTCAACCAAATTTAATAGTTTCTTCCAATCCTCTTCTTGATGCTCTCCTCCTGAAAAAATGACATATTTGTCCAACTTCTATATATAATAAAATCTAACAAATCAAAAATAACATATTTATATAAAATAAAAATATACATTTTATTAAAATAATTTATAACAACATATTCTGATAATAAAAAACTCCTAGAATCCTTTCCTCTTATCATGAAAATTTACGAATAGAAAATTTTAGTAGAAAATTTAGCTCCAATTATTATAACTTAACGTACAAATTACATAGAACAAATCTGATATCCTCTGTCACACCAAAATGCTGGCACAATCAATCTCTATATAAAATTTCATCAATTCAAAATATCAACACAAGAAACAAATAATAATCATTACAATATGACTAATTGTATTCATTGATCTCAAGTGAAAAGATATGCTAAGAAATAATATATGATGCTTCCGTAGAGAGGATCAAAATTACTTAGAGGAAGGCCTTCAAGTCAAACTGGTGCAGCTTTCAACAGTCTTATTATTTTGTCTTCCACAACTATTCCACAAACATTCACGTGGAGAAGTGTAAAGGCACTCAAACAATTTAAAAAAAATCAATCTCAAAGACTTCTAATTTTAGGTTTATGTTGTTCTGGAAAGTTATTTATTTGACGTTTCAAATTTTCGTAAATTCTTCTATACAACATGGCAATCTTTTGGACGTATATTTTTATTTTTTTTTGGATTTTTCTTTGATAGAAATGTCTGATTTGATGTAAAGATCTATTATTACAAATAATGCATTTGTATTGGTTGGTCTTAAATGATCTAAGAAAAATTTTGGTCAATAAAAGTAGGATAATTATTTATTATTTTTGGTAGGGACCAGATATAAAATTATTATGAATTATTTGATCATAGAAAAGTGTAATATTTTAGTAGATTAGACCTGCACTATTGTTATTTTTGAAACTAGTTGAATAATAGTATATAATAGAGTTATAAAATTAGCATATTATAAATTATAAATGACATGTAATTAGATAAATCATTAATTGGCATGAATTTTTGAAAATTCATAAAATAATAAAAAATGTTTTTGATCTAAACTGTATATGTTCTTAAATTGATGTTTGAATAAAAAAAAAAGATATATGATCATAAAAATGAAATGAAAAGCATATACAATTTAGATAAATTATTGTTTATAATCAAAATAAATATTTAAAAAAAAAAACATTAAATTTTTTTACTGAGTTTTATTAGTTTCTATGTTATGTGCATGATATATCATGGAAAAAGATGAAACCTTGGAGAAATATTTAAAAACATAGTACACAAATGATTTTAGAATTAAAAAATACTGCAAATCTTGGAAGACTATTCAGAAGTCACACTATAAAATTTAGAAGAATCTTGATGGAAGTCAATTGGGAAGATCTCCTTCAAGCACACTACCTGCCCATCCCTATATAGTGACTAGAAGTTTTGGAAGCAAAGAAAAGACAGAGATGACAGTGTTTTAGTACCAATGCACAGCCATTTAAGTCAAAATTGGATGTACAGAATGAATTCCTTATCACATGGGTGTGTGGAATTAACACTTGTGAGTGGTTGGATAAGTGTTTGAGATTTTTTGGTAATCTTTGACTTACAATGCAATTTCAGAATCCCATTTTCCAATTCCTTTTGTTTTTTATGACATATCTTCTCACAGATTTTAAAAATTTGTACTTAACTTATTTGGAGTTTTGTCTATTGAAAACACCCATGTCCTATTCAAACTCAAAAGTAAATTTTGTTTATAGAATTCTTTTGAAAGTATTTTGATTTGCCTAACAAAGCTCATTTTGTTTTCAAGCGAATGTGTGATCTGACACAAAAAAGGAGAATTAGTTAAAGAAGAAAAAAGTCATGGGTGTCATATAATTGCTAAATTTTATATTCTTTCTCATCATATAATTGTCAAATTTTATATTCAATTATTTTATGTCATATTTAATTCTTAAGTTTTATATTCAATTTTTATAGATTTTATTTGTTCTATGATATTGCTCATTTAACTTAGTTATTCTTTGGTCAGTTTTTGATGGTGGATGTCGTCATCAAATTTTTGTTGGTGGATAAAGGTTCTCTTCTTGGAGATCTTTTTATCCTGCTAATTAGATGTTTAACAGTAACAAATTATATATGAGGATTCAATTGTGGTCTGTAACAATTGTTTTAGAAAGGGTCATGTTAGGACAAAATTCCTAAATAATAGACAACCATAACTTGTTTTGAGGAAAAAATGTCTTGTGATTCCTTACAAACCTTCCATCAAAGAGATTAGCATGACCATCTCAAAAGAATTGCAATAGGAAGTTTGTTGAGAGAAATAAATGATGAAATGTAGGGGTTTCAAGGACATCCAAGTTGCTCCTAGACCATCAAATGTTATGTAGGGCTTGCCTAGTTCAAGTGAAGAAAGAAGAATGATGAAATTGAGAGGCATGCTTAGCATTTTTCTCCTTTCTACTTCAAGGGAGACTATTAAAACTTGGAGACCAGCTAGAAAATAAATTTGTTATAAGGATCTATTGGAGGGAGTTGTTCAATACTCCTTGAAATCTTTTTATTTTCAACCACCTCGATATGGTTGGTTTTTTGTGGTTCATAGACTCTATATCCTTGTTTTCAGTCATTTTATAATATTTTTATTGCTTGTCCTATATTATTACTCCTGAATATTGATTGGACTTCATTGAAACAAGATTAAGATTTTTTTTTTTAAAACCTACCTTTCACCATAAATTAAAAAAACACAAACTTAGGTAATAATTTAATTTTGATGGTCACCATTAGCCTGGTCTAGTCATTTACTCAGCTTTCATTTAAACCCTACGCCTTCAAGAACCCTAAAATATTGCCTGATAAGACTTTGAGGTAGAAAATTGGTGGAAGCTGGTAACATATTCCAATCAAAAAGCTGATTTAGAAGATCTACTTGGATCTGTATGGCATTTGAGAGAAACTTCAGCTTGGAAAACTGGGTACTATATTCTTCACAACACAAATCATTTAGAGTCCTCCATGTCTGGCTTGTTGTACTCTGAAGCAGATTGGCCTTGAGGTGATCAAAAGTCTTGTAGGGTCGGCATCTAATTTGGCTGCAAAAGAATGAGGAGATAATAAATTATAATTTCTAAGTCTACAGACATAATCTATCCATCTCGAGTTCAAATATTTATAAAATTGTGAGGGATTTCTTTATCTGATTTAGGGCTAAAAGATTATAAATTTCCTTCCTTCCTCATTTCTTTTTTGCATCCAGGCTTAGCTCTCAAATGGGTGTTGAAATTGGGGATAGATATTGTGAATTCAGTCCATAGGCATCATGTAAACTGCAGTTTTATATTCAGGCCGAGGCAAAGCAAAAAAATAGAGGAAAAAGAGAAATATGAAGAACTGTGAAAAGAAGAGGGGAAGTAAGACAATATCTCTGCAAAAATGGAAGCTAATGTCCTTTATGAATTCCCTGTCACTTTGAATGCTTTATGTGTGAATTGTTACATCAATTAGTCAGACAGGGAGAACTGAAAGCTGTAATGGGTGTTCATTTCACACATAACTATGCCTGTCAAAGTTCACTACTAAAGTAATCTTTAGATTTATTTGTCTAAATGTCTTCTTGTTTGGTTTTCAAGGAAGTTAAGATTTATAAGTTATGCTTTCTCGTTATCTTAATGATTTGTCCTCAAATAATCTCCCACATTAATCTATACACAATAAGTTAAACCCAGTAAATTTTGAATCTTTATAATGTTCTAGAGTTTCTTTGGAAAATTAGCCTTCAAGACCATGAATTTGTATTCATTAACTCTGAATATTTCCCCTGCTACACATGTTTTGGGCGTTCATTACAGGTTATACTGTTATGGTCATAAGAAGCAGATTACAGGGTTGCTGAAACGACTATTAGCAATCCAGAAGAAAATCCTTCAACAGTAAAATTTGCAGTATGAGCAGATGCAACGGAGATTTCATACAACATGAAAACTTCAGAGACAGTTCTATTTTGAACAAATGTGATATTCCTCTATTTATAGGTTTTGCAGAAAATAGAACATTTGACTTTATAGAAGATGAGTGAAACAACAAGAAGAGAAAAAAACTCATGTTTGAAGATCAAATAACCAGAGAAAAATCTTTTGCAGCTACTGTTATTAGCACAAGCTGTAAATTCCTGACAAGTGTAAAGGTAAGGTTCAAAATAAATCATTCTGCTAAAAATGATTATTATTGTGTTCCTCTGAAAAGTTAATTATTGCCTATGCTTTTAAACCTTGTCTAAAGTGTATTATAGCGGTCTGTCTGTTGGACATGTATTGAATTATATAGTCCCACATTCTGTCTTTTCCACTGAGAAATGTGGAGAATATAAGTATACTGATTGAGTTCTCCAACGCATTATACCTCTTTTGTAGGTCCATGAGCTTTGTTGAGCATTAGGGGAGAGGACCCGGTAGTTCGTTTATTTTTTCGTCTCCATTTTTTCTGTATTAGTGTCTTCTCGAAAATTGTGTGGGAGAGCAGAAACATGTTTTATCCTATGGTCTGTAGCTATTTCACTATTAAAATGAAATTTCAGCCCATTCTTTTAATTTCCTGATTGGCAGCTCTGATTTTACTCGGTGTTTTTTTATTTCTATTTACAAATTATTCTTGGGACCAATAAAAACGAAGAGAGGAAATTTTTTTGGTAGGTTTCTAATATTTTTAAACTGTGGACGTGTTTTGCAATGAGGGTTGCTGGTGGGTAGGAGGCATTGTTGAAAGCAATTTATGTGCCTTGTCTAGGCTATCACATTTGGCATACATGCCTAACAGAACAGTTACCCTTATACGGTGTCTGGTTATTGGAAGGCCACTGGAACAGATAGACCAGTTCAACATCATAACTTTCAATGTATTGGCCTTGGAAAGACTTTGGTATTTTACAGAGGAAAAACCCCAAGCGGAATGAAGACAGACTGGATCGTGAACGAGTATATAATGCCAGATTTTTGGGCTGCAAAAAAGGTAATATTTTAATAACAAATCTTTCTTAGTTAAAGTGCTATTTGTAAAGCCATTTTTCCTTTCGCCTATTTCAATTTCATAATGGCCGAGTTGGGTATCAGTGATTTGCAGGAAGAAAATGCACAGCTGGATGCATGGGGGACAAATCCGTAGGTTTAGCTGGTGGAGAGAGTGGTGGAGTGGTGATGGCCAAAGTCATCAGGTCGCAGCAGAAAAGGTTTTTCTTCGATCCAGGGAGCAATTCTTGCGGCCAATTCCTCAGAATTTCAGAGGTAATGTATTTTATTTTTTAAGTTTTCTAAATACCCATTTTTTAAAAACTTCTAGTTGTATTGGTTCAAACATTTATTAGCAATTTTTTTTCAGTGCTCAATTATGCTTAGATAGTTCTGTATTCAGTTCTTGATTTAAATTCTGTGTTTTGCGATTTGTTGAGTTTTTACGATTCAACCACAAAGTATGTTTAAATATCTAGATATTAGATCTGACATGTCTACTAGAGCAGTCGCAACTACAACATCTGTCAAAATCTTTCTATCCTTCATGTTTTCATGGATGTCAATACCCTGTTCCAAAGCTCCCATTTTTGCACAGGCAGGGAGGATGCTGGCAAAGGTTGTGGAACTTGGCTTTACACCTACCAATTGCATTTGCTTGAAAGTTTCTAAAGCCTTTTCAAAAATTCCATTTTGTGCATATCCTGCAATCATTGCAGTTCACGGGAGCACATCTCTTTGAAGCATTCTGTCAAACAGTTCACATGCCTTGTCTACATTTCCACATTTTGCATACATGTCTACCAGGACAGTCGCAATTACAATATCTGACAAAATTCCTCTATCCTTTATGTTTTGATGTATCTCCATAGCCTGATCCAAAGCTCCCATTTTGGCACAGGCAAGGAGGATGCAGGCAAAGGTTGTTGAGTCTGGTTTTACACCTGCCGATTGCATTTGCTTGAAAGTTTCTAAAGCCTTTTCAATAAATACATTTTGTGCATAACCTGCAATCATTGCAGTCCATGAGATGACATCTCTTTGAGGCATTCTGTCAAACATTTCATGCGCCTTATTTATATTTCCACATTTTGCAGGTTAGTAGTTATTCAACATTTTTTGGTTAAATTTTTTATCAAATTGGATTTTAGCATCTGCAGTACAACATTCTGCAGTTTTCTTTTTCTTCAAGGAGCAACAAATTTAGATTTAAATTTTGGTGATACAGTGCTCACTTTTTGGGGTTATCATGGCAACTTTGTCTGCATTGAAATATGGAAGTTCATCATCATTCAGTACCCATTTTTGTAATACCCCTTATTAGCATTAAGTTTTATATTTTGACAGTGTTTTATAGTGTTTGGTTGCAGGTGAGAGGATCAGACCGTTCAGTTATTATGCTTCCTGTATCTGTATTAGAACAATTCTATGATGCGCTGGGTTAGTTTGTTGACATCACTCAAAGCCGAGGACTCACAGGAACAAGTCTTCCAAATGTGCGTACAATTGCATCTGCAAATAGGCGAAGTGAAAACTAGGCATTTTCCAGAGTTATTAACAGTTTTCCTTAAAAATGATTTGCCTTCCTCAGTTGGGGAACTGGAATTTTTTATTTGACAGAGTGTGGCAAACTTGCATTTATGCCACTATTACACAATGCACCTCCACGAACTAATAAGAACTGAGTTTTATATGATATAACTATTCACACGAGCCTAAACAACCTTGCAATTTTAACCTTCCATGCAGCTATTTGGACTCTGAAATATTTTAATGCATCATATGAAATAACTTTGGCATGCTTAAGAGTAAGAATCCATTGAGATGTTTTATAATATATGGTTTAAATTGTAATCTTTTTCTTTCTTTTTAGACTGAAGGAATTGGGGCACGACCCCTATTAACGTGACCGGCAGCGCTGACTTGGCACGCCTTTCAGTACCACGGGGTGGGGGAGACTAGACCTCGTGACCATCCTCCTGCAACAGGAAAGGTTTAGCCAACAAAGCTAGGGCCCTTGCCGACTTAAATTGTAATCTTATTCAGCTATACTTTATTGCCATTAACCATTAGCTTGAGCATCTAGTCAGTATTAAGTTCTTTGTGATTTGGTTTCTCTACTTTACAATTGTTTATTTTTCCCATTTGGCAGGGACTCCAGTTGTAGCGCAACACTTGTTATTATTAAATCTACAAATGAAGATAGAGCACCAAGTAATGTCAAGAGCTCCTTTGGAATTAGCATTGATAGAGAGGCTCAGTCAAGATAGAAAAGCAGTCATCTCTCAAGAAGAGGAAAAGCAATATGAGATAATTGATTGCAATCTATCTCCACATTGATTGAAAATATTTTGTGATAGGACTGTATATAATTGTAGGGCCCACATTGATTTATTGGCAAAGTTACTTGGTTTATAAAGAATATGTAAAGGATATTTATTTCTAAATAAAAATAATATGAAAGAATTTAATTTAATAAAAAAAAATTACTTTTATTAGTGGCATTGAGTAGGAAAATCCCTTGACTATAGTTTTTGGTTGAGGAGGTATAGAATGATGAAAATGGAGATGATGGAGAAGACGACGGCTAGAGTGTTGCAGATGGGATAGTTGTAGATGAGTGAAATGATTATTTGGATGAGGAAGAGGAAGAAAGGCTTATAGATTTGTGGATAAAAGCCTATCAAAAATCTTGCAATTTTTTTGTGACTCGATATGGTTTTGCTAAGAAGGTGAGTTTTGTTGAGAAGAGGTCCTAGGAATCAATGCCTCCAAGGTTGTTGTATCATTTCCCACTATTGCGAGAGGTTTTAGATTTCTTGGAGGTGTTGTATCATGACAAGGGTTGAGATGTGGTTTTCTTCCCCCTCATGTGACCTACAAACATTGTCAACAATGAGTTCTATTTATGGGTTGTAGGTTCATTGGATGTACAAAAGTTGAATGGACTTAAGGATGGAGCCCTTCTCCCCCTTGTGTGGTGGTTAATTTTTAGAGTTCTTTCTCTCCCCTGTCTAGTCGGGCTAGAGGTTGTTGCTTTGGCACTCAATGTATGGTGGCAAGGGTGGATGGTCATGTCATGTTTTATAAAGTGTCTAGTTTATTTTGGCATTGAAAGAACCAATATTGTGCTCCTTTGAGAAAATCTTGGGTTGAAATGATTAATTGTAACTCTTGCTCCAAACCTATTGATCCCTTATATTTGGAATTATTGTGCATGGTAAGGTGGCTTTCTTAGGGTTCTAGATACAATTGCTAAAAGGTTATCCTTCAACATATAAAATTATCTTATTGGGAAGTTTTTTGGGTGCTAGGACAAACATTCACATTTTAAGAAAATAAGACTAAATAAAATGGGAACTATGTGGCCAAGTTGAGATCTCAGCTATGATTAATTATCTATTTTTAATCTTCTTTTCAACCCATGAGGATTGTGTTTGGACCATCTTATATGGCCCTTGGTTTCTCAATAAGTCAAGTTTCTTCCTAGAAAAAATTAGAAACAAAGTTTTGATCTTGAGAAGGAATGTACTAATAGGGTCTCTATTTGGGTTAGGCTTCTAGGCTTGCCATTAGAATATTGGGAGGATGTGGTTTGATGAGTAATAATAATTCCTTTAGTTAGCTCATAAATTTTGATGTGGTGGCCAAATCTAGAAAACATTTTTTGTTTGTTAAATTCTATTTGAATGCTAATGTGGATAAAGTGCTTCCTTCTTTGGCTACTTTATCCTCAAATTTTGGAGAATAGATGCAATATATTGTATATATGGATTCCTTAATTATTTTCCAGAAGTGCCAAAAGTCTCACCACTCTATGATTACATGCTTGAACAATAGGAGGAAATAATATTTCTAGAGAAAAGAAAGAAAAATAAGAAGCTAAGTCATCGTTATACAAATGACGAGTTATCCTTAGAGAATGGAGGTGATGAGGATTGCACTTCTATGGTTAGGATTAATTGAAATAATATCTTAATAATTCTCCTATTTCTAATACTCTTGGGAAAAAATCTTTTATGTGATAATTTTAGATGAGATTTGTAGGGAGTAGGAATTTGTTAGTGAGGGTTTAGTTGGGGTGCTCCAAGAAGAAAATGCCACTAACCTTTTATGAGGGATTCAACATTTGTTCATTTTTCCTTTTTCAAACATGAAGAAAATGAAGATGGGATATTTAAGTCCAAGAGATTTTTTTTGACAAGATGTTTACCAAAATCCTATGCATTCTTCTAATTTCGGATCAACAATTAGGAAAGGACAAATGTCTAGGAAGGCAATATACTTCAATTGTTCTAAAAGTGGAGCTATTTTTAGTGTTTAGGGCTCTTTAGAGTACCATGAATTTATGTCACATGACTATATCTATGTCTATTGGTCTCCTCTATTTTTGTTGGGTGGTATGTCATGTGTTATTTTTTATCCCATCTATATGAGGTGTGATTGTTACTATTGATTTACAAACTTGGTAATATCGATCCTTCATGTTGTCTCTTTGCTAATTTCTCATCTTGAAAGCTACATCTAATCTTGTCTATGCAAAAGAGTTGGAGCCTTATCAAATTCCTAGTTTTACCCTTAATAAAAAAAATAAAAAAAATATTTCTCTAAGCCTTTTTCCAATAATAGAAATTGTAAGGAGTGGGAAGGTTGGAGTAGGAAATGAAGGAAGAAAATATTTGAATTTGGGATGAGTGGGACTTTGGTGTCAATAGAAGAAGGGGATGGAAAGGATGATGATGGTACAAAGTTTAGTGAAACTATTAATAAGTGGGATGACAACCTTGATGAAGTAATGAAAGAATCTATCTTGGACCTTTGGCTCAAGGTTTACTAGTTTTCTTATATGTGTCCAACCTCCAAGCCTATTGTGGGGAAGATAGACTATTTTCACATGTTACATACTCATGTCACTAGAAGGAATGGTGGGGTCTCTAAGTTCATTGATCCATGTCAAGGACTATGGAAGGGTTTCCTTCTTCTTTCCATTCCTATGAGGTCTTCTAATAAGAATGTGTCAACTTTGGAAGTTCTAGTGATGGTAGGAGATGCTAATTCCTTGGGCACAATTTTTGAGCTTGTTCCATGTGGGGCTAGGGATGGACTCTCTCCACTTTAGAAGGGTTTTGTGGATGTCCTATTTTTTATAGATGGAGAGATTTCACATGGCATGCCTTAAGAAGTTATTTCTACATTTGAAGAGATAAAACTTTATTGGGAAATCTTAGGCTATTGTGGTTAGTTGTAGGTCCCATTTGGCCCCTTCTCATTCATGCCCTCTTGATTTAGTTGTTCTCAACAATAGAATTTAGATTGTTACATCGCATTTTGGAACCCTCTTTACTATGTTATTTTATTATGTATTTTGATTATGAACCTAAAAACTTGAATTTTGAATAGTTAGACTATGTGAACAGTCAGTATTATATCAGTTTGATATAATTTGATTAATGTCAATATGAAAATTGGTTTCATATAAATGATAGGAAATATTAAATTTTATGTTTAATGGCTTATGATGATGCTTTTGTATATTATTGGACTAACTACATTTTTGGCTTGATGAGGTGGATGCAGGAGATTGTTCTTCTCCTCTAGGATTGAGAGGTAGAGTATTGCTAGAGAGAGAGCAAAAGATTTGGGAAGAGAACCAAGATCATCTTGAAAACCAAGAACTCACACAAACACACCATGTATTGGATGATGCTTAATTGTGAAAGTTTTTTTGGAAGTTGTTTGAATTCTTCATTCATGTGAGTTGTCTTTAGTATT
Source organism: Sequoiadendron giganteum (assembly GCA_007115665.2). Classification (NCBI taxonomy): domain Eukaryota; kingdom Viridiplantae; phylum Streptophyta; class Pinopsida; order Cupressales; family Cupressaceae; genus Sequoiadendron; species Sequoiadendron giganteum. The sequence continues at coordinate 639,754,113 of CM021107.1, forward strand.
GTAGGATTGTGCAATTTTTTATGAATTATCCCTTTCTCTAATGGTAGTATGAAATGTTCAACTTTATGTCATAATATTTTCATAGAGATACAATATTGTCAATATGTGAAGTGTTGCGATTGATAATAATTTTGCTTATCTCATCTTATTGCCTCCTCTAATCATTTTGACTGTTGTTCCATATGTCTCAAATTCATTATGTTGGTTAAATTTAAAAGGTGGTGGGTCAGTGCAAGATCATGGGGGTCCAAACTAGGCCCTTAAGTGGCAATGAAAATCCAAAAAAATGGAGTTAGGCAACTTGACATAGAAATTTGAATAGGTTATAAAAATAATTTGAAAAATATGTAAGAACATAATTTGTAGGAAATTGAATGTAGTTTCTAAGCTACTAGTCCTTTTTTGGAAAAAAAAAGTAAATCTATTTTGTGAAAACTTGAAATTTCAATACAGTAGTAGTAAATTTTAGGAAAAATAAAAACAGGTGTATGTCTAACCAACCTAAGTACGAGCAATTTTTTTTTTTGAAACTTTCAATATAAGTAGAGGGCACATTCCCAAATGTGCCACATTTTTTTGTAATTTTTTTGCAAGCAAATAATTAGTTATGATTTTTTTTTTATAAATTTTTAAAAATATTAAAATGTGTTTGTCTGACCACCATAACTTGGTAAAAAATGTATAGAATTCAATTTTTTTATGACATTGGAAAATGAGTGTTCGCAAAACCTTGATGACTTGACATGCCTGCCGAGGAATCGAACATCGCTATATACTCTTGTGAATTTATCCTTACCGGCGTCGAGGGTATGAAGCATAGTGAATGTCCAATGTCTTCCTTCTTAGAAATCAACTCCTAATCAAAAAACTTATTGATCTATCCAACCAAGTGATGAACCTTTGCTAGCAAAAGAAACCAAAACACTTGACCAAGAAACAAACTAAAAATAATAATATTTTTGGTTGATGTCGATAGCTTGTGCACCCAGATGCTCTTGCATCAAAGTTAGAATAGATCACATATTTGAAACTAGACACAAAATCCTACATTTCATATTTCTAAACCTTGTTAAGATTCTACATGTGAATTCTTAAATTTTTACTCCAGTTATGAAAAAAAATGAATTTCATGAAAAACTTTGAGTTTCATGAAAAACACTTCCACTTTTTGGCCAAAAAGTGGACCCATTATCTTGCACTTACCCTTATATTACGAGTTATAATAACGTATCCATGTGAGAATAATTTGGTCTTCTATTGACAAGTTTGAGAAAGATGTGTGTCAGCAATGATGCACATGTCAATATTGGATTGTGACCTTGTATCATAAAAATTTGGAAAAAGTAATGCAAATTGTTTCTTGCATTGTTAGTTCACAATGTTTAATCAGTTGGGTGATAGTTAGAGTTGTCATACTTAGCTAGAGGGTATCTAGAGTTGTATGGTATATTGTATGTGACAGAGTTAGTACGCCACTCTAGCTCTCAAATGGCATGATATGTTTTGTAGACTTCTTTATCTACTACCCTCGTGAAGGTAGGGCCACTTCCAATTGAAAAGTATGTGGGGTATGCCAGTTTTTAGTTGGAGGAAAAACATCCTGATGATGCTCTCTCTCTTGTAACTAAAGATTGCCAAAAAAATTGATTGTTTGGAGACACATTATATTTATCATGTATACTTAAAAAAGATGCAAACATTATATGTTTAAATGTTTATGCATGTTGAAGGGAATTGTTATGTCCAAGCAGTTGAAAATACAATTTGATTTATATTAGCATGTAAATAAGTATTGAGATTATTCAAAAAGGAAATTTTTGATTAGTATTCATGATGTTATTCTATTATTGTTTATAGAAATTAATAAAATTGTGTAGATTGAATATTTCATTTTTATTTTTTTAATATTTGAGCAATTTGCTAGAAAAATTAATTAATGAACTATAGTTCATTTTAAATATATAACTACATCAACAGTACCAAAGTTTTATGAAAATAAATTATTTATATAGTTTTATATATTTTTAAAAAGCTTAAATAAAAACAAAACAAATTATTTATTAAACAAAGATTTATTAATTTAAACTACTCTAACTACTTAGTTTATTTTACTTTACAACTAGTTTATGGTCAATCTTGTTGGGTATTGAAGCTCAACAATTAGTCTTTGTTTTCCCTCCAATTGAACAAGTCTCTTCACCTTCCTATTCAAAGGTTTATCTATTGTAGATAATGTAATTAATTATTATTGTTGATTACACAACTATTGTTGTAGATGTTTTCCAATAACAAAGATAGTAAAAGAGATTTCCCCTGCTTCAAAGTGGATGTAGCCATATTAGTGAACCACTATAAATATTTTTGTTTTTCATGTTTGTGAATTGTTTCATTTTTGAGTTTAATTTCTAAAATTATGTTTTTCATTTAATCTGCATTTTAAATTATTCAAAAATTGGTATCAGAGCTTGGCGAAGTAGTTGTTCAAGGATTGTGACAATTTCTGGGAAATGGAGGAAGTAGATAAATGGAAAATAGAGAAGTTCTCTAGGAAAAATTTCGGATTGTGGAAAGTGCAGATAGAGTCTTTGCTAATTAGAGGAGATATCTCACTCGTGCTTGACAAAAAAGCGAAGTGTCACATCCCCTTTAATTAGCTTATTTTAATCACTTAATTACTATGGCCAGGTGCAAAAAGATGGTGGGTCAAAAAGTGGCCAAAATTTCAAAAATCATTTGATAGGCTATAATCCGAGTGTGTTATAACGCGAGTGTGTTATAATGCGCTCGTGTTATGGCTTAGTGTGACCGAGTCAAAGGCTCGGTCACATCGAGCCTATGATGTGATCGCGCTATAACGTGAGCACATTATATCTCATTAAAAAAAAAAACCGAATTCATTCAAGTATTATGACTGTTTTTTGTTGCCCGTGAACAAAAACCCTAATTTTGTGTGCTTGCATTCTAGAAGGAGGTTAACTTGCATTTTCTTCATCAATTTTTTTCTATTTCATCGACAGGATGCCACCATGTCGATGGGGAGGTCAAACAAGTAAGCATTGTTTGATTTTTGTTGTGAATTTGTTGTTAAATTGGTAATTTTAGGTTGTTTTTATATTCATTTGTTTAATTTGTAGGAAATGTTAATGAACTTGGAAACCCTCTTCAAAACCTTGAACAACCACAACAAGAAGCACCTGAAAAAAATCCTCAACAACCACAACAACAATCTCCTCCACCAATTCCTCAACATCCTCTTGGCACTCAACAAAATTTAATGGGGGTAATTGAAACAATAAAAAATAGATTGAGGAGTTAATCACGAGGTTGAATGATCCAATAAGTTCAATCATGGAAAGAAGAACACTTGCAAGTTCACTTCAAGAAATGTTAAAACATGTAGAAGCAATCAACAAAAAATTAAGTGGCTGGACAAATAGGAGGCATGCAACTAGGAATTTTTACGCAGATAAATTATCATATAAAGAAGTAAAAGATGAAAAAATTACAAAATATGATTTATGCTCATTATTCATTGACCCACACACAAATCAAAGTCTTGACCTTAATTCCAAGAGGTTTCCTATCCATTGGTGCCACCACCAAGGGATTAGGAACTATTTTTGGGAAAGGTGGTACATGGTTTTGACTATCCACCATGCAACAATTACGAAGTCACCCAACATTTCTTGAGGAACTCTACTGTGAGTTCATCCTCAACAAAATCCCCAATTATTTTGATGAGGGACTTTCAGGGGAGAGGTGGGGGGTCGACACATGATAGACCCAGTGCACGATTGGATCCTTAGCAGCAAGTGAGACGAGCTCTCGCTAGGTCAGCTTGTGCACATGTCGTTATCCCTTCTATCGTGAAGGAGAGTTCTGAGGTGGACACTTTGCAGTCTATCAACTCTTTGACCCAGTGTATCATCTAGCATGCCAGTCTTGTAGTACAACGCCATCCACGGGAGTCTTCGAGTGGTAGGCTTCAACCCCATTCTTGTCAGGTTTGCGAGTCGACTTGTACATATGACCCCACAGACACTCAGAAGGCTGTTGTGCTGGATACGTCTACAACTACAAAGATGGTGAGGGCAACTGAGATTTTGAATGAGGATTTTGGCATCAATACTCAAGTAAATGTTAGCATGTTCATTGAATTGAATTTATTAAATTTCATTTTTGAAATGCAAGATTAACTAATTTAGTTTTATGATTGTAATAAAATTTCAAGGTCACAATGTTGATATTGGATACATCAGCCCTCCACCTGTTTATTACTCCATTGCATCTACCAATGAGGTATGTAACTAGTAAACAATTATAAATTTATTACATGTGAATAGAATTGTTAGATGACTGGTATTATAATATCTGATTTTGGATGTTGAATAGGCTAATATTGGAGGTTTTGTGGGAACAACTCCCAGTGCTAGTGGAGTTAGACAAACCTTCATGCAGGTAATAGAATAAAGAGTTTAGCTAATGAATTTTACTTAATAGATTTATGTAGTTTATATTCATATCGTTAATTGCATTGCATTGCACATCTTTCAAACTCAAAGCATTACTTTACATTGCATAACTAATAACTAGATGCTGATAGATGACAAAATTTCAACTACAATATAGTTTTAGAAAGTCAACATAAGAAGTGATGCAATTACTTCACATTGCATAAGTAATAACTAGCAGAAGCTGCCAATTTTATTTGCTTGTCATGGCATTCCATGAGACCACATTTTACTAAGGCATTTTTCAAGTAATTCATTGCCTTGTTTATGCTATGGATGCTTGGAATAAATATATGAAAGAATAATAGTAAGCAATAGCATAGACAAGGCAATGAGTTGTTTGAAAAAGTGTCTCAAAGAAATGTGGTCTCATGGTGATGTCCATCACCATGAGACCCAATTTCTTTGAGACATTTTTTTCAAATAGCTCACCGCCTTTTCTATGCTACCACATTTTCCGTACATGTCTACCAAAGAATTTTATCAAATAGTTCACTTCCTTGCTGCTATGGCTAAAATCCTAAAAAAAGGTGCTTTCCAGCAAACTATTGATTCTTGGAAAAAAATCTATCAAATCATAATAGTAAGCAATAACATAGACAAGGCAATGAGTAGTTTGAAAAAATGCCTCGAAGAAATGTGGTCTCATGACCTGATGGAATGTCATTCCATCACCATGAGACCACATTTCTTTAAGGCAATTTTTCAAATAGCTCACAGCCTTTTCTATGCTACCATATTTTCCATACATGTCTACCAAAGCATTTTATCAATCTACTCACTTCCTTGCTACTATGGCTAAAAGCCTAAAATAGGTGCTTTCCAACAAACTATGGATGTTTGGAAAAAATCTATCAAAGCATAATAGTAAGAAATAGCATAGACAAGGCGGTGAGTAGTTTTAAAAAATTCCTTGAAGAAATGTGGTCTCACGGTGATGGAATGCCATTCCATCACCATCCTTTGAGCAGATTTGTTGAAGTTTTATGATTGTTTCAGTCTAATTTTTCTAGTATAACATAAGAGCTTTAAAGTTTTATATCTTTCAATCATAACAAAATTTCAATGAAAGCTTCTCTTGGTTTGCAATTTCATAGACTAGTTATTGTAACAACATTCTCCAAAAATAGGAGTTTACATACACATTTGAAAGTACTAGTTCATAAATGACTAAATAAATGACTACCATGACTAAATAAATGACTAAACCATGACTAAATAAATGACTTTCATGACTAAATAAATGACTACCATGACAAAATAAAATGATTATGATGACTAAATAAATGACTACCATGAATAAATAAATTACTACCATGACTAAATAAATGACTACTGTGACTAAAATAAATGACCAGTTAAAAACAATCAATGACTAAATTAATGACTAAATATACTACCAAATTGATCAGCCAACACAACTGATAAATTACTAAAAATGGTTGTCATAAATTTGGTTGCATTATAAATGACTAGCAATAAACTATTAATTGTCATGTGACCAAGTCAATGGCCACGTGACCATTTTTTAGTAATTTTTTAGTCATTTATTGTTGTTTTTGTACTAGTGGTGGTTAATTGCAGATTAATATTAAGTGTGTGACCAAGTAAAATCTCTAGGGCCTTTGATTGTGCAGGTGAATTAATAGCTAATACTTGTGAAGTGGACGGTGTATTACTAGAATTTCCAGAGAATAAAAATGAACTATATTGACAATTATGAGGTAGCAACTGATGCAATGTAATAACTTGTGTTGAATAGATTGTGAGCTACCCACCAATGGAAAAATTCCAAATGGACAATGAGTATTTATACCCGAATGAAGAACCATACTATCAAAATTTTCATTAAATGCGTATATATTATGAAGAAAATTAACACAAATAAATTATCTTTAGTCTAGGTTCTTCAATATCTAATGCTTGATCAATTGTTAAGATTGGTAATGACTTGAGCATCCAAGTCACTATCAACCCATACTGGATCCTTCGTTTCTAATAGGGGTTGAGCTGGTGCGTATAAAGTCAACTGTTTTGTGTGCTCTCCATTAGAAATGACCATGTTTCCCAACTGACAGTTGATGAATGAGTCTGCAGCCACTAACCAAGGTCGTCCCAAGATTAAGGGGTATCCCCCCAGCTTAATTTTAGGCTACAAAATCATAAAGCTAGTTGGGTATTCCCACAAATCAATAGAAAGGACTACATCTTCAATCATACCCTCTAGTTTAACCAAAGACCGGTCTTCCATTTGGAGAATTTTGGGAGTAGGTCTAAGTCCCTTAAGTGATAATCTTTCCTTTGTTTCATTTGTCATAACATTAATTGTAGTGCCCAAATCAACAATTGTGTTAGGAATAATAACTTTACCAATGCATACCTTGATGACGGGACTTCCTAGATCTGAATACTTAGGAATGGTTAGATTCCCAAGCATGAGGTCTGCTAACTATCCAATGACCTGGACAATTTTTGAATCTTGCTTATTTTTTTGCTTCCGAGACAGAGATCTCAAACTATTTTTGTATATATGGGGATATCCTTGATGTCCCACAACAAAGGAATTTTGATATTAACATTACGTAATTCATTGAAAAGATCAAATTTGGGTTGAGATATTCCCTTTTGTACAGGTTTTAAATGAAATCAGTCGGGGAAGGGAGGTTCCTTTACTAGGTCCTCTTTAGTTTCTTCATTAATTTTGGTGATGGTGGGTCCCTAAAGATCCTTTCTTGACCTTAACTGGACTCCATCTATTTATACAATATTAACATGATATGTAGGATAACCTATTGCCTCATTATTATACACGGGTTGTGTTGCCTTATTGTTGGGATTCAAATTTGGTTGAGCTAGCATTGGTGTGGGCTTTGGTGATTGTGTTGGATTGGCTAGTTGAGCGGATGATGATGGTATGGGTGGAAGAAATTGTTGTGGCTGTTGATATGGGTTAACCATGGGAGGAGGCAAAATTTGAGGTTGTGGTGGATATGACTGTTGGTATGGTGAAGGTTGTGGCAATTGTGGCCTCTATTCCTACTACCACGACTGTGAAGCATATTGATATTGTTATGTCCATTGAGGGTATTGTGGAGGTTGTTGCCAACCCCCGTACCATCTAGGTTGTGTGGAAAAAAAATATATTGGTTAGGTCCAAGAGAAAAATAGTCATTTGTCATCCTAGGATGCATTACTCGAGGAGGGAAAGGTCACTTTGGGGCCGAGTAGTAGATGGGTTCCTCAGAATATTCATTGTCAGCTACCCCTATGTGAAGAGGCCTTAAGATGGAACTCGTACTAGCCTCTTCTAAGGATGAAATGTTTGTCCTATTGTAAGGGAAATCCTCACTACTATGTCTTACAATAGGTCAAAAAAATACAGCCAAGGCCTTTTCATCTTCCTCTTGCTTCCTACAAGTATACAAATTATCTATTTGTTTACCCATACATATGATTTAATAAATCAATTTTAAGATCTTCAAGAAAATTGCTTATTTCATGCTTTGTTATACCTGTTGCATTACCTAAAACATAAAGCTTACTTGGATAATTCCTCCCTGAACGTTGAGACCTCAAGTAATTCCTGCAAATGTCACAAATATCATCAAAGATCAATTTAGAGATGTTACCTTTACCTATTAAATTCAATGCATCGATAGTATCATCTCTTATTCCCCTAAGAAATAACATTTTAATAGTGTTAGGAGTTAACCCTAGTTTTCATGATCATTGAAGGCTAAATATGAAGTGTTCGAGGTAATCTTCCATGGATTCATCTTCCTTCTATGTCATGTGGAAAATATCATCCCAAACCTCTTTTGTTTTACAACACTCCTAGTGTTAGATCTCAAAAATGCAGGTTTGAACCACGAGAGGTTGCCAAGCTCTCACAACATTTTTGGCTAACGTACAAGGCCAAATGATGAATTTGAACCTTCTTCTCTTCAGGCAATGCCAGACCTATGCGGGTGTACCTATGTGAATGATGTAGATTTGAACTATGTTTCCTACTTGACCAATCTATCCACAACGACAATTTTGACAATGGAGAAATATGATCCTAATTTGGTATAAATAGTATAAGCAATATCAAGGTAAAATCTGCTATGTTCAGTTAACAGATGTCAAATAAAATGGATAAAACTAAATAATGAAATGGAAAACCAATGCCTTGTTGGGTAAAATGAAGTCAAATGAAAGTCTTAGATAAGTGGCTTTTATCTAGCAAAATCCCTAATTGTTTGACATACAAATATGAGTTTATAACTGGTATAAACATGCAAGAGTGTGATCAATAAACCCTACTGGAGGCGGAATATCAATCCTAATTATCCGATTCTTCTTACGGATCCAAATAACATTTCCAGATTACTGTAATCGACTGAAAGGAATTTAATTCTTCTTTAAAGAACCCAATTAATCATATCACACAGATACAACAAATGTGCACTAATAAATTGAACATATACTTGATATTTTAACTTAAATAATCAAGAAACATTAGGTTGGAAACAATCAAATAATTGCAAAAATTCAACAAAGAACTGATACCAGAATGGAGCCACCAAATCAAAAGTCTATCATTATCTTCTTCAAAATCTTATACATGTAACATGGTCCTTTTGAATAAAAACATTTTGAAATATTATATTTCTTACTATTTATCTTCTACCACTCATCTTTAATCCAATGATTTTATCAAGTATATATACATTATATCTTCAATAGTTATGATCCTTTGTTGTCTATTGGTTGCACCTCTTCATTATATGTTAATTAATTTCCTTTGACAAATTAAAATATTTTAATCGTTATCTTTGTCTCCTGTGAAAATCATTTCGCAATAAACTTTAATTCTTTTGCTGGCAATCTTCATTCTTCACCAATTAGATTACGAGTCATTCTTCACCAATTAGATTACGAGCCGCTTTGTAACTATATTTGGTAATAATATTTTCCCTCATGATGAAAGTATTTTACTTTATATTTAATTTTGCATCTTCCTCTAAAAATACTTCCATTTCAAGATACTAAATTATCTTTCAATTTGACATGAAGAATTTAGACATTCTTTCGTTTGAAATAATTATCTTCCCTTTGATAAAAATATGTCTTGTATTTCCCGTATATCTTTATCCATTTGAAAAAGTGACACCGAAATTTGAATTTTAAATAAAACATTAACTTACCCTTCCATCGTCACTTATTCCTTTTGAGCTATCGGTGTGACATAATGCATCGAGAAGACTTTTCTTTTTTCCCACCGATTTCACTTCTTTCTCCGATGAAACTCCATCTTTTGGCTATCGGTGCAACTCTCCCCAAGAACTCCTCATCGGCGTAACTTGCTCTATCGGAGGGATCCAAGGATCTTACTCCGACTACCCATGTCTGCCCAATGCATTTAGGGTTCCTATCCTTTTCATTCTTGCAGAGATGCAAGTCTTTGCTCTAATCAACATTGGAATTCTTCTCCACTGATTCGACTCTTGAGTGTCATTACATTAGTTGATGCAGCTAAGCATGGACAAAGCATTTGATAAATTTAGTTCTCCTTAAATACTCCTCTAATCACGTTTTTCTTAAATAGATGTTTCGGGTCTGAACCATGGATCACGACATTATGTGGGACATGGCTAACAACAATCCATTCGCATTCCTATTCGATTAATTTTCACCTTGAAAACTCTTGGAGGCCTCTATGTATTTACTCCTTTGGGAGCCGAGTATCAACCCTCCACTTTACTGTAGCTTTCAACGTCATGTTTGATGAAAGCTTTCATTTCCTTGCTTACTGCAAGTTAATATGCTCACAGATCTTTGGCATCCCACGATCCATTGAAAAGTAACGTTGCCTCCACAATATTTCAAATCTCCTCAAAAATTGATGTCACAAAACTCAGTCGATGCAAAAATACCCTTGATTTGTATCAATCTCATTCTCTGTGGACAAACTACTGCAATCCCTTTGCATGGAATCGATATTCATCTAATCTTATAGACATGTTTTAGATAGAACTATCCCTCTATACTTTGCAAAATTCTTCAGTAGACCTTTATCGGGTTGCTCAACCAATACATTAGGCGAATTCATGGAACTTTCAATGAACTTGTCCCTTTTCCATTACAATTTCCATTCTATATTAAGTGACAGTGATCTCATAATTGCACAGGCGATAGGGTAAGTTTGAACGCCATGCCTTGGTGTTTGAATCAAAATCTTCTGCTTCTTTCCATACTTGGCTTTGCCTCCACATGTTTTCCACGACAGTCTGTAAGGCAATACAGGGATAACCGTGGCTTGTATTCTTTTAGTCTCATAATATTTTAATCTTACACATGGAAGTCAATCCCGAAGTTGTATTGCAGACTCCTTTATGTTGTATTCTATTTGTAAATTTGTGTCTATTTCTCTTTATATTTTCAATAAATTTGTATCTCACAAGCTAAGGAATTATGGTCCACAGATGAGCCTCCTTTGAATCATGTCACACCTTTTCAAAGCATATAATTTTACATCTAATCTTGTTTATCAGAGACTATTTCTTTGACCTTATTCTATGTGGCACCGATACAAGTATTGTATTTGTAGCATAATCTTGATATTTCAAATAGATACCAAAATGTGTTTTGTATCATAAAGATTGTGAGTTCGTTTAGGATTTTTTCCACACTCTATTTCATGATTCTCGTGTTACTATCATTGGAACATTGTATATTACCTTTTTCTTTTGATTGTCACAAGTCTTATGCCATGATTGTGATTCAGGAAACCATCTATGTCTTTTCTTCTTGCACAGTCCCCTAATTTTGAAATCATCTTGATAATATATTCATCGCATCTCTCATAGCTAGTTTATCAAGAATATGAAGTGACTTATCCACTGAAATAGTTAATGATTTAATTTCTGACATTTTCACACAGTGATTAAAATAATTCAAGTAACCTCTAAAATTTCTTTGGAAAACTGATCAAATGATCTCCAAAGGCCACGAAAATACACCAGAATGTCTAGTTATGATAGGGGAGTATAGCTGTCAAATGGATTGGCATGAGCTCTTCAAATTTGAAAACTGTCAATAGTCAAAGTAGCCTACTTGGCATTTTCTGAAACTTGCCACTGTCAAACTTTAACTGAAACTCACCAATTTGCAACTTTGTAAAAATATCATACCACTTCCTTGAAGCCATAACTTAGGGGATTGGTTCATTTAGGGTTCATGAGTATGTGAGCAAAGTGGATTTTCATCAATCTTCATTGTTTGCAAAATATCAAGCCTCCAATTTGACCTTTTGTGACAATTTTTCTAGAAATGCAGATGTGAAAACTGTGTGAAATCATTTTGCTTTTGGCTTTGAAAAAATACCAAATGATGTCCTGAAGCTCTGAAAATCGACATGGAAGTACATCGACATAGGAAAAATTATAGACACCAATCAATTCGTTATGATCATCATCCATTTGCTTAATATTTACCCTCAAAGTTGACCATTTTGATATAATTTTCACTGTACTGACAACAAATTTTCTCAAAAACCCTTCAACTTGTCGCTTTGAAACTTTGTCAAATTTGATTGTATGGAGCTGAAAACTGATGTGCACACTCAAATAAGTTAGATGAACACACCTGCAAGATGGAATTGTATGAAAATGACCAGATTCAAAGTTATGATTTTTCAAAATGTGCTCTTTGGGCTACTTTTTCAACTGGGATTCTGAGTGTTGTATTAGAATTTTTGACATGGCACCTTCAAAATTTGAAGGTTCCAACACCTAGTACTTTGTCAAAAATACTTCCTTCATGTCATCCCATGTTCTGATGTTTCTAAGGTTCATGAACCAGCGTAAGGTTGCATCCTTCAATGTGGTTTGGAATAACTTGAGCTTTTGTGCATCGCTATGATAGTCATAATTGTGGCACAACACATAAAACTCAAATAAAAACATATAGGATCCTCAATAGAAAGACCACGAAAAATAGGCAAAGTAGAATGGAGAATGTTTTTCATAGGGGCAATACTCTTCAGGATGTACAATTGGAAACTCGAAAGTGACCGGGTTTTTGTGGGCTAGTGCTCTCACATTGTTATTGTTGTTGTTTTTGTTGTTGTTGAGATCAGCCATGACTTGAGATGCCCAAGGGGTGAAGAAAGTTTTAAATGGCTTTTGGTTTCCTAGGGATGGACCAACTCTTGACTCGTAAGATTCTTGGAATAACTTTGCAACCCTTTTTTGTACTTCTTCAGAAGACTTTGGATGAATACCAGAAGGGGTCTCAACAATGGTATATTCAATAACACACTTTTTGATATCTGGTTCGGGTAATGGATGTACAACTAATGGTTATAATTTATCTTTCAATTTTTCTTATTGTGGGCAACTTTCCTCAATGGATGGCTTTGATTTGTTTTTCAAATTTTCAATTTGTGAACCCTCAACAGATGGTTTTGATTTGTTTTTTAATTTTTCGGGTTGTGAACTACTTCCCTTTTCCTTTTTAATAATTTTTTTTCTACTATCCCTACTACGATTCATGCACCTATATGACTTATAACAACACAAATCAAAAGTATTTACCTTAAAAAACTCGTCAATTGTATAGGATTTCCTCTTGACGTACTGGTCCTAACTCAACTTACTACGGTTTCAAGCCTTTAATACCTTTCCCTGGAAATGGTGCCTAAAATGTAGGGAAAAATTGTGGATCTCAAACGAGGTAAACTTTTATCTTTATAATATTATTACAAAGTTTTTGTGAATCTAATTTGTACAAATTTTCCTCAATTTATTCCTATGTATGTCAATCCAGGGGACGTAAACTGATGAAAGGTATTGGGGTTGTTTTCTTAAGGGCTAAACCTAGCGAGCTAAGTGTGGATGGATGAAACTACATATAACCTATTTTTGTTCAGAAATATGGTTTTTAGACTTCCTATCACCTTTTTGCCAAGAACATTCTATAAGAGAGACAGATTAAAACCAAACAGTAAAACAAAATTGAAGCTTTCACACTAAAAATGAATTGACAAAAGATAACTAAGTACTGAAATGAAATGTAACATGCCAAATTATATTCACATGTATTGATAAACAGATTGATTAACACCGATTGTAATATTAAACTAAAAACAACAAGCACGTTGATTGATACACATTGGAAGATAATATGCTACACTAGATTCACCTATAACCATAAGCACACTGATTGACAACACACCAAATTATTCCAACATAATAATTAACAGTACACTAAATAACTTCGAATTAACACAATAATTAAATATTAAAAACAAATTTAAAACTGAAGAATCTCATTACCACACAACACACTAATACTACAAAAATTCACTAGGCAATCAAGGAAGTGGTCCTTGCCTTCTCCAATTATTAAGTGATGAAATGGAAGCTTACTCCATGCTAATCAGTATTCATGCAAATGATATTTTAAATCACAATCTTTTCAAATCAGATTCACAACTTATAGTTGTATATATTATTGATTATCAATTCAATTCTCGGCATACATATTTTTAGGGATTATGAACAGTTAAGTTTATATCTAATGCTAATAAAAAATTATACGACTGTTTAAGGTTGTTTTGGCCTATGGCCAACAATGTTAGAAACTAATTAGAAATAGATTATAGATTTCAATATCATTCTAAAACAAACTAACAACTTAGACAAAGTCTATCAAAAATGACACATGACTCAAACAGTTTTTTCTTCATTTCACCGATGCTCCTCTTGCTCCCATGTGCCATCCACCTAATTACCCCCTACTACCATAGTCACGAAGGTAATCAGTAAATAATTGAAGGTTTTGATACATTTACAATTTTTTATCTTTTCTTTGCATTTTATTAAATATCCTTACTTCATTAACAAATAGTGACAGGAACGATAAAGGCTCCTATAGAAATGAAAGGGTAAAAGGTAAATAAAAGGTAAAAATAAGGACACATTTAACCCTCATCACCATGATCCTTCCATATCCCCATCCTTATCTTCATATCAAGTAATATGCTCATCCTTCCATCTTCCCCATCCTTATCTCCCCATCAATCCATCCAAACAATTCCTTCCATCTTCCACATCCTTATCTTCCCATCCATCCATCCAAATAATCCCTTTCATCTTCCAAATTCTTATCTTCTAATCCATCCATCCAAATAATTCTTTCCATCTTCCACATCCTTATCTTCCCATCCATCCATTCAAAAAATCCCTTCCATCTTCTAAAACCCTTATCTTCCCATCCATCCATCCAAAAAAATTCATTTCATCTTCCAAAATCCTTATCTTCCCATCCATCCATCCAAAAAAATCCCTTCCATCTTCCAAATCCTTCTCTTCCCATCCATCCATCCAAAAAATCACTTCCATCTCCCCATCCTTATCTTCCTATCCATCCATCATATCATCCCTTCCCTACCCCCATCCTTATCTCTCTATCCATTCATCTTTATCCTCATTCCATCTCATAATCCCTTGTCATTGGTATCTAACTATAGGCTACTCCCATGCAATCTAATGCCATCCATCTCACTATCATCACTCCCACCTCTTTCACATATCTTGATAATCTTCTATCATTTTTCATCACTCATCTATCCATCATATCATCCTCCCAATTCATCTTTTGATGATTTGGATAAGTATCCCATTCCTAAGCTTCATGCAATCACCATCCCCCTATCCACACATTCATTCTTGTGTCATCATATAGGTCCCATCATTGTATCTATTTCGCATTAGGTCCCACATCATCCTTTATGGATATTGTTTATCTTTTTATCGAACTATGTTGCCTCTGCGCTTTCATGTAGGAAGGGCCATCTTCGATGAGCCCTGAGGCTTAGGTTTACCCTTTAGGGTGTGTCCTTGTGTCTGTTGTGTCACCAAGATACCTTATCTAGATGGTTCCTAACAACAAAATTCACTGGCCCCAAGAGGTTCCAATTCGTCTCAACTACCCTACATCATATTGATCTTACAATCTACCCCATCCATCTTTGGTCTTAGCAAGATATATCATTCCTCACATTAGATCGCATTGATCTCATCCACTTATCATCCTCATGGAAAATGATATTTGAGATTTATTGTGACTTATTGGTGCTTTGGCATTTTGTTTATCTTTTGAGCTTCCTACTATACCTACTTGAGGTCACCGCGATCCATCATATCATGGTACACTTTGATTTGTAGAAATAGAGGTGTATCTTGGTTTTTCGTGTGATCTTTTTTTCTTGGTTGTCCCATGTAGTACCCACAAAATCCTTTGTGGTCTTGTGTTACACTAGGGCATCCACTATGTTTGTAGTTTTCTAGCGTTGGCCCCACCAAATCCTTTGCAACTTTGGGATGTTGGACTAACCTTTTTCTTGTTGCATTGGTCCCATGCATGTGATACAAAGTTGCCTTGGTTCCTCATACTCAGGTGCATATTATCTCATGCTATATCAATTTATGTGCTCATTACATGATAGTATAATGCATAACAATTAAATTTCTTGATTTGGTCACTCTCCTTTCATCTCCCCCATCCCCCATCCTACCATCTATCATTTACCTCTATCATTGTCATCCCCATTCCTATCGTTTTCATCCCCATTCTTATCATTTTATTTCTTAATCATTGGATTTTGGTTGTGCAAGTGAGTTTCTTTCATCCATTTCCCTATTGTTCATTCATCAAAACATCTTTTTCATCATCTCATTATCATTTTAGTTTTTTAGAATGATATAGATTTGCTTTTGATTAAGGGTAAAATAGGTTTTGATGGGGCCCCGAAACCCATTACATATGGTTTTGAAGGGATCTGAAACCCTATACAAACCAAGAAATCTGCTAACAGAGAAAAATCAGCAAATCAATAGTAATAGCCATCAGAGATAAGCAAGACAATTCAGGTTGCAAACAACATACATGTAAATCCCAAACAACCAGGAATTAATGGAGACCTAAAACCCCACTAATTAATCAAAATAACCGCCTGCATCAACTAGGCTACACCAAACCAAATGCTCAGAAGAACCTGCCAGAATAGCCATCCCATACTCCACCTCTAAAGGATGTGGCTCCCCTCTATAGAAGAGGATGATATGAGTACCCTTTCCACCAAATACACAACTCCCTAGCCCACACAAGTTCCACCTCAATAGAAACTTGTAAGAGAGAGGAAATCTTCCCACCAAATTTGCAACTCCCAATTCCACCTCAATAGGAAAGGGCTCTCACCCAAAAGGAGTAGTATCCACCTCAATAGAAGATCCCAACTGAAGAATCCAACAAGAAGAAGGTGTTGGCAACACAAGGGAAGACAAATAAGAGGGGAGGGGGGGAGATGGGGTGGGGGTGAATCAATTGTCACAAAATTTCAAACTTTATTAAACTTATCAACCTTTAATCTTAAAAGCTGATTATTAACAATGAAAGCATGAATCAACAACACATCAAAAACACACATAACACCAAGATTTATATCTCTATCATTTTTCTTGAGACTCACAAGTTTAGCTCAAGTAAACATATCTATAGCTTTATCATCTTTCTTGGAATCACAAGGATAGTTCAAATAAGCATATTTATATCTCTATGATTTCTATTGGGTCTTCCAAGGCTAACTCAAGTAAAAGTATCTATATCTTTATTATTTTTCCTAGACTCATAAGTCTAGTTCAAGTAAACAATCTTTATCTTAAATCAATTGGAGATCTAGATTAAATTGACCTATTTTGGTTGTATCTGGTAATAATATCTCATTAAAGACATCTATTCAAATACTATCGAAGATGAAAGTGAAATATTTTACATATTCATAACAATTATGCATGCTTGTCATAAGGTCACAATATAAGAAAAACATGGAATCTTGTCAAAATGATTCAAACATAGAAAAAAACATGGGTGGTAATCAACAAGAGTTGGGAACATATTCACAACAACTAACCCAAGGTCCGTATGAGAGCCGTATGCCATCATCTTCATGGGATATTCATACTAATTAAGATATTTATCAAGTCCAAACATTAGAAGAATTGCAATAATCTAAATAAAATCTTAAAGCAATGAAAGTTATAGAAAATCTTCTCACTGGGAATCTTGATCGCTACGTTCAAATGTAAATTCACAAAGGTTCCAAGTTACCTCCTACTTTTGATACCAAAAATCCATTGAAAAACCCTATAGATGCAGTGATGGCCACTTTTCCTCATACCCCATTATCTCAACTTGGCATGTCTAAGGTATAATGGTACTCCTATCAAGAGACGCATGATCATTTTACACCTAATCCACCCCATACCATTGAACATTCCATCTCACTTAGTACTAATCCATTTTAAAAAAGTAAATTATTTCCTCTATCTCTACCTATGTCACAACCAACACATGTCCAAATCCCTACAACATTACACCTCTACCCTATCATTACATCTATCAACAATCCCAAGCATTCCCAATCTCTTTCCAAATAAATGTGCCACACAATCCATGCCATACCTCATCTATCCATGTCACTATCTTTGTTCCCATAAATAATCCTCCAATTTATCCTCCTAACTCACACATCCCTCAACCACCTACATTAAATATACCCATAAACAAATATACCCCACACAATCCTCTATCTTTTTCTTTATACACATCTCCCAATGGATCTACCTTTACACACATAAATAAATTGGCATCACAAATTTAGGAGTTACAACAAAAAATAGAAAACATGGAAATAGGAAACAATAAGAAGAACTATACATTGGAAGACATATGTCCTTATTCCTTTGATAATTTTATACCCATGATCCCCCTTCCTACTATTTTTTAAAATACCTAAATTTGATAAATACAAAGAAAAAGGTGATCCACATGAACACACAAGAGAATTATACTTAGCTTGTCTTGAGGTTGCTTACAATGATACTTATTAAATGTGTCTATTTCCTAAAGCTTAGGATGGTAGGCCATTAAATGGTTCTCCCACCTACCACATGGGCTTAAGTCTTTTCATGAGTGATCTCAGTAGTTTATCTCTCATTTATCATATACTATGGAGCATGAAATATGTATGGTTGATCCATGCAATACCAAACAAAGAAATAGAGAATTGGTTGTTCTGAAACATTAAAAAATGGGTTAGGGGTTCAAACACCTAGGGTTTTATACTAAATTTGGAATATTTCACCAAACTTACTATAAATAGAAAGGGGAAAATGGGGTGAATGAACCTACCTATTCTTCTATTTCATTCAGGAAATGAGATCCCTAAAGTCAAAATCCACTGTCAACCCTTAGGTGAGTGAATTCTTTGAGGAATCATGTAATTCCCCTTTTTGTGTTAGGACGGGGGTATGAGTCAAACAACACTTTGGACATTAATGAATGTTGGATTTCCTCTTTGAAAAATATAATTAATTAGGCTTGGATTTTAATTAAAGGGGCCAATTAAGGATATAAGTGTGAGTTTTTTCTTGTGCTACCATCATACAACATTAATTAATTTAGTGTTTGCAATGAGTATTTTTGCTTGTGAGTATTTGCTTGCATCATGTGAAGGAGGGAGATTGTATCTGCTATCACAGAAATCTTCCAAATCAGATAAAGGGGGTTTATGTTTCTGAGAAGGATTGGTTTCTTTATGAGAACAAAAATCCTTTTTAAAGTGATGTATTGTTCTGTCATGATGGATGAGAGTTAGATAGTCCCCATCACTATCATAGGTTAATGTTGTTTATGGAGAACCAAGTTGAGCATATAAAACACAAGGTTGTTTTGGTTTAAGTTGTGATATTTCACATGCTCCCCTAAAGGAAGGTGTGAAACCCCAATTGCTACTAGAACTTGTGTCTAAAAATGAATCATTTGTATATGACTCTTTGGACCATGAGGTGAGATTTTATTGAAAGGAGGTGTAGAATCTAACAACCCCCAATTATCACAAAAGAGTTTTGCTGTAGGTGAAGGATTATCATCAACTTGTATAGGTTCAAGTTTTGATCTAGGAATGAAAGGATTAGGGGAGTTGGAAATGTTGTGATCAGTTGATTCATGGCTTCCTTCATCTACATCAACCATGTATATCTTGTTTTATACTCAAATTTTATTGTACGGTGAAGGGTAGATGGGACTCCTTTCATAGCATGAATCCATGGTCTCCCTAGGAGAAGATTGTATGGAAGGGGTCCTTGCATGATATGGATAGAGGTAGGAAACACTACAAGTCCAACGCTAATAGGTAATTTGATCATCCCTACTAGTTTCCTATTAACATTGTCAAAGCCACAAATATGAACATCGTTAATTAGAATAAGCCTTTTGTCCATGCCAAGTTTGTTTAGGAGGTCCATGCTACAAACATTAATTTTTACTCCATTGTCGATGAGAGTGTGTCTAACTAAGGTTTCATTAATGATCACCTTTATCATCAAGGGATCATTCTTGTTTTTAATCTCAAGTGAGGGTAATTCATGTTTAGGGAATGCGATGTTT
The DNA here is from genome assembly GCA_007115665.2 of Sequoiadendron giganteum. Lineage (NCBI taxonomy): Eukaryota > Viridiplantae > Streptophyta > Pinopsida > Cupressales > Cupressaceae > Sequoiadendron > Sequoiadendron giganteum. Next base: position 639,774,119 of record CM021107.1, read on the forward strand.
GATTGGGTGACTTGCATGGGATGAGAGGAGGATGTTACATTATTCAATTTTATATAAAATTGGATCCCCTCCTACTTTATTTGCAATATTTATTGAAATAAACGCTTGTATATAGGTGATAGTTGAATGAGTTTCCATATAGATATATTAGTAGGATTCTTTTTAAGGTCTTCAACACTAGGGGTTCTAAGTTGAGAAAAGGGTAATGGCGTGGGAATTATGTGTGATACCCTATATGTTTGAGTCACTAAGTTACAGCTTAGAGGCTGCAAAACATTGTTATGATTAGAGTGCATCATGGATTTCAAGAAATCTCTTAGTTTTTTGTGTGATTCACTAGTGGGAGGTGACTTAGGAAGCTCACTAACTAAAGGAGATCCTACTTGTGTCGTCATAACGTCAATAGTCTTTCCTTTATTTGCATGAATTGTTAGTAAAGGGGATTCTAATGTCACTTGAGTATCTTCACCTAGGGAAGGTTTAGTGTTTTAAGGATATGTGTCAAGGCTCACGTTCTTGCACCATGATATTCTCCCTAGGAGGAGAGTTTTTAGGAGAACTACAAACCAAATGTTCTTGACATTCAAAAGTAGGTTCTTTTAAAATGACCTCATTGCTAGTAGGGGAATGATCAATTGTTGAATTTTCTTGCTCAATAAGGGTTTCCCTAGGAGAAGGGGGACAACTAAGATGCTCATGACCTTCATCAATTGTGTTTTCTAACATCAAAGTTTCTTCTTCACGACTAGGAGAAATACTAGGAGAAGAAAAAATGTTATTGGCATGATTACCTATGGTTGTCTTGTCTTGTTTATCAATGTCTTATCCACTAAGAGATGTGAGAGGGGAGAAATAACTAGGATTCTCAAAACTCTCATTGATTGGTTCTTCTAACACCAAAATATTGTCATCACCAAGAGGAGAGATATTAGGAGAAGAACAAATATGATCATTAAGAATGTCCAAGGTTGTATCCTCTTTCACTAAAACACTCTCATAGGGAGGGGATATCAAATTTTTCTTAGTTTGTCTAAATATTGAAGATACTAACATGGGGCGGGTGCATGGAAATGGGCAGCAATTCCGTGGACACCCTAAAAAAAAAAAGTTGAAAAGCATAACGCGAGTGCATTATAACGCGCTCGCATTATGTCTCTGTTAAACCTAGGTAAGGTCTCGGTGGCTAAAACTAGAAAAAAATAATGCTAGCACGTTATAACGCGCTCGCGTTATTGACTATTAAAAGAAAAAAAAACAAATGCAAATCTCTCATTTGCATTTCGACTGGTTTTTTTGTTCCACCTGCGGCCAAAACCTCAAAATATCGCGCTCGCATTCTAGGAGGATATTTTCATCACCAAGAATCCCTATTTCTTCACAACGATGGCGCCATGACGACGAGGAGTTGTAAGAGGTAAGGATTCTATGGTTTTTGTTTTGAAATTGTTAGTTTTAGGTTGAATTTGATATGTATTTGTTTGAATTTTTAGGAGATGCAAATCAACCTGCAAGCCCTCAAAATCCTCAACAAGAAGACCAACCAAATCCTCAAGATCAAAATAAACCACAACATCAACCTCCTCCACCAATCACTCAACCCCCTCCTGGCACTCAACAAAATTTAATGAGTGAAATTGAGAACAACAAAAAACAAATTGAGGATTTGATCAATAGGTTGAGTGATCCAAATGGTTCAACCACGGAAAGAATGACCCTAGCAAATTCATTGAAAGATATGTTAACAAACGTAGATTCAATTAGCAAACAAATAACTGGATGGAAAGATAGGAGGCAGGCGGCTAGGGACTATTATGCAAATAAACTATCATAAAAGGATGTGAAAGATTTAAAAATTACAAAAGGTGATTTGTGCTCATTATTCACCGACCCACACACAAATCAAAATCTTACCCTCAATGCGAAGAGGTTTCCTATCCATTGGTGTCATCACCAATAGATGAAGGACCAGTTTTATGATAGGTGGTACATGGTCTTCGATTACCCACCGTGCAACAATTGCGAGGTCCCGCAATATTTCCTTAGGAAACTATACAGTGAGTTCATATTGAACAAAATCCCAAATTATTTTGATATGAGGGATTTCCAGGGGAGAGGTGGGGGGTTAGCTCAGGATAGACCTGGTGCACAGCCGGATCCTACGCGGCAAGGTAGATGAGCTCTCGCTAGGCCACCTCATGAGCACGTTGTTATGCCTTTCATCATGAAGGAAAGTGTTGACATAGAGACATTGCAGGCAATCAACACTTTGACCTAGAGTGTCATCCATCATACTAGCCCTATTCTACAGCGTCATCCAGGGTAGTCTTCTAGTGGTGGCCTTCAAACACATGTGTGTCAATCTTGTGGGGCTACTTGTTCACATGAGCCCACCGACCCTCAGGAGACTGGTACGCAGGATCCGTCTGTAGCTATGGAGATGGAGAGGGCAGCTGACATTTTTCATGAGGCATATGGCATTGATAGTCAGGTAAAAGTTAGTGCATGTGTTCATTGAATCTAATTTATTAAATTTCGATTTTGAAATGCAAGATTAACTAAAAATGTTTTATGATTTTAATAAAATTGCAGCGTCATAGTGTTGAGACTGGATACACCAGCCCCCCACCAACCTATTTTGGTAGTACACCTATCGCTAGGGTATTTAACTAGTAAACAATTATAAGTTTATTGGATATTAATGGCATTGTTTTACGAATGGTAATTTAATATGCAATTTTGGATGTTGAACAAACTAATATTGGAGGTTTTGATGGACCACTTCCCAGTGGCGGTGGATTTACTCAAACCTTCACGCAAGTAATAGAATAAAGAGTTTAACTAATGAATCAAGTACTTAATAGATTTGTGTAGTTTATACATGCACATCGTTGATTACGTTGAATAATTTGTTGTTTTATTTTTAGTTGTTGCGAGACGATACACCTCCAAATATGATAAGGGCAATGGATATTGGTGTGAAATTTGCTATACAATCCTCGATGGCTCTGACAAAAAAGGTATGAGGAAAATTAGTAAATTTTAATTTACATTTGTTGTTATAGATGTTAGTTAGTGAAAAATCAAACCATTATTGATTCACGTAGTTTTTGTCTATTTGTATGGTTTATATAGGGCTTGAGCACGCCTGAGCATGGGAGTGAGTATATTTCCCTCGTGGAGAGAGATCATGAGATGGTTGTAAGTGATTATTTTGTCAAATATATCATTTTTTAAAATGTAATTTCTATATATTCATGTCTTTACTTCTTATTGTAACAGTTAAAACTTCACCATGAACTAAACCCTAGGAGGAGTAGCAGGAGCATTCCATGAGCACAGAAAAAATGAGTGACAGACCTATTGCCATCTGAGCGAAAAGGAAAGGGAAATATTTTATTTCCTGCGCATGGAGAGCAATGAATTTTGATTCCAGAGTCCTTTGTTGTATGCCTACATGGCAGTTTTGCACATATTTTTTATTGGACATATTTCACATTGTATGCCTAGATGGCATTCTCGTAAGCCTATGTGGCTATTTTGTACATATATTTCATACTTATATCGACATATATTGATGTATGCCTACATGGCTATTTGGTTAATACAAATATCTTTTATCGATGCCTGTCCATATTTGCATTCTAAATTGATGGTTCAATAGATATGAGTTACGTGTATTCAAGTGTATACTTTACAACTTACGTGTATAATTTGTGACTTACGTGCATTCGAGTGTATACTTTGTGGCTTACATGTTTTCATGCATATACCTTGTATTCATGTATATACTTTGTTTTAATTTGTGTATACTATGTATTCATGTGTATACTTTTTGAGGCTTATGTGTTTTTGAGTACTTGTACTTCCCTTATTGACATGTACATGTTTGACTTATTCATGTGTATATTTATTAATTGGTAGGATCATGCATTGATCTATGCCATCCTCAATGCATGATCCTTGAGATGGAGTAAGAACACCCTCAAGGTCAAAAGGAGTTTCACATGCATTCTTTGTAGGCTCATTTTGGTAGTGAAACTAAAAACCTCTTGCATCATTGAAACGATTTTTTTTTTCCTTTATAGCAGGTTTGAAGCCATTATCATTCTCCATCAGTTCTTCATGTATCCACTCCCCATTAATGGTTGTCTCATGACCTTCATGAAACCAAACACTTATCTCATTTGTGATAGAAGAAATGTATGAAGATTTATCTTCCTCCTTATGAACCATTCATTATCATGAGAGATGGGTTCTTGTGAACCACTACTGATGAATCATGGGTCAATGAGTTTGACTTGTAAAACTACACAATTGAATCTTGATAGCAATATCACAATATTTACATATCTAAATGTGTTATTTCCTTTAGCTAAAATTTGTTCTTATACTTATGTGATTGATGTATGTTTGTGTATGGGATCATAGTAATTTCTATTTGATGATGCTATTGTGTCTTTAAGGTTTATTTATTAAAGGGTGCATGAAACAAGTTTTAAATCCTTACAAATCTTTGAATTTCTTAGGTTTTTCTATTTGTCGAGTCTGGGCTTCGAGCTCGAGTCCAAGTCAAAAAATGGCTTGTCAAGTCCGAGGCGAGTCCTAGTCTTGTAACATTGGTGTGAACACATCGAGGAATAATGTGTATGCCGATGAAGAGAGAACCCATCCTTGTTTCCAAACAAACCATGGTATAGATATGGTTGGTCGAGATAAAACATCACTCTCCTGGATAGATCGAACCATAATCTTTCATGGCTACAAACACACCTTCATTATGTGTGTTCTTGATCCTACTGAAGAAATGGTGGAACATGTTGTAGATCAAATATTGCAACCCTAAGTCCATAAGAAGGTTACTTGTCCTGATTTCTGTAAATTTACTTAAGATGTTCATCCTTCTTGAGTAATGTGAACTATTGATGTTATCTAGATCTTTGAAACTATCTGCAATCATGTGCAATACTGTAGAAGCTAGAGCTATATCTAATACTACAAATGACTGCTCAATGGAATCCTAATAGCAATATCACAATTTGACACATTGTAGAAAATACCTCCTACTTATCAATTGATGAGCTAAAGGGGCTCTGTAATGAATGTTTCATAAGGCACAACACTTGCTGAAGGTTTTGCAAATGGGGTTGCAAGCTAAGTGGGCTTAACCTTGGGGAAAAACCTTCGTGGTTAAGCACTTGAGCTGAAGTATATTGGAATGGGTGACCTCTCGGGAAGGCCTAGTGCCTCACCTCAGTGAGCATCACTTAGATGCAATGAGTGCTAAGTGGGCCATTCAATATCATTTCAAATTTGTTGCTTTAAGCAACTTACAAATTTGCAACTTAAGACTCCTCCAACCTAAGGGATCGATCCGGTGGAACATAGCTCGGAGCGATTCCATGTGTTTCGGTGCAAAAGAGGACCATGCCTACCATAAACATACCTATTTGGATGTATTGTAACAGTCTGCTTGGTCACACAAGTTGTAGAACGAAAGTTGCATCACTTTGCACGGCTTGCATTTGATGCTTTTTCCATCAAGTGAAAATCCGCCACCACTCTGAGATAGCCAAAATCGAGAGAGGTTTTTGTAGACAGGATCAACGCAATCCTATAGGATTAGATGAGAAAGTTCTAAGTATCACGGTATCTGAGTACTAGCATGCTGAAGTTTGCAACCATTTTGCACTTTGGACCCTTAAGGGATCGATCCGGTTGAACGTAGCTTAGAGTGATTCCACGTGTTTCAGTGCGAAAAAATACCATGCCTAGCGTAAAAATACCTATTCGGACGCGTTGGAGCAGTTAGTTTGGTCAGACGAGTTGCAGAGCGAAAGTTGCACCACTTTACAACTTTGCATTGCTTGAATTTGGCACTTTTTCCATCAAGTGAAAATCCGCCGCCACGAAAAAACCACTCCAAGATAGCCAAAACCGAGAGAGGTTTTTCTAGAGGGGCCCAACGCCTTTCTGTATGATCAGACGAGAAGTTTCTAAGCATCACAGTATCCGAGTACTAGCATGCTAAATTTTGCAGCCATTTTGCACTTTGGACCCTTAAGGGATCGATCCAGTTGAACGTAGCTCAGAGCGATTCCACGTGTTTCAGTGCAAAAAAATACCATGCCTAGCGTAAAAATACCTATTCGGATGCGTTGGAGCAGTTATTTTGGTCACACGAGTTGCAGAGGGAAAGTTGCACCACTTTGCAACTTTGCACTGCTTGAATTTGACACTTTTTCCATCAAGTGAAAATCCACCGCCACAAGAAAACCACTCCAAGATAGCCAAAACCGAGAGAGGCTTTTCTAGAGGGTCCCAACACTTTTTTGTAGGATCAGACGAGAAGTTTCTAAGTGTCACGGTATCCGAGTAACAACATGCTGAAGTTTGCAGCCATTTTGCACTTTGGACCCTTAAGGGATTGATCCGGTTGAACGTAGCTCGGAGTGATTCCACATGTTTTAGTACGAAAAAAGACCATGCCTAGTGTAAAAATACCTATTGGACGCGTTGGAGCAGTTAGTTTGGTCACACGAGTTGCAGAGCAAAAGTTGCACCACTTTGCAACTTTGCACTGCTTGAATTTGACACTTTTTCCATCAAGTGAAAATCCGCCGCCACAAGAAAACCACTCCAAGATAGCCAAAACCGAGAGAGGTTTTTCTAGAGGGTCCCAAGGCCTTTTTGTAGGATCAGATGAGAAAATTCTAAGCATCACAGTATCCGAGTACTAGCATGCTGAAGTTTGCAGCCATTTTGCACTTTGGACCCTTAAGGGATCGATCTGGTTGAACATAGCTCAGAGCGATTCCACGTGTTTTAGTGTGAAAAAATACCATGCCTAGCGTAAAAATACCTACTCGGATGCGTTGGAGCAGTTAGTTTGGTCACACGAGTTGCAGAGTGAAAGTTGCACCACTTTGCAACTTTGCACTACTTGAATTTGACACTTTTTCCATCAAGTGAAAATCCGCCGCCACGAGAAAACCACTCCAAGATAGCCAAAACTGAGAGAGGTTTTTCTAGAGGCACCCAACACCTTTCTGGAGGATCAGACGAGAAGTTTCTAAGCATCACGGTATCCAAGTACTAGCATGCTGAAGTTTGCAGCCATTTTGCACTTTGGACCCTTAAGGGATCGATCCGGTTGAACGTAGCTTAGAGCGATTCCACGTGTTTGAGTGCGAAAAAAGACCATGCCTAGCGTAAACATACCTATTTGAACGCGTTGGAGCAGTTATTTTGGTCACACGAGTTGCAGAGCGAAAGTTGCACCACTTTACAACTTTGCATTGCTTGAATTTGACACTTTTTCCATCAAGTGAAAATCCGCCGCCACAAGAAAACCACTCCAAGATAGCCAAAACTCAATATGTAGTCTACAAAAAAAATTTGTGCGTGTGTGATTTATCTTGACATAAAAAGGTTTAAGCATTTCAAAAAATCTTTGAGAAATACTAATTTGAGGATAATCATTTTTAAATTTCCGAAAAAATTGGGTTTGAGTCATATCCAAAAAATGCTTTGGATGTGGCTCACGATTCTGACTACTGATTCTCCTTCTTACCACATCCCTTTGATTCGGAGATGGCCTTGTTTTATTCTTCCAATACTCTTCAATTAGTGTTCTCAAGGCTTGGACAACTTCTTTATCTTTTCGTGATAGTCTCCTCGATAATGCCCATAATTCATTTGTATCATTGCCCTCAATTCTTTGTCGCCTTTGAATGGCTCTTGATAAATTTTGTCTACTAATTCTTGTTTTTTCACTAGTCTTTTTAATTAGATGAGCTCTCTTTGTTTGACAGCTTACGAAACTCGATGTAATGACACGTCAGGTGACATTACTATCCTTTGAGCATGAGGTCTTACCCACACTCTCATAAGCATCCATTAGATTCTTCACAATAGTGTCTTCACTTGATGCATTCGATGTTCTCAACCCAAGAGTCTTCATGATGTTCCTATACTTTACACCCCACATCATTTCAACTAATTGTTGACATCTTGCAGTGTCATTTAGCCTTTCAAAGAATCGTTCCCAAATCTTATCAACATATCTTCTACACATGCATCTTGAAATCTTACCTTCCATGTACTGCAAAATCTCATCATCAATATTAATCAAATACTTTGGCTTTCTACGCAAAATTCTAGGCGGTGTTCTCCTAGGTACATACATCTCAACATTAAGAATTTCATCAATATTTAATTGAGGTGGGCTAGATTGCGTACCTTCGATCGAGGGTGGAGAAGAAGACATACCTTGAGGTTCACATGGGGATTATGGCATACCTTCTTCATCAATTCCGAGTGATGATGTACTCTCAACTTGAGATGTGTTGGATGGTGTCCAACAATATTCACTTGCGGTACATGGTGTCCCTCCATATTCACTTGCAGTAGATGGTGTTTTTCCATATTCACTTGTGCTAGATGGTGTCCCTCCATATTCGCTTGTGCTTAATGGTGTCCCTTCATATTCACTTGTTGTAGAGGGTGTGTCTCCAAATACGGTATTTGAATCTGTCTTACGATAATGCTTTCGCATTCGTGCCTGTTGTGCTGCCAATTCCTGTTCTCTTTTTGACGGTTGAGGTTCCTCTACAATCGGGTTGTTTTCATCAATCATTTCCAATTTTTTATTTTCAAGATATTCCGCCACCCAAACTCTCTCCTTTTCTTTCAAGGTTTCGTTCTCTTTGTTTGTTAGTTTCCTCTTTGTCTTTTTCTTCGGCATGGCGGATAATTTTATCTGTACCATGGTAATGAGACGAATATTAGTTCCTAAAAAATGTATCCATTCAATTTAATTGAATAATATATGTCATTTAAGGCTTCATTTAAATAATACTTACAATCATCATGTACAAAAGTTAACCTAGCATGTAGACAAATGTGTACAAACTATGGAAGCACTAGGCTGGCCAGAGCACATTTCTAACTAAAAGTGAATAACCATGATGGTGATTTTGAAAAATAATGAGTGAATGGATTTGTGAGTGTTTGATAATTTTGTGGTGTAGGAGAACCTTGACAATCTATGCTTCCATTTTGAGATTTGATTCAATTTTGGGTATCTTCATGTTGTAAGAGGGTCGTTAAAGACATTTTCCATGTACCGGTTATATGAGCTTTCAAAGGTGGTTGTTTGTTAGTTATAGGAATTGGGGGGATTCGGTTGTCATTTAAAAAGGTTTAAACAACCTCCATTGGCTCGAAGGGAGGATTTTTGTTCATTTTGAAATCCATTTTTTTGATTAAAAAATGCTCTTTTGCAGAAATTCATTGGTTTTTTTGCACTTTCGTGCACTTGTACGCATCTATACAACATCCCCTTGATAGAAAACTAATATAATATTTTAGGAAAATTTCTTAACTCTCTAATGCATCAATTCTGAGGGCTTAACATTACGCTTGAAGGGAGCAATTGACAATTTTATGAAACTGCTCATTTCAAGCCAGTCAAGGGTTTGAGTAGGATTTAATTATGAAATGACCATCCCACCTACTGTTATGACTTGTTTCTCAGTGGGATGGCATGTACATTGTTAGATTAGGGTCTTTTATTGTTGAACATGCCTTGGAATGAAACTAATGACAATAGGATGGGGTTCGTAGCTCAAACAAGCACTTTTCCATGAGAATTTGAGAAACCAAGGAGTGATTTTGAAAAAGTGTTGAAGGAGTGGTCTATGTAATGAACTTTTGACCTTGTGTAGGGTATTTTGAAGATGTTTGATGCTTTGGAATGGTCTGGGAAGGCCCGGGTATAAGAGTTTCTATAAACCCTCCCTCTTTGCATTGAAAAATGGGGGTTTTTGTATTGGAAGCCTAGTTGAGCGGGTAAGGTCCTAAGACCTAGAAATTATCTTGTTTTGAGACCTAATTAAAGACTTTTTTTAGTTTTGGAAGTCTGGTGTGAAGATCTAAGGTTAGCTCCTTTGTAAAATTGGCCTACTTGGAGGCCTAAAATAGTGAAAAGGTTAGTTTTCTTAAAGTTGTCCCAAAGGAGTCATGTTTCCTCTAACTCTGCATAAAAAATGAGTATCATAGTTTGAAGTGTGTGCATGGTTTGGGAGATACATGTGACAGTTTGCAGATGCTTTGCTACTAGTTCTAATGTTTTGATGAAAAGATGATTGAGTTTGTTTGTTGATCTTCTTCAATTTAAGTTAGGGTCGGAAGTACCCTCGATGATTTGTGGATCCTGGTAGATGCTCTACATCAAGATTAAAATGGTAATTGGCAAGTGTATATAATTGTGTATATAATTCTAATTTAAAATTTGCATTGACAACCTAAGGTTATAATAAAAAACAAAAATGAAAGCAAGCCATAATAGAATGAAAGAAAATGTGTAAAGACTTCACATACCTTAAAAACCAGACTTTCAAATGGAGGAGTTCAACCCAATTATGTAGCTTTAGCTTCTTCTTTCTTCAAACACCGTAACAATTTGACTTGTTCAAAAGCTTGTTCCCTTACACACTTCAATTGTATATCATTTTTCAATAGAATTGAAACTTCAATTGATATTATATGTCTTTCAACGTGGAAACTCTGCTATTTCATGCAAAGGTGGTAAAAAGATCATGGAAAAGGTGATGGAATGTGAAAAAGATGCTTGCACACTTCACAACATCATCAAAAATATTTTTTTTTGTTGGAGCACGCACAGAACCAGGGGAATATGCAAACTGTGGGCCTTCAAATCACGGGTATATTGAATTTTTTACCGTTTTAGTGGAGTAAAAAATGCGCTCACGTTATAACGCGCACTCGTTATGTGAAATTTGGTTTTCTTAGTATATTTCTGAGAGTGGGAGGGAGAGAGGGGGAGAGGGGGAGATAGAGAGGGAGGGAGAAGGGGAGAGTGGGAGAAAGAGAGAGTGGGAGGGAGAGGGGGGGAGAGTGGGAGATAGAGAGGGAGGGAGAAGGGGAGAGTGGGAGACAGAGAGGAGGGAGAAGGGAGAGTGGAGAAAGAGAGTGGGAGGAGAGAGGGAGGAGATAGGAGAGGGAGGGAGAGGGGAGGGAGAAAGACAGGGTGGGAGAGAGTGGGAGAAGGGGAGAAGCAGAGAGTGGGAGACCAAGACAGTGGGAGATAGAGAAGGATGGAGAGAGGGTGAGAGTGGGGGAGAGTGGGATAAAGATAGAGTGGGAGAGAGTGGGGGAGAGGGGGAGAAGGGGAGAGTGGTAGAAAGGAGGAGTGGAGGAGAGAGGGGAGAGGGGGAGATAGAGAGGAGGGAGAGAGGGAGAGGGAGATATAGAGTGGGAGAGAGTGGGGGAGAGAGGGAGAAGGGTGGGAGAGTGAAGAAAGGGAGAGTGGGAGGGAGAGAGGGGGAGAGTGGGAGATAGAGAGGGAGGGAGAGAGGGGGAGAAGGGGAGAAGTAGAGAGTGGGAGATCGAGCGAGTGGGAGAGAGTGGGAGATAGAGAGGGAGGGAGAGAGGGTGAGAGTAGGAGAAAGATAGAGTGGGAGAGAGTGGGGGAGAGTGGGATAAGGTGAGATTGGTAGAAAGGGAGAGTGGGAGATAGAGAGGGAGGGAGAGAGGGGGAGAGTGGGAGAAGGGGAGAAAACCCTAATCCTTCAACCCCTATACCCTCTTATTCCCTCAACCCTTATACCCTCTTAATCCCTCAACCCTTAAACCCTAATCCCTCAATCCCTATACCCTCTTAATCCCTCAACCCTCAACCCTCAACCCTTCAACCTTAATCCCTTAAACCTTAAATTTTTAAACCCTCTACCCTCAACCCTCTACCCTCTAACCTCTACCCTCAACCCAATACTCTCTACCCTAAACCCTAATCCCTCAACCCTTAATCTCTCAACCCCTATAACCTCTACCCTATGTATTGGACTCTCAACCCTAATCCCTCGACCCTATACCTTAAACCCTCAATCTTCAACCCTCAATCCTTAAACCCTCTACCCTTTACCCTATACAGTAAACACTCAACCCTCAATTCTCAACCCTCAACCCTTAATCCCTCAACCTTCAATCCTTAAACCCTAAACCCTCTATGTGGGTATGTGTAGGATCATCATGGAAAAAACAGGCCCTTAAGTGGCAATAAAAAGATAAAAAATCAGAGTTAGACAACTTGACGTAAAAATTTGAATAAATTATCTATATTATTTCAAAAAAATAAAAAAATAGAATCTGTAGAAAATTGAATGTAGTTTCTAAACTACTAGACCTTTATTTAGAAAAAATAAATCTATTTGGTGAAAATTTGAAATTTCAATGCAGAGTAGTATTTAAATTTTAGGGTAAAAATAAGAAGTAGGTGTCTGTCTGACCAACCTAACCACAATAAAATGATAATATTTTTTTATAATATTTTAGATATAATTAGAGGACTCATGTCCGGATGTGATGCATATTTTTTTATAATTTGTTTCCAAGTAAATAATTAATTATGAATTTTTTATTACAACTTTTAAAATATATAAAAGATCATCTGTCTAACCACCTTAACTTGGTCAAAAATTCATGAAATTTAATTTTTTCTTTTTTAATCCTTATTATGCAAATCATAGAATGTGACGCATGTTTTGGATTAAAAAAATGTGATACCATTTGAAAGTTATAGATGTTTTTCAATCAACCTATCAATCAGGACTTTATTCGTAATTCTAATAAAAAATGAATAATAATTATTTATTAAATTCAAAACAAAGCATAATTTATATTGGTGGAAAACTGAGAATATCCTCTAAAAACCCTTTTCGTTTCATCAATTTTGGGTAAAAACAAAGTCGTCAGCCATATGGACCATCATATGGCTTACATATCACCACTTTTTGGCCCATCATGATCCTGCACATACCCATCCCTTACATTGGACCCTGAACCTAATCCTTCAACCATATACCCTCAAACCTATACCCTAAACCCTCAACCAAGTAAACCCTTAACCCTAAACCCTTAACCCCAAACCCTTCAACCCTAAATGTTTAAACCTTAAACCTTATACCCTATACCCTCAACCAAATACCCTCTACCATCAAACCTATTCCCTCAGCCCTCAAACCTTAAACCCTAATACCCTAGAAACCATCAACCCTATAGGTTCTCAACCCTAATCCGTCAACCCTATACCCTCAACCCCTATCACTTTCTCTCTATCTAGACATCTCACCTCTCCCTCCTTCCTTCCCTCCCACCCTCTCTAATTGTCTCTATCTATCGTCTCCCTCTTTCTACATACCTCTCATTCAATCAATCCCTACCACCCTCTCTCACTCCCTCTATCCATCTCTCTTTATGTCCCTCCCACTCCATCCCACTCTCTCCCACTACCTCTCTCTCTCTCATGTCTCTTCCTCCCACCCCCTCTCTCTAAGGTCTCTCCCTCTGGCAACCTACCTAGGTAACTCTCTCTTTGTCTCTCTCCCCTCTCTCTATCTATCCCTCCAACCCTACCTAGATAAGTCCCTCTCACTCCACCCCCCTCTTTCTCTACCTCTATCAGGTCACTCCCTCTCACACCCTCTCCCTCTCTCAGGTCTCTCACTCACACTCCCTCTCTCTCACACTCCCTCCACTACCTATCTCTCAAGTCTCTCCCTCTCACCCCCCTCACACTCTCAAGTCTCTCCCTTTCGCACCCTACCTACATAACTCTCTCTTTCTCTCTGTCTTGGTCTCCCCTCCCTCTCTCTCTCCCTCCCTCTATCCCTCCCACCCTACCTAGCTAAGTCCCCCTCACTCCAACCCCTTCTCTCCCACTCCCTCTCTCTTAAAATCTCACTTCCACTCCCTCTCCATCTCTCTAGACTCTCTCTAAATTCTCCCTTCGTCTAAAGATATACATAAATGCATACATACAAGCATAATACATATAATCTTACATCCATACAAGCATACATACATACATGACATACATGTACATAAAAATATATCAGCATACATTAATATATTGACATTTAACATAAAGTAAGACATAACACGAGCATGTTATAACGCGCTCACATTATGTGTTAGTTGACATGTTCCTCACAGAAGCAAAAACCATGTCAAAAGTGAGATATAACGCGAGCGCGTTATAACAAGAGCGCGTTATAATGAGAGCATGTTATAATGAGAGCACGCTATAATGAGAGTGTGTTATATCTTGCTTTGGGAATTACCGAACTTTAGGCTTAGTATTTGCTTTGGAATACCAACCCAAAGGCTTGGAGGGAATTCCCAACAACCAGAGACGTGTTTTTAAAAAATCCACCATATTTCTCATAATCGAGTTCGTGCTCACCGCTAAGATTGCATGTGGTTCAATATCGAAAAAATCAAACACATGGGTAATGTTGGGTTATCTCTTAGCTATCCAACGATGTAATTTTTTTCACTTTCTGAAAATGTTAAGTCTTTCATCCATAATTTATTTTATCTGTATGTCTTTTTTTTGCCAAAAAGCAGTGTTTGGTATTTTTTTCATTATAAATTAACCATTCATCAATTTTTCAAATAAATTAAATTTTTAGAAACTAGACTCCATTCTACAAAATTTAAAAATTAAAAAAAAACAAATCAATTAGTTTCCAAAATTTGTAGGGTAGCATGGCCAAAATTCTATTTTCAGGATATGTCCACTTCACAAATTAGTAAAAAATCAAATATTCATTAAAAAATTATCAGAAAAATCATGCATCAACTACATACTGTTAGCTAACTTTTGACCATTGCGATTTTAAAAGTACTAAAAAAAATTCACCGTACGAGGGTCGTACAAGAGTTACTATGTTATGTTTTTCTAACAAAAACAACAACAATTTGTGTACGTCCCTCGTTTGAACCCCTTAATATCAACCATTTTCAAAATAAATTAGTAGTTTAGAAAGTAGACTCAGAGCACTTGAATCCTTCTTTTTGTTCCATCTCAAAATTTTGAGTCTAAGTATCCTCAATTTCACGTCCAAGGTCAGTATTTCCTCATTTCAGAAAAAAGTTGTCCACTTAAGTCCCCTTTTTGGGAACCATCTTTGTGCACTTACCCCATGGTTTGAACAAAAATGAAAAGCACTTGTAACCATTTCTTGCAATGTTTCAACAATATAAATAATGTATATCCAAAGATGCAAAACATTTTTATCCAATATATGCAAAACTTTAAGAATGTAAACAATGTATATCCAAGAATGAAAAACACTTTTATCAAAATTATGCAAAGTTTTATGAATAGAAACATTGTGTATGCAAAAGTGAAAAGTAATTTTATCCATGTTATGCAAAATTGCAGAAATGTGAGCATTTTTAGATCTAACGATGTTTGTTATTGAAATGATTTGAAAAATGACTACCCTAAATTGATTTTTTTGTGCTAGATTTTTTTAGGTTTTTGGTTGGTTTTGATGGTTTTCAAGTTATATGATGCAGACCTAAGATGTAAATGTAGAATTTTGAAGATATGCAAAGAAAATATATGCAATAATGCAAGCTAAATGAGCTTTTCAGTAATGCAAGTTTTGAAACCATAGAATGCAAAACCTAATGTAATGTTGATGCAAGATAAATCTAGGATGAAGAAGGACTCCAAATCAGACAAGAAGGTATTTGAAAAGAAGGTTCACCAAAATGAACCACAGATTTTAGGGGAAAGATGCTTTCTAACACTTCTAGGGTTTTTCACCTAAAAGGAGAGAAATTTCCCACCAAAACTTGGAGGTTCATTCAAGATTAATGCTAATGGGATTGAAATATGTCTAACTAGGGTGTTCTAAATGAAAAAAAACTGATAAAAGAGATCAAATACTAATGTAAAACCTAGAAAATGCACTTAGTTTAAAAACACATTATGATATACAAAATGAACTAAAAATGCAAGTAAATTGTAACAAAAATGACTGAAACTAGAGAAGTGCACATGGAAACTAGAAAGTGTTGGAGAGAAGCTCTGGAAATGTTGTTGATTTTGGAATTTTGGCCTACTGGGACTAATCCACCATTCTGGGTGACCTTGTCCTAGATCTGCAAAAATTGCATAGGAGCCTGTTTCAACCAAATGGGTATCTGAATTTGTAGAAATCTCTGAAAAACTTGTATAGTGGGGCTAAGCCACCACAACTGGGGGAAGTTTCCACTTTGAATTTTCTAAAAATTTGAAAGGGGAATCTGTAGCCCTCAACCTGCACTTCTACTCCTAATAAGTTTAGCGATCCAAAACTGTAGAATTTGGCCTGTAGGTGTTCTCCAAGCTTTTCTTAGGGTTTTGACAACCTTGAAGGGATTTGACACTTTGATGACAACTTTTCCTATCTTTCTCTTTGACAGATCTGCAAACAAGACCTGCAAAATACATGCAAAGAGAGGGGAAAATGGTTAGAGAATAGAGGTTTGCCTTGGTCAAACCCCTATTTAGGTAATTAAACCAAAATGATGAAATAAAATAATGAAGTACGAACATGAAAAAATAGGATTAGAAACTTGCCATGATGATTGATCTTGAATTTTTACAACAATAGATGAAGAATTTTCCCTTGAATGCCTTAGAATGCTCAAACCCTAGCTTGATTGGCTTGAGATGGAAGATGAATCATGAATGAATAATGAATGAATTATGAATTAGGGTTTATAGGCTTGTTTATATAGGCAATCCACCTAAAACACCCGTTAATTTGATCCCCAAGGACGACATGGAGAAAAATAAAACTTAAACCCTAATTTTTCCCGCTCAAACCCTGAAAATAGCTCAAATAGAACTAATTCACCAAGCTGGGTGACTTAGTCCCACTTGGATGGGACTAATTCGCCCAAATGGGCAACTTGGTCCCATAGGGGCTCTTTTGCCAGTTGGGATGTCGAGGAATGCATAAATTAAGTTTATATGTTGATTTAGTTGGGTATTTGATCAAAATAAGCCTTGGGATGCACAATATGGGGTCATAGGGGCCTATAAATGATGATGTAAAGGGTAAATAGGGCTATGGTGTCTAAAATAGGACCAAATTAGGCACAAAATTGTCTCTTTCTTCAAGAGTATACAATTTTTGGCAACACAGGCAGACCGTATACAACATAACATTTTTTGTATGTATCAAAATTTATTTATTTTTATTGGATCAAGGACATCAATACCTAGCTCGAACATATTTTTCAGAATTTTATTTTGATAATTTAGTATTTTAACACATGTGCAAAACAAAGAGCTTGATTTTTGGTGAAAAACCTATGTTTAATCAAACTTAAAAAAAAATACATAATAAAACCAAAACATATTAAAATTATATTCGATGGATAGCTTGTTCCCAAGACTACCATCATCTAGTTGGGTCTGTGAAGTCTCTTCCATTTTCATCCTCAACCCGAGTTTCAAAGGGAAAAAAATTGCAAAAATTTGGTGCAAGAGTGGGAGAAGGGGGAAAAAGGGGGGTTCGCTTGAACCCCCCTTCGAGTGAACTCCCTTTGACCTTTTGAATGAAGGAGGGTTCACTCAAAGGGGAATTCGAGCGAACCCCCATTTTTTCAAAATTTTCCTTTGTTTTCAATTTGGGCAACATGCAAAATGTGGGACCCATGATCATTTAAAAGGGTTCACTTGAAGGGGGGTTTGAGCGAACCCCCTTTGGGTTCGCTTGGACCCTAAGTTAATTTGAATCCCCCAAAACCCAAAATTTTCTTCATGGGGGCATTTTTTGTAATTTTCCTTCCTTGATGGAATTGTAAACTAGTTTTGTGGGATCACCAAATATCTCGTTGTACTAATCAAATGTGTGATGAAAGTTATCAAAAGCACAACATGATATATCAAATACACTATAGAATACCTCAAAAGCGTAGAAAATAGGTCAAATGCATGGCAACTCCCCTCAAAAGTGTAACATGATAAATTTGATAGACAAAAAATCACTTCAATAGCATAGTAGGTTTCCTCAAAAGCACAAAAAGACTCCTTAGAAGCATGGTAGGTCACCTCAAAAGCACAACATGATTTAGAATATGCATAGTAAATTACCTCAAAAGCATAGAAAGTTGTCTTAGAAGCACGTCATGATTCAACAAATGGCCATATAGATATAATTTAATTACTAGAAATATGTCTAACAATCTATTGTCACACCCTTTATATATCAAATTGAGTATTTTTGCTAAAAAAATATGATAAGTTGGCTTAGATGTGCCTTGGATCAACTTATAAGTGCTTTAGTTAAACTCAAATGCATCATAGAATCAATCAAATGAGCCTCAAAACTTAAAACCTTGAAAGAAAACCAATTTTCTTGTAAAATATTTTGTTAAAATAATCAGAGAAGTAAGTACCACCGGGTGTACCAAAATTTGGATGATGAAAATATAAATTATGAAAAGTAGTAACAATACAATGAAAGTATCAAATTCACACTCGACAATTGCTACATAAAGCTTAAGATCTATGCATAAAATGAAATAATGCACACAATTATACAACAACAAAGACCTTGATTTTCTCTATTGTTTCTTTGATAGTAGCTTGAATTATTGATATGTGGATTCTCTTCAAAATAGCATAAATATGATAGTACAATTATAGTATGATAACATGAAATTGCAAAGATCAAAGATACATAGATAAATAGCCAAGATGATATAAGAGTTATATCAACTTAACAAAATAATGATAGTGCTTGCTTGCTTGTGATCTAGATAATGAGATCTTGATAATGTAATCTCTAGGGAATATGAATGAATGGAGGCTTCTATGTATATGCTTCACTTGATATTTGATTAATGGTGAAGATTGGTTAGAAAGATCAATGAATAAGAACAGTTGAGATAGGGTAGGAGCTAAAATTAATAAATATGTAGTTGGAGATTTATTTTTTAAATTTTGGGAGGGAATATTATTTAAATTTAAATAAATTATTTTTAATTTATTTAATTTGTAGGAGGAATGTTAGCTAATTAATTTTTAAAATTTAATTATAGTGAACCAAAAATAATTTAAATTTGATATTAATTAATATTGGAGAGAAAATGATAATGTTAATTTAATTAAATAATAAAAAATATTTAATTAATATAGATAGAACATTTGATGAAGATAATGATAAAATGAAAAGATAATAATGTATCCGTCATTTTTAGGTGTTAAATTGAAGACTAACACAATTTCATTTTAATATGTGGACTTTTCTTAACAATGCAAGAAGGTAACAAGTTTGAAATCGATGTATTTATATATAGGAAGCTATATATCTAACTCTTAGGTATTCTAACATATATTGAACTATGGTTTGAAAAATATGTTGAATTCAACTTCACATTAAGCATTTGAATCACCCATCATCTAACCCATGAATCTACCTATAAATATCCCTTACACTATTTTTATACTCTTGAGTGAAAGCTCTAGGAAAGTGATTATTAGGAAGTGTTTTAAAATTATATTCTTAGTCTTCTTGAGATCCATGACTTGGTTTATTTTACTAACACTTCATGATCCAATTAAAGATCACAATTCTCCGATTACAAGACTTTTGGCCTCTAAAAGCTTAGAAATTTATGAAGTGACAATTTTTTTTTCCTTCCTTTTAAGACACAAGGTAATTTTCCTTGAAAATTATCTTTTCAACCAAATTTGATAGTTTCTTCCAATCCTCTTCTTGACACTCTCTACTTTTGAAAATTGACATCTTTGTCCAACTTCTTTAAATAATAAAAACAAAAATATAATATAACCTAAAAATTACCTCAAAATTAAAAAACCCTATCTAAATTAATAAAACTAACAAACCAAAAATAATATATTCATATGAAATGAAAATATATATTTTATTAAAATAATATATAACAACATAATTCTGATAATAAAAAACTCCTACTACTAGTAGAAAATATAACTCCAATTATTATAACTCAACGTACAAATTACATACCACAAATCTGATATCCTCTGTCACACCAAAATGCTGGTACAATCAATCTCTATAGAAAATTTCATCAATTCAAAATACCAACACAAGAAACAAATAATAATCATTACAATATGATATAATTGTATTCATTACTCTCAAATGAAAAGATATGCTAAGAAATAATCAACCTTGTGTAGCTTTCAACAGTATTATTCTTTTGTCTTCCACAATTGTTTAAAAACATTCACGTGGAGAAGTGTAAAGGCACTCAACAATTTTCATAAAAATCATTCTCAAAGACTCCTAATTTTAGGTTTACGTTGTTGAGGAAAGTTATTTATTTGTCATTTCAAATTTTCATAAATTCTTTTATGGCAATCTTTTGCACGTATTCTTTGATTTTTTTTTTTTGATTTTGCTTTCATAGGTATGTCTGATTTGATACAGAGATCTATTATTGCAAATACTGCATTTGTATTGGTCATTTTTAAATGGTTTAAGTTAAATTTTGGCGAATGAAAGTAGGACAATTATTTATTATTTTTGGTAAAGATGAGATACAAAATTATTATGAACTATTTGACCATAGAAAAGTGTAATACTTAAGTAAACTCAACCTGCACTATTGTGAGTGGTTGGATAAGTGTTTGAGATTTTTTTGGTAATCTTTGACTTACAATGCAATTTGAGAAACCCATTTTCCAATTCCTTTTGTTTTTTTTATGACATATCTTCTCACAGATTTTAAAAATTTATACTTAAGTTATTTGGAGTTTTGTCAATTGAAAATGCCCATCTCTTATTTAAACTCAAAAGTAAATTTTGTTTATAGAATTCTTTTGAAAGTATCTTGATTTGCCTAACAAAGTTCATTTTGTTTTCAAGCGAATGTGTGATCTGACACAACAAAAAAAAAAGGAGAATTAGTTAAAGAAGAAAAAAGTCACGATTGTCATATAATTGTTAAATTTTATATTCTTTGTCATTACATAATTAGCAAATTTTATATTCAATTATTTTATGTCTATTTAATTGTTGAGTTTTATATCAATCATCATTTTATAGATTTTATTATATTACTTATTTAACTTAGTTATTCTTTGACTAGTTTTTTATGGTGGATGTGGTCATCAAATTTTTGTTGGTGGACAAGATAATCTTTTTATCTTTCAAATTAGATGTTTAGAAGTAACAATTTATATTTAAGGATTCATTTGTGGTTTGTAACAATCATTTTAGAGAGGGTCATGTTATGACATGATTCCTAAGCAACATGCAACCATAATTTGTTATGAGAAAAAAAAGTCGTGCGATTTCTTATCAACCTTCCATCAAAGAGATTAGCATGACCATCTCCAAAGAATTGCTCAAGAGAAAAAAATGATGAAATGTAGGGGTTTCAAGGAGACCCAAGTTGCTCCTAGACCATCAAATGTTATGTAGGGCTTGCCTAGTTCAAGTGAAGAAAGAAGAATGATGAAATTGAGAGGCATGTTTATTCTTTTTCTTCTTTCTGCCTCAAGGGAGACTATTAAAACTGGGAGACCGGCTAGGAAATAAATTTGTTGTAAGGATCTATTAGAAGGGGTTATTCAATACTCTTTGGAATGTTTTGATTTTCAACCACCTTGATATGGCTAGTCTTTTGTGACCCATAGACTGTATATCCTTTGTTTCTTGTGTTCAGTCATTTTATAGTCTTTTTATTGCTTGTCCTATATTATTAATCCTGAATATTGATTAGACTTCACTGACATATCTTTCTTGCTTTGTACAAACAAAATTAAAATCCATTAAAAAAAACCCTACCTTTCACCTTGAATTTTAAAAAAAAAACACAAAAGCTTACTTAGTAATTTAATTTTGATGGTCACCATTAGCCTGCTCAAGTCATTTACTTAGCTTTCATTTAAACCCTATACCGTCAAGAACCCTAAAATTTTGCCTGATCTTCAATATACTATACTAAGACTTTAAGGTAGAAAATTGCTGGAAGCTGGTAACATATTCCAATCAAAAAGCTGATTTAGAAGGTCTACTTGGATCTGTATTGCATTTGAGATAAACTTTAGCTTGGAAAATTGGGTACTATATTCTTCACAACACAGAAATCATTTAGAGTCCTCCATTTCTGGCTGCTTGTGCTCTGAAGCAGATTGGCCTTGAGGTGATCAAAAGTCTTGTAGGGTCGGAATCTAATTTGGCTGCAAAAGAATGAGGAGATAATAAATTGTACTTTCTAAGTCTACAAACATAATCTATCCATCTTGATTTCTTTATCTGATTTAGGGCTAAAAGATTATAAGTCCCCTTCTTTTCTCATTCAGTTTTTGCTTCCAGGCTTAGCTCTCAAATGGGTCTTGATATTGGGGATAGATATTGTGAATTCAGTCTATAGGCATCATGTAAACTGCTGTTTTTATATTCAGGCCGAGGCAAAGCAGTAAATAGAGGAAAAAGAAAAAAATGAGGAGCTGTGAAAGAAGAGGGGAAGTAAGACAATATCTCTGCTAAAATGGAGGCTAGTGTCCTCTATGAATTCCCTGTCACTTTGAAGGCTTTATGTGTGAAATTGAATTGTTACATCAATCAGTCAGACAGGGAGAACTGAAAGCTGTAATGGGTGTTCATTTCACACTTAACCACGCCTGTCAAAGTTCACTACAAAAGTAATCTTTAGATTTATTTGTCTAAATGTCTTCTTGTTTGATTTTCAAGGAAGTTAAGATTTATAAGTTAGGCTTTCTAGTTATCTTAATGATTTGTCCTTAAATAATCTCCCAAATTAATCTATACATAATAAGTTAAACCCAGTAAAATTTGAATCTTTATAATGTTCTAGAGTTTCTTTGGAAAATTAGCCTTCAAGACAATGAATTTGTATTCATTAACTCAGAATATTTCCCCTGCTACACATGTTTTGGGCCCTCATTACAGGTTATGGTCAGAAGAAGCAGATTACAGGGTGCTGAAACAACTATTACCAATCCAGAAGAAACTCCTTTAACAGTAAAAATTGCAAGTATGAGCAGAAGCAACAGAAATTTCATACAACATGAAAACTTCAGAGACAGTTCTATTTTGAACAAATGTGATATTCCTCTGTTTACAGGTTTTGCAGAAAATAGAACATATGATTTTATAGAAGATTAGTGGAACAACAACAAGAGAAAAATACTCATGTCTCAAGATCAAATAACCAGAGAAAAATATTTTGCAGCTACAGTTATTGGAATAAGCTGTATATTCCAGACAAGTCTAAAGGTAAGGTTCAAAACAAATCATTCTACTAAAAATGATAATTATTGTGTTCCTCTGAAAAGTTAATTGTTGTCTATGCTTTTAAACCTTGTCTAAAGTGGATTATAGCAGTCTGTCTATTGGACAGGCATTGAATTGTATAGTCCTACACTGTGTCTCTTCCACTGAGATAGGTAGAGAATATAAGTATACTGATTGAGTTCTCCAACGCATTATACCTCTTTTGTAGATCCATGAGCTTTGTTGAGCATTTAGTTCGTTTATTAGTATTAAATCTACAAATGAAGATAGAGCACCAAGTAATGTCAAGAGCTCCTTTGGAATTAGTATTTGTAGAAAGGCTCAGTCAAGATAGAAAAGCAGTCATCTCTCAAGAAGAGGAAATGCAATATCAGATAATTGATTGCAATCTATCTCTTCATATTGATCGAAAATATTTAGGTGATAAAGACTATATAATTGTAGGGCCCGCATTGATTTATTGGCAAAGTTGCTAGGTTTATAAAAAATATGTTAAGGATTCATTTCTACAAGTTCTTATACACAAATATTTATTTCTAGATTAAAAAAATATGAAAAAATTTAATTGAATAAAGAAATAATTATTTTTCTTGATGGCATCGAGTAGGAAAATCTCTTGACTACAGTTTTTGGTTGAGGAGGTCTAGGATGATGAAAATGGAGATGATGGCTAGGGGTTGTAGATGGGATGGTTGCAGATGAGTGAAATGGTTATTTGGATGACGTGGAGGAAGAAAGGCTTATAGATTTGTGGATAGAAGCCTATCAAAAAGCTTGCAATTTTTTTGTGACTCGATATGGTTTTGTTAAGAACCTTATCACCGAAGCCTCTGTATCTTGAAACAACACTGAAAAAAATAAAAATAAAACCATAATGCCTTTGACAATATAAATCATAAGCACCATGTGAAGATGGATGATCAACATTGAGATACAAAGCCATTACATAAGGGTCTATGAAACCTTCCAATAAAGCATAAGGTGAACATCTTCCAATGGCAACTTTGTGAGATGAACAATATCAATTCCCAACATTGTCATGAACAATGAACACCAATAAACCATGAATACCAGTCACCTTTGCAAATTGCAACAACACTACGAATGAACACTACCAACACCTTAGTAACATCATGCATCAACTTCATGCACCAACCATGAATACAACCTTTGACATCAATGAGAAAACATCATGCCAAACCAACAAACTCCCCCTTTGGCATTAATGTCAAATTAACCTTGATATCAACACAACCAATTTGCTCCCCCTGTGAAGATAAACTGAACATTGTATCCTTTCATTTCGTCAAGATGAACTGTCAACACCTTATCAAGAACACATCAAGGAAACATTGTACTGTACTGTCAATCTTAACAAGATATCAAGGTTGATTACTCCCCCTTTGACAACAATGACAAAGGAAGAAAATCAAAACAGTGTCAAGGAGCTCAAGCAAAGACAAGCAAGAGTCATTACTCAGAGCCACCACACAGTCATGCCAAAGCAACCGCTGAGAAGAAACACTGTACACACTCTCCACAAAGATAATAGACCACTACAGTGCACCAAGCAAGGGAATTCAAACCTCACTAGATATACAACATTGCAACCACTATAACCCTGCTCACTGTCAAACGTCACTATCATCAATACCAAGCCATCAAAAAGCAATTGTCAATAATATTAAGAAACTTTAGCAAATACCAAGAGAGCATTTGACACCATTTCTCAAACCACTGTTCAAGCAACTGCAATAATTAATCTGAGGAGGAACATCACTGTCACTGTTACAGCATCTTATAAATGTTCAAGATCATATTCCACTACTATCATTCCACAGTCTGCACATCATCTATCCCATTGCCCTGTAAAAAGACTTTGTAATCACTGCTATTACAAACTGCTGTACGAAGTAAATAAATTGAACATGCCAATATCCACTGTGTATCCAATATACTGAATTATTACAGAGATAAGGCAGTTTGAAGAGAACTCCACTGTCAAGGACATTTGAACAATTCCACTTGAAGCATCATCAAAACAAAAATGCAACACCTTGGAACAAGCATGAAACACTTTGAACCAGGCATGAAATACGTTGAAGCAAGCTTGAATATCACTGTACCATGCATAAATAACACTGAACCAAGCATACTGCACCAAGAATATGCATGAAAACCTCTGTACAAGAATCAAGTATCTATCACAAGCAGAGACACTGTGCAGACAACTTAAGCATACTACTGAAACAATGTCTTGAAGAATGTGAACATGATAGCCATTGAACAGAGACTGTCATCATTTCCAAAGCACTGTTATAAGCAGATATCACTGTACTCCTGTAACAAGATGCCTGCAAACACCACTGTTATATACAAATACTGGCAACAAACCGTGTTCAGATCAATTGCATGCATAACACTGGTAGAAGAATGATATGCAGATCACATCATACTGAAGCCATTGCTCTGTGATCATACTGCCCCTGTTTTTCTCATGACAAACATCATTGTACACAAGGATACAGTCCAACCTCTGTGACTGAGAAATAAATACTTGCAAACTGTCACATAGCAAATGATATTGTCTTGAGGAATTAGAAGAAATATACGTACCGACAGACCGTACAACACTATCCTATCAATGACTGCACTTGATACCTTACATACCATTCCAATCACTTCGTATATGTTGCATACCAATACTACTGTGACATAAGGAAACAGTCCAAAAACAAATGTATACCATCCCAAGATGGAACTGAGACTGAAAGATACCGATCTCTGTCAAGACCACAACTTAATTGAAAACCAGGGACTGTTAGCAGAGCACTATCACAATACTGGCAAGAGTCTCTCATGAAATTTGTTTGCATTTTACTGTTATTAGCAAAATTCTCTGAAGGTAGCATAACACTATCATTACCTGACACCATAGCACTATGGATTGATAAGCAAAAGATGAAACACTGTCCAAGAACTATACCACTGCAAATATGGTCTAAACAGTCATTACACTGTCACACTGTAATCCATACCTCTGCATCAAGAAATACCAAAGGGCAAGCCATTAACCTCCATGAGAGCTTAGCATATGCTTTTGACTGCCTCCTTGAACACACATTTAAACATAGTGACTGCACCTTACAAACCTATTGCCATTGCAATCTCTTCTCAGTGTACAGTGTTTGGCTTCACTACTTTGTCATCTACTACCATTGACCATTGATATCAATTTGCTACAGACTCCCTCAAGACAATAGACCAAAATGTGATCCAATGTAAAGCATTACTCCTACAAATCGCTTGAACTTGAACTGAACGGTAAGCAAGACAAGCATTCCAATAAGAGAAAAACCTCATTGCCACCCTATCAAGAACTGCTCAAAGCACCATACCACTACCACTGGCTTCACCTTTGACATAGCTCTTGTTCATTTGCAAGAGACATTAAAAACTGTCATATCAAACAAAGATAGCTAAGTATAGATCATTTCATTTACACATTAGATATTCATTCCATGAATAACATTTCATAGAGGCATTAACACTACTAAAGCACCACATTGATGACAGCAAACATCAACCACTTCCCCTTAGACAAATAGGGACTATGACATAAAATGAAGTGTCATGTACAATTTTGCTCATTGACATACCTGAAATTTGCCATTTTCCCACTAAGAATGAGAAATATCCACACAAAAACTAGTGTCCTTTGCTAACCAAATGATTATTGACATTGCCACTGATTTACAAGACAAAGCACTCCCATTTTGAACCTTTAAAAGCACTCAAACCACTGTCATGAAAATAAATGTCAGGATTTGATAGGAAGACATTTATCTGCACATAGTCTACCCTTCATAGAAGTTCTTGACTGTTCC
The DNA here is from genome assembly GCA_007115665.2 of Sequoiadendron giganteum. Classification (NCBI taxonomy): domain Eukaryota; kingdom Viridiplantae; phylum Streptophyta; class Pinopsida; order Cupressales; family Cupressaceae; genus Sequoiadendron; species Sequoiadendron giganteum. The sequence continues at coordinate 639,801,126 of CM021107.1, forward strand.
TAGTTGGCTCCTTGAAATGAAGAACTGTCCTGAAAATAAATTGAAATCCTCAACTGCATTTTACCTAGCATCCCACTGTCTTTCACAACTTGACACCTTTGTTATTACTTAACAATCCCCTTTTTATTCAACTCCGCTCAATGAAGTGCTAAGCTTGAAGTCCTATTTTACAAGATGAATAAGAGTGATTTCTAGGTCAGAAAATTTGTTTCTTGACCCTTTTGCATTGCCCACAGTCATAGAACCATAACTTTTTCAAAAATCCATATGATTGACTAAACAGTGACTTATTGCATAACAAGATCAACAGTTCAAAATCAGTCATGCTTCTTTACATAAACTCTGCCACTGAATAACTAATAGCAACATATGATATGATGAAGAATGCTTGTAGAATGCAATCATTCTATCAACTCACCAACCCAATATACCTAGAATGATCAACAATAAACTTGTAATGAAGCACTCCTTGATTTTCTTCTTGATGAAACCTCTTTGCTATTAACTATGGAGTTTGTATAATACAACAAAAGGAACAACTCCCCCTCAATTCATGCTATCCTTTATGCAGTTATGAATATCTCTTATGCAGCATGCACAAGATTAGGTTCTTCTTTCTCTTGTTTCCTTCTCCACACTTTCTTAATGCTTGTCTTCTTGTGATGATTTCTGCAAAACAGGGCTTTATGTCCAATCTTATGACATTTATAACATTTGACTTTCCTTCTACCATTTAACCATTCATAAGAGCTCTTAGTAAATCCCACTTTCTTTTCATGCATCCAACACTTTATTGTTCTATGACCAGATTCATAGCATGAATAACAATAACCATAAAAAGGATTTTCAAACCTGGATATTTGATGCTGTCTTGAATGAAAAGATCTTTTGGACTTGTTCTCATTGCCTTATGCAGGTGCATTTTCTTTTATCTTCTTCTTGTCTTCAGCATTAGGAGCAATAGAATAATAGTTTAGATCTATTTTCTTCCTTGGTGTTTCTCTAACCTTAAAACTTTGTTGGGTGATCCCACAAAACTGGTTTACAATTCTATTGAGGAAGGAAAATTGCAAAAAATGCCCCCATGAAGAAAATTTTCGGTTTTGGGGTGTTCGCAATGAACTAGGAGTCCGAGTGGACGCAAGATTGGTTCACTCGGACCCCCATTCGAGCGAACCGTATTAAATGGTCGGACCCACTTTTTGCATCTCCAAAATGAAAACAAAGGGAGTTTTTGAAAAAAGGAGGTTCGCTCGAACTCCCCTTTGAGTGAACCCCTATTCACTCAAAAGGTCAAGGGGGGTTCGCTCGAACCCCCCTTTTTCCCCTTTCTCTCCCTTTTGCACCAATTTTCTGCAAAAAATTTCCTTTTGAAGCTCAGGTTGAGGATGAAAATGGAGGAGACTTCACAGACCCAACTGGATGATGGTAGTCTTTGGAATGAGCTATCCATTGAATATAATTTTAATATGTATTTGTTTTTTTAGTTTGATTAAACATAGGTTTTTCACCGAAAATCAAGCTCTCTATTTTGCACATGTGGAAAAATAGTAGATTATCAAAATAAAATTCTGAAAAATACGTCTAGGGTAAGTATTGATGTCCTTGATCTAGTAAAAAAAAATTTGAATTTCAATAGATACAAAAAAAATTATGTTGTATACGGTCCGCCTATGTCTGAATTGTAATTGGTTTGACTTTGAAACTTAATCAAGGAAAAAATATTCAGTAAAGCACTATGAAACCAAATGAACTCGTTAGATATCATAGTTACAAATCTAAATTCGAAAAAATTAGAATTTTATCCTTCATAGAAAAAAAGTTATGTTGTATATGGTGAGCATCACTCCTTAAAAAAGGTGTTTACTGATAAAAACTACGTTTTGAAGGAGATGGAAAAAGAAGTGCAATTTGATTCCAATTTTTTTGAAAAAAATATATTTAGAATCTACAAACAAAATGTCACAAATCACTAGTTTGCATCGTCTTCAAACTCCTCACAGTTTAGCCGCTATAGGTGCCCGAAAGTGAAGATTTAGTTTTAAAAAATCAGTTTAGTGTCCAGTTTGGCCAAAAATTGTAAACCGGTATTGTGGGATCACCCTTCACTTCTTCAAAACTTAGCCTTGTAGTGTCCTTGTGATGTTTTTCTTGCTCAACATCTCATATAAACACTTAGTACTCTTTTCAAACTGAAGTGTCTTATGTAACTTGGAAGAAGCTTTTCCTAATTCATTTATCAAAGAAACTATCTCTGATTCATACTTTTCGCAATCAACTTCTTTTGCCTTAAGCTTATTATTGACTTCTTCTATTTTCTTTACTTAATTCATTTCTCAAAGAAACTATCTTTGATTCATACTTTTCACAATCAACTTCTTTTGCCTTAAGCTTATTATTGACTTCTTCTTCTATTTTCTTTACTTTTGCAACTTGAACCTTCATATCTATTATCATTTTTTCTGCATCTTGAAGGCCTGAGAGAGTCTTTGTCTTGAACTCCTTTTCTTCTTATTGCTGCAACTTTAATATTTAATTCACCTTTCTAAGTTTCTCAATCTCATTAAGAGCACAAGTGAGTTCACCTTCAAGATCAAATTCACAATCATTTTCATCAAACTGTTCTACATAATCGCTCACAGAGCAATCTTCTTCTTTGTCAACATAAACATCTTCTCTTTCAGATGTATCAAATCTTGTGTCAATTTGCAAGGGTGTCTTTTTCAACAACTCATCACTTTGATACATACCAAACAACTTTGTCCCAAACCTCCTTTGTATCCTTACAATACATAACTTTAGCAATAATCTCATTTCATAAACCACTAAAGATAGCATCTATGGCCACTGCATTGAATTCAAGAGCCTTCTTCTCATTAGTAGTAGAAATAGGTGTTGAAGATTCTAGGTAACCTTTCTCTACTGTTGTCCACACACCAAATCCCAAGGAAGATAAATAAGATTCCATCCTAAGTTTCCAAAAGATAAAATTGGTGCCATCAAACCTAGGTGCTCTAGAGATAGAATATTCTTCCATCTGTAAGTCATTCTTTATAACTACTTCATCATTCCTAGTATTTGGTTTAGGTAATGCTTGTTGTTTAACACCGTGTTGGGTATTTCTTATTCATATACAAGTATACCCATCAATTATATATATACAAGCATAGTTGGAAGACTCGCCTAAAAAAAAAACTCGCCAAGCCAAAAATTGGAGAGTTTTTTAAAACTCGGCAAAAACTCAAAAAAACTCAGGAGCAAAAACTCATGAGTTTTTCAAAAAAACTCAGGAGCAAAAACTCATGAGTTTTTCAAAAAAACTCGTCCAAGCGAGTTAAACTCAAAAAAACTCATTTTATAAAAAACTCGGCAAGTTTTTTGCAAGTCTGTCAACTATGTGTACAGGTATATCTTACTCATCAATTAGTTCAGCCTAATTAGATGAAAGAAAAATAATCAAAACACTCTTGTTGGCACCATATATGATTTAAAACATTGTTATCCATGTAGTGCATCATATCAAGTCAGCGTAGATCTATAGAAAACATCCACAAAGTATATCTAGTCTTCTTAATGTGTATCACATGTTAGGTCAACCAAGACTAGGACATAATCCACAAAAACTCCAAACCAACATACAATCCTCAAAGAAAACACCTTTTAGATCATATATTACATCAATTTCTCATCATACTACCATCATAGAGACTACCATTATGATCTGATGTTAGGATCTAGGACTATTGCACGTGAATAATAACTTTTACAATGATTAAACTGAAGGTCTTTAAAACATAATTTCGTAATTAAAATTCTTTAAAAAAATTCAATGATTAAACAACAAATTAGAATCAGAGAAGGAGAGAAGACAAGAAATAACAAGTTGATAACGAAGTTCACCAAATAGCTATGTCTCCTGGTCCCTCTCCAAAGAGTGACCGATCCTTGATTATGCTCCAGAAAATGGTTTACAAGGCTTCAACTGTTACAGAGTCTCCTCACATCTCCTTGGATGATGATGAGTTATTAAAAAAATGTCCTTTTCTCTCAAGTACAATAAGCTTGAATTCAAGCTCCCAATGCACAAAGATGAACAATTCACTATAAAAAGCTCTCCAAGAAAATTCTCTTCATAATGATCACCTAGTTATAGTATAATTTTCTCAATCAAAAATCACTTACCAAACCTTAGGCTATTCCCCTTTTTATGCACCAAATTTGCCTAATATGGTTCATAACCATATGACTTTACAATCTCCCATTTACGTTAATAAATATTTCACAATCCCCCTTAAAATAACATTTAAATCCTAAAATCATATAAAAGTTCATTCAAAATAATTCGCACCCCTTTTAATTAATGGCTCTTATAATTTTGAACCTTACAAAATAATCCTTTTAATAATCTTCAAAGATTATTTTAAGCCCCTTTTATTTTCCATGAATTTGGGTTTGATTAATTTAAGGGATTAACGTTTTAATTATAGGGAGTTGATATATATATATATATATATATTACTTATAGGAGATCTGACCTTTAATTGTTGTTTAAAACAAATTTGTTGCCTTTAAATCCCACAAAATCCACTTGGAATCCCACCAAATGACTTTTATGAGGTTTATAAATAAAACTGCCACCACTTCATGTCTCAAAAGTTATACATGTTGTAGTGGTGGTGTGTGGATTTAATGAGGGGGAGGGCACTAGTTTAAACCTCCTCAATAACTTTTGACCCATCAAACATGTAGGCATGCTACATGGGTGCCACGTGGTGCCCAACCATTGGGCCTTGTGGCACCTCCCTATTAGCCACATGTCGAAACATGATTGATCCACATTTTTTCCATGTCACTGGCACTTGCCACGTCACTTGCTCTTGCCACATTAGCATGGTCAACCCTCAACTTTGACTAGCCATATCTTTTGCATACAAGCTTCGTTTGACCCTATTCAAGTTGTGTTGGATTCAATTTTTTGAGATCTTTGATATGACACTAAATTTTGGAGCATATGAAACACTTCATTTTTTGTCGACAAGTATCCTCCTAGATTAGTCATCCCCACTTGAGAGCTTTTGGACCTCCAAAAGTTACATTTATTCAAAATTTAAGAGAGGGCATGGCCTCCTCACTTGTCCTATATCACTTGTCCATTTGTACTTGGCTCATCACTACAATCAGGACTGCAATAACATTGGTGAACATATACATCATTCTATCACTTTCATAAGCATCTACATCAACTAGTGCAAATATTAACCAATAACCACTGACTAATATCACGTTGAATAAAAATGCAAATACAAAAGAGAATGAATCAACAATATGTCTATCTTTCACAACAGGAAAATTTTTACCCAAGGGAACCTCCAAATTCCTAGCCATAAGTTTAGGACTTGGACCATCAATGCTTTCATTTACTATTTCCTCATGTTGTACTATTGGTGTATCTTGCAATATTCGATCATGATTAGCCTTAATTTCTTCAAGTTCATGTCTAGAATAACCTAACTTGATAGAAATAAGAGACAAATATTTACTTGTATTAATCACCCTTTTTAACTACCCTATGTTTACAAAAGATCTACCAGTCTTGATCTTGTGTGAATATACAATATACTTGATGCCATCTCTAAACAAATGATAATGATTAAATTCCTTGTAGAAAATAGACTTTTAATCATACAAATACAAGCTACCCAATACTATCCCACATACATCTAGTGGAGCCACATCAAACTGCACCTCATCAACATACTTACTTTTGATTGTGAATTTTAAAGTGCATCGCCTTGTTACTTGCAATTCATTATTTTCATAAACCCAACCTAGTGGATAAGGTCTTTGATGCAGTGTATTTTTCAATCCCAAATTCCTTACAACATTTTCTAAGATTAAGTTAATTTGAGATCCACTATCTATGAGAGTATCAATTTTAGTGTGCTTAGTAATAACTCTTATGTGACATAGATCATTTATTTTCTTATCTTCAGGGACACCACAAAATTGAGAAGTAGAAGAACAACTAGGAACATACACACTGGCAATAGAAGCCTTACCTTTCAATCCCAGTGTTGTTATCTTAGTTTCATCTTCAAACTCTAAACCAAGATCCATAACAACATTTGCGGCATCCTTACCTTTATGTTTATGAGCCCATTTTGGCTTCAGTTGTGGATGCAACTAAGAGCAATGATCTTCATCATGACCTTTCCTGCACCACAATGGGAGCATGTGAGCTTATCATCCTCTTTCTTAATGCTAGTTTTCTTCTTCCCCTTTCCTTCATCTTCAGATTTACCTCCAGGCTTAGATAACTTCTTGTCAAACTTATCAATGAAAGTACTCTTACCTCTTGAATCTAAGTGTGTGGCTTGTACACATACTTCATCCAAATTACTAGGATTCAAAACCAAAATTGAATATCTTAGATAAGATTGAAGACCACCTATGTACTTAAGCAATGTGTCTTGGGTGTACAATGCGACATTCAATGCAATAGCCCTTTTCCTGAACTCATGGGTGTACTCTTGGAAATTTTGACCTTTCCCTTGCCTAAAAGTTTTTCATTCCACCATTAATTGTTGCATATGGCCTAGGGGATAAAATTGCTTCTTAAGAGCATTGACAAATTTTTCCCAACTTAAATTGACTCTACCATGTTATGAAATTTTTGCTCGAGTTCTACTCTCCCACTAGGTGAGAGTTGTTTCTCCCAACCGAAGAGTAGCTAACTAGATCCTAGAAGAATCATCTAAGAGACCTTGAACTCTACAATACACTTCTACTTGTTGAACCCAATCATTTATTTTTTTAGCATTTAATTCCCTACAATAATTAGGTAGATCAAATTTTAAATCCATTTTAATTTTAGGCTTATGTGCACCCTTAACCATCCGACCACTCCAAATGGCTCAAAAATTCTTCTTACTTGAAAATGCAGAGTCTCCCACACTAATATGCAAAGCAAAGAAACAGCTATAGAGTATAGAGCTAAATTCTATCAATGATAAATTTCTTCTCACGACACAAAACTTCTCAAGATCTAGGATATAGATGTCTGAATGAGACATGATATCATGGTTAAGAGATTAAAGTCATGTCTTTTCTTGCAGTAAATTTTGGGCTAAAAAATTGACACACTGGTTTATCAAAAAAAACACTTCCAATAGAGACAAAATTTCGGTAAACTAAGTAAGCTTCTCGTATAGTTATCACCATGTTGACATCAATGACAACATAGGAACAACTAGATCAATCCACAGACACTTCATGTTCATTTTGCAAGGATCCATATTTCCAACAATCTCCCCCTTTGGCATTGATGGCAACATGTAGGTCACAATTTTTTTTTCGATGAGGCATCTAAAATGCTCCCCCCTTTCAAAAAAATTCTTCTCAAAAAAAAATTCCTCTATCTATCTCTATCTCTCCCTCTTTGACATCAATGGCAAAGGATGGGGTTCGGTATATATGTGTATGCATCAAGAATTAACCAAAAAGATATGAACAAAAATAATTGTATTAATCTAAAGAAGATGAACCTTTGAGATTCTTCAAGATATCCTTCCATGATGCTTTTCCTTCTTTCCATGCTTCTTTTGCACTTACAAGAGTCTTGTGAAATAGTTCAAGCTTGGTTAAGGACTCTACACCATATGATAAAGTATTGGGACTAAGATTAATCTCTGATAGATTACCAAACTGTCAAGAACACTAGACATAAGAATGTGCCTAAGTTTTACCATATCTCTAAGTTCCACAAACTTCTTAATCACTTCTATTCTTTGATCTTGCAGAGAAAATATTTTTTCTTGAAGCTGGACAATGTAGGACCATCTTTGATGATTTCTATCATATGCCAATATGTACATATTTTCTTGAGTACTCATCCAAGTTTCACTCTTCCTTATCTCATCTCTTACATTGAGTGTATTGCCAAATCAATTCAAATAGAAAGAAAGTAGTTCCAAAGCCTCTTTCTCACAAACCTATACACTCTCCAATTCCTTCACCACTTTGTGATGTGCATTTGCACATTTCTTCTTGATATCTTCTAAATTTTCTTTTGCAAAACTAATTCCAACACTTACTTCTAGTCTAGAGATAGAGAATTTCAAGGAATTAATCATGTTTCTGAGATTTTCCACAATTGATACAAATGAATCAAAGTTAGCACCAAGGATTACCTTCTTTAAATCTTTTAAATCTCTTTGAATGTTTATGCTTTTGTGCACATGTTGGGTTCTCTCTGATTCACTTCCTTTTGCAACTTGTTGTTTGATAACACTTTTTCTCTTCTTCCCTATTCTATTTATACTACTAAAGGCTTCTTCTTCATTGGGATTCTTAGGGTTCTCCAAAATAATTCTTGCATAATGATCAATCTCAATCTCAACCACTTCATAATCAAACTCAGATATCCACACCAATCTGGATTCAATTTCTTCCATATAACATAAATTTGTAGAAACTAGGAAATTTATACTTCAAGAGTACCTCTCAATTACAATTCCTAGAATCCTTGATCTTTTATTCATCCTCATTTGAAATGTTCCAAATAATGCAGCAAGAGAAGTCTCTTGAGCATTTGAGCCACCAAGGTTTATCATGAAATTCTTGATTTGATAGGCAATAGGTTCTGCATTTGTCCATTCTATCTTTCCTATTACCGGTAACTCTTTCAAGAAGTAAAAGAGTAGGAAGACAATCAAATTCCCGTATCAGACTGTATTTTTCTTGCTCTTTTTTATTTTTTTCAAATTCTTCAAAAGACGTAATTGGAGTAGATCATACATGTCATAATCCATACCTCTTCTAACCATACCAATAGCAATGCGAACAACAACAATAGAAACTTTGTGACCAATAACCATTGTAGCATACCTAATGACTAGATCTTCAATTTTTCTTAAAATGAGTTATTTTTCTTCCATAGTCACACCAGTCATCTCAATTATCTCTTGTTCATTCACATAATTTCATTTGGGAATTGGTTTGGAGGAACACAAACCAATTACATCTTTGATTGCTTCTCTGGTAATCAAATGTGCTTCATCAATCCACAATGATTCATCATGAATCCTGCTCAAAATTATTTGAATGTATTTCTTATTGAATTCAACCAGAGGGGCTTTCCGCCATACATCCAACTTCTTCTCAAATAAATTTTGTAAGCATCATGATTTTCGTCCAATTCATTCTTCTATAGGATACTTGACTGAACTGGTGACATTTACTCAATCTTACTATAAATGTATGCATAGATATCTTCAAAGGGAAATACTCAAGGAGGAATACAAGAGAATGCACCAATTGATTCTTTCGAAATGTTTTTCAAATATTTCCTCAAATTAACTTGTGATTTATCCAAAATATTCACAATCTTCAAATTATCCATTGCATAAAAGGTGAAAGATTGTGCAAATAGAATACCTTTGTAATTTGCAATGAAGAATAGGATAGATGTCTAGCTTTTGGAGTACACTTTGAACCCACTTCAATTTCTTCTTCCTTCAAACCCTAAAATTTTGAATTGCTCTAGTTTCTCCAAACTTCCTCTACACGCTTCTCTGAATTCACAAATGCCTTTTGTTGAATACAATTTTCTTGATACATTTGAATTTATTTCTTTCATTCCAAATTCTTTTTACAATAAATGCTTCAAATTGCAAGTAGATCACCTCAAAATTTGTGTGCACTTCCATCCTTTCAAAATCTGCAAACTTCATTCTTCACACATGCAATTGAAAAATTCCCTTTGAATTCATTACTGCATTAAATATACTTCTATCATGATGTGACAAGTATCGATGAGGGGTTTATTAATTTTTCTGGCAATTTCTCCCCCTTAGTCTTTGCCTAACTCAAAATTTGACAGGTGTATCTACACTAGAAGATGACATAAATAAAATTGATGATTCTGATTCGACTTGCTTGAATTCTCCTTCCTTTCTTTAGATTCTTTTCATTTATTTTCTTAGTTCTTCCAGATCAATGATTAGTTCATGCTTCTTTGCTAGATAGATATCTTTTCTCCTTTTGTAGTTATTAGCAAATTGTTTCGGATTGTTGCAATCACAACAAACAAAATTATTCCTTCCATACATCCTTTTATTCATATTCTCACTAATTAGCCTTGTGTCCAAATTTCTCGCACTTAAAACATTTTCCAGAGAATGATAGAGTATCATTCGTTCTACTTTTGAAGTCCTTTGCCTTATGACCAAATTTATTGCAGGAATGACAAGAACCATTGAAAGAAAATTACCTTTGAGCATTAGGTTGTTTGATGGGAGTCCTTTCAGTATTGCTTCTTAAGTTCTTGATTTGTCCATCTTTGCACATGGTCTTCTTGTCAGGAGATTGCTTCATTTTTTAACTTTGACCTTCTTCAAATCCTAAACCACTTTTATTCATCGTTGGTCTCTGAGAAATAATCAAATCATCAAGCATTACATAGATTATCTTGAATTTATCCTCAAATATTTTTTCCTTTTCCAGATCTGATCTCAAGATTTCCATTTCTTGCTTAAGTTTGACACACTCATTCATCTTCTCTTGAATTTTAGCTTGCTGACAAACTTTAATTCTTTTCGTTTCTTCCAATTGTTGTAGCAATTCGATGATCTCATCATGTTCTCCTCTTAATTGAACACATGATTCCTCATACTTTCTCCTTAGATTCTTGATACAATCATTCTCTTCCTTCAACTTATTCTTCAAATCTTCAATTTCTTCTGAACATCTAGCAAAGATCACTTTCAAAGGAAATTTTTTCTTATATTCAAATTTTGATACCTTCCTCAAGCTATTAGGCTTCTTTAAGGAACCAAGCTTTGATACCAATTGTTGAATATCCAGAATACTGAGAGGGGGTGAATTAGTATTCCATAAAACCATTCACATAAAAACCATTGAAAAATTCGTGTCTAATTGAATCAACAAGAGAGAACATGAAATAAGACTATGCATCAACACACATGAACACAAGATTTTTATGTGGAAAACCCAAAATGGGAAAAAGCATGGTGAGGATTAGCTCACAATATATTATATCCAAATATAAGACATTGCAAGGCTCACTACCATGATTCATTGTCTTTGAAAGGCTCACAACCTGAATACAAAAGATGGCTAACGACCAAGATACACAAGTTATGACTCACTACCAAGAGTATGAATTGATAGAATACACCTTCTATGTGTAGGGTTCAACTCCAATGAAGCTTTGAAAAAGAAGTATCGCCTCTCACAATAGTCACTCAACAATTTTGTTCTGATCTTCAACTGATAAAGCATTTAGGATCGCATATCCAAACATTCCTCAATAACTTTCACACTTCACCATATCTCTCTTCTTTCTCCTTACCATGCTCACATTGTCCACTCCACACACTCTCTCACATCTCCTTCAAAGAGTCTTACACATATACAAGTATATCTCATTCATCAATTAGATTGCCCTAATTAGATGAAAGAAAAACAATCAAAAACACTCTTGTCACTACCATATATAATTTTAAACATTTTTATCCATGTAGTGCATCATATCAAGTTGGCATAGATATATAGAAAACATCCACAAAGTATATCTAGTCTTCTTAATGTATGTCATACGTTAGATCGGCCAAGACTAGGACATAATTCACAAAAACTCCAAACCAACATACAATCCTTAAAGCAAACACCTTCTGGATATAATATTACATCAATTTCTCATCATACTACCATCATAGAGACTACCATTAGTTCTTCTTAAGAAAATGTGGAGTCTCCCACACTAATATGTAGAGCAGAGAAACACTTGTAGAGTACAAAGCTAAACTTTGTCAATGGTAAATTTTTGCTCACAACACAAAACTTCTTAAGATCCAGGATATAGATTTCTGAATGAAACATGACAACATGGTTGAGAGATTAGAGTCATGTCTTTTCTTGCGGTGAATTTTGGACTCAAAAACTGATACATTGGTTTATCAAAAAAGAACACTTCCAGTAGAGAACAACTTCTGGTAAACTAACTAAGTTTCTCGTATAATTGTCACCATGTTGACATCAATGACAACACAAGAATAGCAAGATCAATCCGCATACACTTCATGCTCATGTTGTAAGGATCCATATTTCCAACACAAGACAAGCATAGGATCTACAAATGTTTATGAGTTCAACTCATGAAAAAATTTAAAATTACCTTGGGTGTTTAATGGAGGAGTATCCAAGGCATACGAGCAATATTGCATCAATCTCTGTTATTTCTTTTTTAGTAAGGGTTGAATCAGCTTCAACTAGCTGAGTATGGTGGTCTACATGAGTTTGGGCTTACGAGTAACAAACTTCATCATTTGGAATTCATTCAACAGGCTATTAGAGTGACATGGAGATTTTAGAGACACCCTTTTCCATGTCCCTTCGACATAGCATGGAAAAATCAACAACAATGGATGGTTATGAAGGTTCTACATCAGAGAGACATATCATTTTCAGCAAGACTTATTGGCAAGTCCCTTCGAAATTCTAATGAATCATTTCATCGATGGGATTGACACATTTTGGTGGAACATCAAAGGGAATCTCTTCCACACGATAATAATTTCATCAAAGAGAAAGTGGAATCTTGGTGAGACAATTTCAAGAGTCTATTCGACATGCCAATAAGGTGGGGCCTGTTAGAGTCAATAAGGGTGAATGATGACATTAGCAGGACATATGGTGATGAGTGACTGGATGATTTATCAGGTCGCCCTAGCGATATTAGTTGTATGATGATGACAGGGATGACATGTAGGTAGTACTAACCACTTGGTCAAAGCTGCAAGTAACATTGATAAGACATTTTGGTTTTGGTGGGAGTTGTTATAGAATCTCTTTGACATTTCGATGGGAACTTTATCGACGAGAAATCACCATTTCAGAAGGAGTTACTTGGGAGTCCCTCTGATGGAGTGATAGGCGATGAATTTTTTGGGACGCGATAGGGAAGTGGCAGACAAGGACGTGTACTAAATAGATGGAAAAGGATGAACAAATAAGGTGGTGACAAGTGTTCCAATCTGTTAAAATCACATCTCCATTGTGAATCATTAAAATTTTTGGTTTGTGATTGTCATTGACCTAGCGATGAAGCATAGATTCAAAGGTGATTTTCATGACATGATGTTCATTGGATGACTATGGTGATACTATGACAACATGGAGGAAAATAATGCTTATAAGATAAGCCAACCCAAAGGAGAAGGGGGCCTAGTGTGAGAGATAAAGAGTAGATAGAGAGGAGCTGGTGGAATAGGGTCTGAGATATGAGGTCGTGGAGCTGATTTCGAAGGCTGATCTCTATATTTGATTGATGTTTTTTTAATCAAAGCCCATGTGATGGCATGTAATATTGTAATGTCATTTTAGTAATAAAAAAAAGCTTTTCCTTTCTCTTGTATTTCTTCTATGCAAACCTGTGTTCTTGTGGTGAGTTTAATTTGTAAGGGGAGTACCCTTCATCACATATATGATATCCAAAATGAGTCATCCCATGCAAACAAAAAGTTCCCAAGAGCTAAGACTACCAAGTAATTCACTAAAGTGTGAAAACATAAAAAAATGAATAAAATGTACCTAGAGAGTAATCTAGAAAAAACACATCAATGGTTGTGAAGAGATTTGAAATACTATCCCAACACTTCTAGAATCACAAAAATACAGAAACAAGTAAAAATTTATGAGTTTAGAACTAAAAACAACACCTTTGGCTTCAATAGGTTATAAAATGCAATAGTAGCAAAAAATGGTGATGAGACACACTCCACTAGAAAGTTGGTAGAACTAGCTTTCTAACAATATCTTGTTTTCCAAAAAATTGATATTGTATACCAAAGTCATGGCCAAAAGAAAAAATAGCTCCCTTAGGGTGAAAGAGGGGTCTTGGGGCCCCTTGCAAAATTCCTTACTGCTAAAGTCAACATGATATCATGCTGATGTCAGTGAAATATTCTAGAGAATATTCCTTGTTGCCAAAAAACATTCAACCCCCAAAAAATAATCTGCCATAATATTCTGCTAACTATGCCAAAATATTTGAGAAGGTTCTATGTCGGAAAAAAATACTGTCATTGAGAAAAGTGATAGAATATTCTTAAAAAATATTTGTGTAGGAAAAAGGGACATTGTCGGAAACTAGAAATATACTAGGAAAAGGCATCGGGTGGTTGTTTATTGCTACTGGTGGTTTAAAATGATTGATCCAATGGCTACAGTGACTAAGGGGACCCATGTGGGGTATGGGTCTGCCATAGGGAAGTACCATGTGCATAATACCCTCTTGTTACTCTAATAGAGGTCATATAGAGGTCGTACGACCCTTAGAGCAAAAAAATTAATAAAAAAAGTTGACCTTTTTTTTGCCTTTTTTGAAACACATGCACATGGGTCATATAGAGGTCGTACGACCCTTAGAGAAATTTTTTTTCCTTAGAAGCTCCTAACATCGAAATACAACAAATTTATAGTCAAGATTCATTGAATCGGCCTCCTGAATGCAACCATGAGGTTCTTTTTGGCTCAAAATGATCTGAAATTATAGTTACCCTTTGGATTCTGAAAAAAAAAATTGCTTCAACCCCTCATAGATCTGACCTTGGGAATCCAAATCAAGCCAAATGAAAGGAAAAATTGACTTTCTTGACAACTGTAAATCCAACTAAAGACTCTCTTCTAGTTCTAGATGCACTAAAAATTTTCCCACCTCCAAAATTTGCAAAAAAAAAGCAAAGGGGATTCTAGATCTGAAGCTTGTAATTATTATTGAATAAAACCCTCATAAATCAAGAAGGGGTTCATTGAATCCACACTTTGATACATTTTAGAATTTTTAAAAACATGAGCCACATGATCAAACAACAAAGACACCTTCCATGCAAGAGATCTACAAACAATATATGCAATATTCCTCAACAAGAAAAAGCTACAACAATGAACCTCAAGAATCTTCAAGGAAAACAAATTCCTCAAAGGTTGAGAGTTCTATCAAAGACATGAAATCTCGAGAGATAATACAATGATGGTTGAGTGTTGTATAAGAGAAACCCTAAATAGTAAAGGTATTAGATCATAACAAGTGTTAACATCTAATGCAATGAGACAAAATAATCTAATAATAACTTTCTAGTTAAAATGGTAAATCACTCCTAAGTTTATCTTAAGTGTATGAGAATAAATTAGACTAATAACCATTTAAAGATCAATTAATTATTAGCTAATGCATGATTAATCTAATAGAATTTTCCTATCTATTCACAAAGACATGATTAAAGATTTCTAAAGAAATACTCAAAAAAATTCTAGATAATTAAATTGTTGTTGAACCTGCAAAACACCTAGAAGAAAACAAGAAAACCCCAAAACAAATTACAAAAGCAAGAAAAACCAATCCTAAGTTAACAAACTGGAAAAAAAGAAAATAAGAAGAAAAATTAAATTGATATTATTCAAGCCGACTATTTATAGAGAGACTCTCTAAACATATTATATTCAGACAAGACAAACTAACACTTGCTCACATATTATTCATCAACACATGAGAATAAGTAATAAGGCAATGGTCATATTCGTAAGTCTTGCAAATGTGTCCATATATTCAAAAAAATAATTTCCCATCTTTGAATTCTCAAACTCGATAATATAATTAGGAAAATCAATAACTGGGGCAACTCATTAGACCCGTGATGAATCCACATGCATGTTCTATTTCTTAGATTCCCATGATCAAAATGATAAGAATAATAATTGATAGGAACAAGGAAAGATATAATCTGGGGGGTTGCTTGCGTAGTGTTACCTGTCAAATTTTTCACTCAAAATTAAATTTTGCCCTCTTTAATAAGTGAGTTTTGATGATGTCACAGCCCTACCAAATTCCCTAACCTTGCTGCGGGGTTTGTAAGTTTTGAAACTACTTGAATGCCTAACCTATCTATAGCTCTTGTAGTTCCAAGTCTTATCCAATGATGTTCCATGAAATCGGCCAATTAGAAGTTCTTAAAACTTTAGAACTCCCGACAAATGATTATGAGGTTATGTTTCTCAACGACGGGGAGACCCAAGCGGGATGCACAACTTTCAAAGTGTCAGCTCATTTAATGAATCGTGCAGTGCCTTTAAGGAATTTCTTCTCAAATGATTTGAAATGCCAACTTAAGGTTTAACGTAATCTTTTATATCTTCTAAAAATAAAACTCTTAAATAAGGGGGGTTGGTGAAATGGATTTAGTAACAGATTGGCACATTTTTCTTGGCAAATAAATGATCACTTCTTGCCACCAACGTTAAGTGAGCCTGCATATGAGGAAAGGTGGAGACATTTTCAACTCCAAAGTTTTCTCAAGATGGTGCTTCCTAGTGATATCAGAGAGTGGGAAGATGAACCTGTGCATATCATACAACTAGATGTAAATTGGCCTGATGAGGAATAACTTGACATTATTTCTGAGATGCATTCGCTGGCATGGAAGGAGAAAACCAGCTACGCCGAATACAATAGGGTGATTTTTGTCTTAGAAAAAGAAGAAGAATGAGCCGAATTTCACAATTTGGTTATGGAAATGTAGTTAGAAATGTATAGAGTTCTGGAACCTCTAGTGGTTTAGTTGCATTCAAGAAGTCTTTTTGTGACACGTAATGATAACGTCTATTTTGAAATTGTTTTCGTTCTAGAATCTTTCTTGATTCCGGTCATTTTCAAGACCGTTGTTTTGTAATGTAACGGTTTCAATGTGCCTATATATAGACCTATGAATTAATGAAAGAGGGAGGATTTTTAGGGGGGAGGGGGAAGAGTAGTTTTCTTTTCATGCACTCTTGTTGTACAGGGAGATGACTTTGTGAACTCGTGTTTTGACAGTGAAGAAATAAACAAGATATTGTGAATCTTTGAATTATTTAATATTTTCTTTAGATTGCAATGAAATGTGTTTCTTTGTGGTTACTCTTCAATGTTATTTTTCTTTAATGGGATGAGCTTGTATTTAATTCTGGAGCTTTGAATTTAGATTAAATCATCTTTTGAAAAGAGTCTATTATTTTTGCTTTCCCTAGGTATCATTCATGGCTGCGATAAGTGAACTTTGTGTCATTTTTCTGCTTTCATTTTTATTATGAAATCTCTCTTTCACATCTACTATCATGGTTATGGGTAGGTGTCAATTTACCTTTTCTTCTTTCTGGTGAAAAGCATACCCTGTGTTTTATTCATTGCAAATCATTCAAAGGTAGCCGCACCTTGTAAAATAAGCAGAGAGTACTTGCAACTATCGTTGCAAGTGGCTCAACTGTTGGCCAGGTTGTCATTTGTGTGGGCAAGAGAGTATTAATTGAAGTGAAAAATTTGTCAACCAACAATTTTTTTGGCAACTTCGCTAGGGAAATGAATGATAAGATCAATATTTTCCTATTTTAGATACAAAATGGCGCCTTCCTAGAGATGAAGGTTGTCAACTTTGTTTAATCAAGATATCCAAAAAATGGTTGAGGTTAGGCCAAGAAATTAAACCATTTTGGAAAAATATCTGCACCAACAATTGAAGATATATTGGTTGAAGAATATGGAATGGTCTCGAAGCAAGCATATCTGAAGTTGAAAAGAAAGGGCTGCATCCTGTTGATGTTATTTGCAGCTTCGGTCTGCACTTCCCAAGAAAGACAATTTATATATATAAAGAAGCCGACCCTTATAAGTTCGCACTTTCCTTGAGCCGACTTCATGTTCCTTTATTTATCATTTATTGTATAGAGGCCGACCTAAGTCAAGAGGCGCCTTGTGTTGTATAAATAGAAGGTCAGTTTGTTATTGTTACAAGTTAAGTATTAAGGCAGAAGTTCGCAATTACCTTAAGAGCAGAAATTCGCATAATTCAGGAAGAACAGAAATCAAGGTTATTCATCATAATTCGCATTCCTAGAAGAAGTTCATACTTGAGCAGCAGATCATCATTCCTGTAGCAGCAGACTGTTTTTCAAGGAAGAGCAGATTCATTTGTATCTAAGCATCAAGGAAAAGTGCGAAAACATTAGCCATTGTTGGGCTATGTTGTAAGCAGATTTCTATCACTATATTATCATATATAGAAGAGAATCATTTGCTGGGTTTTTCTCCCTCGAGTAGGAGGGTTTTCCCAGGGTATCTTGTTGTGTTCATTGTCTTATGTGTTGCATTTCTATTGAATAATTTGTTATCTAATCTGATCTAAGAAACACTAACATGGTATCAGAGCGGGTGTGAAAAAGATCGTGATCAGATTCAGATCTGTTAGTTTGCAACCCTCATTGTTTTTTTTCAGTCTACCTTCTAATTTTCTCAAGATGGTGAACGGTCTGAAAATCGAGGATAGACTCGAAGGGATCTCGAACTACACATCATGGAGGTTCAGGTTCATGCTAACCTTGGAAGAGAATGATTTGGCTGAGTTTTTGAAAACAAAAGTTCCCGAACCTGAGGTGGAAGAAGAGAAGCTGCAATGGAGAAAGAAAGACACTAGGGCAAAGAAAGTATTGGTTGATTCCATCAAGGATCATATTGTACCAATTGTCTTCAAGTTGGATACTGCAAGGGAGATGTTCAAAACATTGGAAGAGATGTATAAAATCAACAACACCAGTCGTGCCCTAACCTTGAAACAACAACTACTTCACATTAAGATGGCGGAAGAAGAGTTTGTCATCACCTACTTCATGAAGATTTCCGAATTGAGAGATCAACTCTCTACCATTGGTCATATTGTTGATGACAAGGATTTGACCATGATTGCTCTCAATGGTCTTCCGCTTTCATGGGAGGTGTTCATTCAAGGAATCAGTGCAAGATCTGAACTTCCCAAGTTTGATCGATTGAGGATTGACTGCATTCAAGAGGAGTCAAGACTAATAGCAAGGGGCATTGGTCAAAGTTCAAAGAATGAAGATTTACATGTTCTCGCCTCTCATTCATCAAAGAAAGGAAAAGTTTGGAAGAAAGGATTCTTTAAAAGGAATCGAGATAATGGGTCAGATGGTGCTCCTGCATTCAAGAAGAAATGGGACCTCTCTCGTGTTCAATGCTTTAAATGTGACAAATTTGGTCACTATGCGAGGGATTGTCCTACCAGGCCTAATCAGCATGCTTCATTTGCGGATGTGATTGAGATCTCTCCCCAAAATGATTCTAGTGAATTTCTACTCTAGTCATGGGCCTATGTTCAAGCTCTGAAGGTTGTGCACTAAGCACAAGAGCAACATATCATACGGTGTCCACCCTTCACAATATTTAAGAGATAAGTATTCCTTGCTTTTGATTGTATTTACTATTCTAGGGTAAAATTCAATTTGTTGAGTTATGCAATTCTGACATTATTTACTTAGGATTATGTGTGTCTAGTAAATAGTCATCACTGTAATAAGATTCTTTAGATTTATTCATTGCAAGTAGGATCATGCCAATTTGTGAAGTTTGTCTTTTGTTTTGCTGAGATTAGCTCTTCTGTGAAATTGAAAGAAAGACATGTCATGATTAATGAATTAATTATCTATTACTCAGGAGATTTTTTTTGAAATCCATGAAATAAGTATTGCATGGTTGAATAATGTTCATGAATTGTTTTTTCATTGAGATAACCTGAGCATCAAGCAATCTCGAAGTCTTACCGAATGAAGAAATGATCAAGCTTGGAGTCATAGCTTGCAATCATTGGACTACATTGATGGCTGGAGATATCTCTTGAAGTCAATGTACCTTTCAGGTCATCATTGTATTCAAACTATGAAGGCTACGGACTGATCTGAGCTCAAGTACAACGTATCACACTATGTCTAGCATTTGGACCTATCAGAATAGTTAAAAAGATAAGTATTCTTTGGTTGCTGAGTTATATCATTTATTTATTCCTTGGATCTTGTAATTAAGAGAGATAGTAGATTCTCTTGAATTGTGTTGTGTTCACTAGCATAAGATCTGTGGAAAAATTTCATTCATGATATAACTTGTACAATTCTAATCTTGATATTTCTTTGGATAATTATGGACTGTTAGTAATCTCTATCTAAAATGCTTCCTGGACAGGTTTAGGGAGAAGAAGATGATAAGAGATTACTTAGTGATGAAAAGCTTGAGGCATCTTGTGAAGAAGTCATGTCAACCAAAGAAATGATCAAGAGGGAGTAAACACTAGAGGGACTGAGTTGGTGGCTAGAGGGAGTACATCTCGAGAAGTCTTCCTTGCAATCTCTGAAGCCAGGATCGAGAGGGAGTCTCAGTATCAGTGTTCCTTTGTTTAATGAGTTCTTCTTTGAGAGAAGTGTGAGGTGAAATCCCTTGATAATGCAATTCTCTGTTGAGAGAGAGTTGAGGTGTAAGCCCTTGATAATGCAATTCTCTGCTGAGAGAGAGTTGAGGTGTAAGCCCTTGATAATGCAATTCTCTGCTAAGAGAGAGTTGAGGTGAAAGCCCTTGTTTCCACCCTCTGGGAGAAGCTATGGTGGATGTCATGTGTGTGACTCCATGATAGCATCACGTGAGGGAATCCGTGATGATTTTTATTTTGTGCTTATGTATCACTCTCTGGGAGAGCCATGGTAAAAGTCACGTTGAGGTGACAACATCACATTGAGGTGATATTCTATTTTGTTTTCATTCTAATATGATGTGTCTTGTGCAGATGGAAGTTCATCCCTAGCTAAGAGGGAGTGTTGATGTTATTTGCAGCTTCGGTCTGCACTTCCCAAGAAAGATAATTTATATATATAAAGAAGCCGACCCTTATAAGTTTGCACTTTCCTTGAGCCGACTTCATGTTCCTTTATTTATCATTTATTGTATAGAGGCCGACCTAAGTCAAGAGGTGCCTTGTGTTGTATAAATAGAAGGTCAGTTTGTTATTGTTACAAGTTAAGTATTAAGGCAGAAGTTCGCAATTACCTTAAGAGCAGAAATTCGCATAATTCAGGAAGAACAGAAATCAAGGTTATTCATCATAATTCGCATTCCTAGAAGAAGTTCATACTTGAGCAACAGATCATCATTCCTGTAGTAGCAGACTGTTTTTCAAGGAAGAGCAGATTCATTTGTATCTAAGCATCAAGGAAAAGTGCGAAAACATTAGCCATTGTTAGGCTATGTTGTAAGCAGATTTCTATCACTATATTATCATATATAGAAGAGAATCATTTGCTGGGTTTTTCTCCCTCGAGTAGGAGGGTTTTCCTAGGGTATCTTGTTGTGTTCATTGTCTTATGTGTTGCATTTCTATTGAATAATTTGTTATCTAATCTGATCTAAGAAACACTAACACATCCATTCCAAGATCATCAATCCACCTTTTTGTTCAAATATTTGCATTGCAGATATTAAATTATTAAATATCTTGAACACAAGGTTCCTCAAACAAGGGTAGAAAAGTTAGAAATGCTTAAGGAAGAACCAGAGAAAAGTTTCTTTTAATTTTTCTATTCTTGGTGAAAAAGATTGCATACAAAAGATTATGATTGAACAACCATCTGCTTCTGTTGAAGAAAATAAAAAAGTATTATCAGATGAATCTAATGTAGTTCTCATTCCAAAATGGTGTCTAGAAAATTCAAATGACTTTTTATGTGGGATTATGGACGAAAACAACCATGTTGAAGAGGTTGATATAAGTGCATTGACCTTTGATATAAAAAAGGATATAAATGTGTCATTACCTAAATCTCTCAGTGAAAAGATTGAAGAGAAGAAACTACTAAAAGAAGAAATGCATGGATGTAAAAGTAGTTTTGTTGAACTTGCTAAAGGTATGGACAATTGGTACTCACAACCTACATGTTTTCTCAATGAAGATTTTATTTTTGCAAGAGAAAAGGATATGGTTCCTATAAAATTTGATCCTATGTTTATATAAAGCGATATTTAAACACTACAATCATCAACCATATACCCAAAAATTGATTTATCCTGTAGTCTGCAAAAAGAATATTCAATTCTCGATGCTTTCCATGTGTGTTCAAAAGAACTAACGATAAATGTTGCATCTGAAGAGAATATTATAACAGAAATGAAAACAGAGGAAAGGTTAGGAAAGCCCAAAAGTGAGATTAGCTGGGGCGAACTCAATGCACTATACTTGCCGACAAAATTTTGTGAAGAATCAAAGGTTAGAAACAATCCTCTTTTTGAATTATATAATACTCAATCAGTTGATGAAAATTTGTTTTCTTCTCCTGATAAAGATGAGCTAGGAAAATATATTTGTGAGAATAGTTCTGAAAATGGTTGTTTTGAAATCATGTTTCAAAGAGAGAGGAATCGCTTGGATACTAAATTTGATATTATTGATTGTTGTAAACAAATGGAGAATGGTCATAGTGTTGGAATTTTGAATTGATACTTAAAAGATTCTCTTGGTGGTCCTTTCCTTGAAGATGAAACTATTTATGATTATTTAACTAGTGGAAATGTGGATGTCAAATTGATGCTCAAAGAAGACAAGCTTTCTGAATCGGTAGGTGAAGAAAATGATAAAATTTCTTCAGTAAGTTATGATTTGGTGTTTGATAATACTATAAGCAATAATTTGAGTCAAGTGGAATCTTACTCAAACCAAGTAATACAATGTAATTTATTTGAAGAAGATTGGTCTGAAGCATATTATGGAGGTATGGCTAGTGGCCTTCAAAAGGTCACAAAGATATATGATGAAAAATGGCTTTTCGACTATGAGCTTATACACAAGGACTTCATGTATATGGTAAGTCACCATTGGGCCTAAATGCTATTTTTGAGTTTGCACGTGCTTCGCAAAAGCACACTTCTTTTCCGCAGTGGGTCATATTTTTCTCAACCTATTAATGGCTTCATTTGAGCAATGATAGGCATCCTTTGATGTATTTTCCTTATGACCATATGTGTAATATGAGTTTTTGATGTGCCTGTAGTGTGGTTTCCTTTCCTCTTTTGCCTCACTTTTGGTTTTCTCTGGCTCCTTGTGTTCCCTTGCTATCTCTTTTGACTCCATACCCAATGGACTTAGATTGGCCCGCCCCAATGATTCTAGAGTTCTTTGCATTTTCTATAAAAATACAGTCCCCAATCAAAGCCAATGTTACTCATCAATTTTTTCACTCAATTAAATTTTTCCCTCTTTAATAAGTGACTTTTGATGATTTTGTGGCCCTACTAAATTCCCTAACCTTGTCATGGGGTTCGTAAGTTTCGAAACAACCCAACTGCCTAACTTATCTGTAGCTCTTGTAGTTCCAAGTACTATCCAATTATGTCCCATGCAGTCGGCCTATTAGAAGTTCTTAAAACATTAGAACTCTCGATAGATGGTTATGAGGTTCTGTTTCTCAGCGACGGGGAGACCCAAGCGGGATGTACAACTTTCAAAGTGTCAGCTCATTTAATGAATCATGCGGCACCTTTAAGGAATGTCTTCTCAAATGCTTTGAAAAACCAACTTGAGGTTTAACGTAATATTTTAGATCTTCTAAAAAGAAAACTCTTAAATAAAGGGGATTGCTGAAGCAAATTTAGTAACAGATTGGCATGTTTTTCTTGGAAAATAAATGATCACTTCCTACTGTCGACGTTAAGTGATCCTACATACGAGGAAAGGTTGTGGCATTTGCAACTCCAGAGTTTTCTCAAGATGCTACTTCCTTGTGATATCAAAGAGTGGGAAGATGAACTTGTGCCCACCATACAACTATATTTAAATTGGTCTGATGAGGAACAACTTGAAATCATTTTTGAGATGCGTTCATTGGCATGGAAGGAGAAAACCAGCTACACCGAATACAACAGGGTTATTTTTGTCTTAGAAAAAGAAGAAGAATTAGCCGAATTTCACAATTTGGTTATGGAAATTTAGTTAGAACTATATAGAGTTCTGACACCTCCAGTGGTTTAGCTGCATGCAAGAAGTCTTTTTGACACATAATGATAACGTCTATTATGAAATTGTTTTCGTTCTAGAATCTTTCTTGATTTCAGTCATTTTCAAGATCGTTGTTTTGTAATGTAACGGTTTTGATGTGCCTATATATAGACCTATGAATTAATGAAAGAGGGGGGATTTTTTGGGGGAAGGGGGAAAATTAGTTTTCTTTTCATGAAGAAATAAAGAATATATTGTGAATCTTTGAATTTCTTAATGTTTTCTTTAGATTGCAATGAATTGTGTTTCTTCGTGGTTACTCTTCAATGTTAATTTTCTTTAATGGGATGAGCATGTATTTAATTCTGAAACTTTGAATTTAGATTAAATCATCTTTTGAAAAGAGTCTACCTTTTTTACTTTTCCTAGGTATCATTCATGGTTGTGATAAGTGAACTTTGTGTCATTTTATTTCTGAAATCTCTCTTTCACATCTCCTATCATGGTTATGGGTAGGTGTCAGTTTACATTTTTTGCTTTCTAGTGAAAAGCATATCCCATTTTTTATTCATTGCAAATCATTTGAAGGTAGTTGCACCTTGTAAAATAAGCAAAGAGCACTTGCAACTATCATTTCGAGTGACTCAACTGTTGGCTAGGTTGTCATTTGTGTAGGCCAGAGAGTATTAATTGAAGTGAAAAATATTTCAACCAACACGTAGGTAGTAACATTCAATCATTAATAACTTATTTGTAGTCTTCCCTTGCATTCTCAACTTTATGAGGACATAATTCATGGTGTAGTGTTCATCTTGCATTGTGGATCTACAAATCGTAATTGCATTCATCAGGAAATATACCATGTAAAATACTAAATTCTTCAATTTCATGGAACATTTTACTTGGTTCTGCATTTTTATATGGTTGTGATGATAAATCTGTGGGTAATTATTTAAGAAAATCTTCATAACTAGCAACCTCAATTGATTCACTTTTAGGAAGATCCATAACAACATGTTGACAATCTACGTTTTTCATATCTACTCGATTGGTGTCCCTTTTAATTTCATTCACATCACTAGTATTTTTATAAGATTCAAAATTATTAAAACATGGCATGCATGAATCTTCCTTGCTTAAATTATTTGAATGTAATGAAGGAAAATCATTATCTAATAGGGCAGGAAAAATTCCTAATATAGCTTGAGACTAGATTTTCTACTTTCTTATATCATAAGTTGACATTTTAATAGATTCATCAACAATATTCTTAGAATCTTTGTGTTACTACACCTTTAAATACTCATCCATTACTCTTACTACATCACATTAGTTTTCCCATGTACTATAGTGGGATCCTCTTGCTTGTATAAGATTTCAACAACTTCAACTATTGGAGATTTGAATAGCACATTTTTTCTTCCACTAATTATGGAAAGATAGGGTTGTCCAAAGCCATCATAATTTTGTAACTGATTATTGGGTTCAAGAAAATTAGAAGACTCCCTTATTACTAATCTAGAATATCCTCATGTGTATGCATCATTAAAATCAACTCATGTTATGCACAAATCGTTCTAAGAAGGAGAGGACTCATGATTATCCATTAGTGGCTCAACTATCTGGTCTTTGTAACCCTTGACTAGAAATGTATCCATTAAAATATTATCTTGATATGATAGTGCATCTAGTGTGGTTAATTTACAACATTCTTGTTCAATCACCTCTTCTTGGGTTGCATTGTCTACCCATGGATCATCCTTAACAGAGTGAATTTCTGATTCATGTATTTCCACCTCTTGTTCCTTTGATGTAATGAAGGTGGGGGAATTCATAATGGACTATTTGAATAATCCCATATTCTCTTTGACTTCTTTGACTACAACTTGACATAATAGATACATAAATTATGAATGGGTAGTATTGTGTACTCTACACCAACATGACAATAATAGGTCCTCCAAAAATATTCTGTTCCCAAGACTAATTTGATCTTGCATGAAATTTGCAATAAATTTTGTATACCCTTCCAAAGCTATACTATCATCATCTACAAAAACAACTTCATTTGATATCAAGCATAGTTCAAGCTTAGGTACATCCCAAAATAAAATTTCCTCTTCCACAACCATATCCAACCTTAGTTTCATGTATTTTCCATAATCCATGATCAATTAGTGCTAACATTTCTCGATTGTAATAGTGTGTAATCATTTTTGCATCAAATAAATCTTAGCACTAACATATCCAACCTTGTCAAAAATGTCAAAAAATTCATTTCATTGTGCTTAGTGGTGTCATGTATCCTACATTGGTCTAACAAAACAAATTAAGACACACTCCTAGGCTACAACCATTTACTCAAAACCTCTTGAAACTATTGAATATCAAACCTACGAATCTCTGCATAGTAAGAGACAACAAACTATTGTCTATTCATCTACATGTTTTTAATTTCTCATTTTTTTGAATTTTTGACATATAAAGAGATCAATCATATCTTAAATTTGTAATTTGAAATCTCATTTTAAATTCCAACTCATCTTTCAAGCCCTCCTTCTAGTGCTAATTTTTTTGATGATTGTTTTTTTAGATTCACAACATAAATAAAGTAACAGAGTGTATAGGAGTGAATATGCACCCCTCTAGAAAATTCCCATTTCATAGCCTCTACTTTAGGAAAATTGATCCCGACTAAGAAATTCCACATCACCCATCTACAATGCATCCACGTGGCACTTGTCCTTTGTGTCGATGGGTGACTTTTTGTCAAGGACGCATGCATGAAATGTGAACATCTATGTGGTGTGCTGTCATCCCTGACAGATTCTTGCTTCTGGAATTTGCAGAGACGTTACATTCTCCATTGGCGATGAAGTGTAACACCTTTGTGCCTTCCAGCTGACCTGAAAATGAGTCTTTCCCTCCCATTTCATCTTCAAATGCCTATCTTTCAATTCTATTCCGGCCTCTAAACACTGGCTTGATCTTTGAAGTATCTCTTGAGCAATTCAACCCATCTTCTACACATCTTACTACACTTTCTCCATCATTGGAGTTGTGACTTGGTCTCTCGAGGGAATACTTCATTGTTGCAGAAGCGTAGACCTTACCAAGCTTGTATCCTCCTCTACATTCTTGAGGGAACTTTGATTGAGAAGGTGATATTGTTCATTTCTACATTTCTATAGCTTTGTCATTTGATTCACATAGTATAGTGTTAGTATTATCGTTTGGCATCCTTTTTGTCACTTTCTTTATCATATTTCCTATCTCATGGCTATATTGGTTGTCCGTGGAGGTGAAAACACCAAAGTGGGGGTTTGACTAAGGAAAATCCCTATACAACCCCAACATTTTTCCTCTCTTGATTGTGTGTAGGTAAGCGTTCGGGTGGAGCTTGCTAGAAAATTGGATTCTTCGTGAGTTAATCTTCACCACCTTTGCTTTTGTCATCTTATATATCACTTTACTAGTTATCTTGTTTATTCTATTTATTATCATTTTAGTTAGTGCTTTAAGCCTCAACTACTAAGTAGTTAGTACACTTTTGTGCCTCTTCCCGTGCCTTTTTAATTTTTGACTATATAGATGCCAATGCCCCAAGAGAGATGCTAGTGCACCACACTGTCATCGTTGACCCACACTATTGTCCTTAGGCAAAGAGTTGTCTAATTTTCGGTTCAGGTTCCAAAAGCCTACTCATTTAGCTTCATTCAAACCCTCGAGTTAGAAGAGTTATAGAAGCACTTGAGAGTGCTCTTCATTCTCTATCCTCAACCTAAAAATCTTATCCAACTTGAGGTAGACTAGAGAAGCTTCCACTCTTAGCTCTTTGTGACCTGGAGCCTTGGTGTGATTGGTCTCCCTGTACATTTTGGTGAGCCTGATGTGAACAACATCCATCCATTTCTTTGTGTTAACACTTTCTCTCTCACACTCGACAACTGTTATTGACTTGGTGTTGTGAGGTTTTATGAGCATCACAACCCATTCTACAACCTCTGAGAATGTTGTCAAGAGAAGTGTATGACACTTACTAACGGAAAATATGAAGGGCATTTCTAATTTTACCACTGATTTCACTACAACCTTTACGAATGAAATGGGCTTTATTGGCGAGACTGATTGTGTGCCTACTCCTCCAATATCCTCTAAAACTTCATCTATAGACAAGGATGATGCTAAGCACATTTCTACAAAAAACCTTTGGGAATTGGAAGATAGGTTGTTAGACCTAGGGAATCATTTGGAAAAAGCTGCACATATGGCAAGAGTCACTAGGCTTGTAAATGGGGTGAGATACATGTTAGGGAAGGATATGACAAGCATAGAACTCTTGTGGGGCCTCAACAACCTAACCGAAACATGCATCCCTTTGTTTAACACAAGATCGGGTACTACCTGAGAGGTGATACTCGATTCATGTGAAAGAAAAATAAGTGTCTTGATGCCCAGTATGTCTATATGTATGCTCAAAACAAGACCCTCGATCAATGTTTATTTTTCTCCTCAGCAACCCCCCATATTCAAGGTGAGTAGAACACCCCTTGGATTTAGTTTCACCCCTTCTACTGCCCCAGTAGTAGGGGATTTGATGGAATGGGTGGTGGTTGTGGTTTTGGTAGTGGTGGCGGTGCTAGCCATGGTGATTCTAGTGGAGGGCATGGTGGTGGCTCTAGTGGGGGCCACACTAGTAGTCCCAATGGTGGATCTGGTGGTGGTCGCAATAGTGGTGCTAGAGGGGGTTCCCGAGGTGGCTCTAGTGGTGATCAATTTGGAGGAGGTTCCATTGGTCCTTTTGCATCTCAAGACTATATTTTGAATGCTCTCCTACAAAATATGGGTCAGATGCAAAACCAGTTGGTGAGTCTCTCTCAAGCCTCTACCCAACCTATCTTCCAACCCTTTTTCTGACATAATCTGCTATCGGTAAAAATTTTGAGCACTCCCTTCCCCCAAGGAATGGAGATTCCTAAATTAAAAAATTATGGTTGTAAGGGAGATCTACAAACACATGTATCATCCTTTAATGCCATGTGTATAGATTTATTTCACCATGATGCTCTAATGACAAATCTCTTCCCTCAATCCCTCAAGGACATGGTGCTCAAGTGGCATGGTTCCTTATCGGATAACTCTATATTCTCATTTGATAAGCTTGTCAATCAGTTTCTCTTTCAATTTTAGGCCAACATTGGTCTAAATATGACCTTCTTAGATCTGGTTCGATGTAAGAAGGGAGAACACGAGAAGATAATTGATTTCATCATGCAATACCAAGTGCTCTTTTTACAGATCTTGTACCCACTACTTGATTCAGACATGCATAAGGTGTTCATAGGCAACCTATAGTGAGCCTGGTAGGAGAAATTTTCCCTAATGAAGTACCCTTCTTTCACACATCTATGTGTTGTATTGCGAGAGTATCAACAAATAATGGTTCAGTTCGGGGGATCTTCCTCACACTCCCGTCTGAAGGTAAGTCCATCATATCTATTTCAAGAAAAGGAAAGTTTGTTGTGAATGTATTTGTCATAACCAATGATCATGGCCTCATGCGTAACAATTTTTTTACAAAATTAGCTAAATCTTATTCTTCTATTCCACAAAATTTATTGAAGGGTAAGATTATAACCTTGAAAATTTCCCAACCTTTGAAGGAGCCTTATCCTTATTGGTACAATGGGAATGTCTTTTTCCAATACCATCGAGTTCATGGGCATGCTAGAAAGTGTTTTATGTGCCTACGTCATGAGATGCTAGACCACATTGACAACAATACCATCCATCTTGATGGGAAGAATAAAAAAATGAATAAATCAGTAGCAAAAGAAAATAGTGAGTTGCAGATTTAAACAGACCCGTTTCCATCTCATTCTACAAAATTGATCATTAACCCTTCTGATGCTTCTCCTAAAGCCTCAACTATGTTAATATGGTATCAATTACTCCTACTCCTCCCCCATAGCCTGCATGTTGATGGTGAAAATGACACAAACAACATTAAAACATAATATTTCTATTCTATTTCTCCTGAAAAAGAAAGACAACATATAGTAGCCTAACTCCCAAGGTCCTGGTAGTTCGTTGTCAACTGTCTGGCTTCACTCAATCGATTCATGCAACTGTAATGTTCAAGGGGCCTATGTTGGTAGAATATTCACCTAATGACTCATTTTATCAAACTGTTCTTGTAAATAAAGGGGTTTCAAACAAAAGAAAAAGATAGATCAAATGGGTAAACCAATAAATATGAATCAGATTTATCTAGCATCCAAACATATACCTTCAATAGTGAATGTTTTCTGATAGATCACAAAAACCAAAGCATGACACAATTTACAGAATAAACTATACCATTGCATGCATCTAAGGTGCTTAATTTAATACCACTATTCGTATATCACAACTATCTCCAAGATTTCAAAAGAACACAAATCCATTCATTGCCAATGTCATAGATCAACAAACTTTAATAACTTCAATTCAATGATAATCTAATAATATAATCCTTAAATCTGATTCCTTCAAATGACTTTCATCACTCAAGAAAATTTTATGTTTCAGCACAATCACTGCATACAGATAGATTATAACTTATCAGCCTTATCAAGTAAAACTCAATTCTAACACCATATTGCGTAAACCTGTAATTTTATTAACTGTAAAGTATCTAGTAACAATGTATCTCAATAATCACTACAAAATTCTATCTCCTAATATCAGGTAAGCCAATTCTGTTCTCAATTAGCCGACCCTTACAATATGATACCCATAGGATATTTATAGATATACAAAATTCGAAATCCACTTCTATTTTAAGTCATCCACCCTTTTAGGAACAAAAAGCTCTCTTGGAAACTCAAATCAATTTGATCTTGAGTTCTTACATTTAGCACTTCAGTTGAATTGGAGATCAGAAAGTAGAGGAAAGAAAGAGAAAAAGTCATGCGCTTTAAACTGTCAGTACTGCATGCAACATGCAAAGAAGAAGAAATTCATGCATGCATTAAATTTAGGCATGTGAAGTCGGATCTGCAATGTACTCATCGTAGCTAGAGAAGACTTGTTGTAGCGTGTCTATTTTTGTCCCGTCAACCTAGCTGTCCTCGAATTTAATTCACTCCAACTCTGTTGCAGCAAACCCTCTCATACTTTTCATCTTTGCCAACTCTCTTCTAGCAGCTTTTATTTCTTCTTTGACATCCATCAGCTGATCTATCATCAAATTTTTACCATCATCTCCTTTCTGCATGAGTTCTCTAAATATTTCATCCCATTTCTCTTTGATCTGACTCAAAGGCATGCCTTCTTTTGTTAATACATTTACATCTACAATGATAGCAATGACTGCTTCCAGCTCCTCAAACTGTTCAGTCAGATTATTAACAGCCTCTTGAACCTCATTCCCATGTTTACACAAGAAATTTTCTCTGAATCAGAGTATACAAGAGGTTTTTCCAACAAAATATTTATTATCCTCTTCAAGTATTGATTGTTCAAGAAGAGTAGTCAAAGGCAATGTATTAACCTTCTCCAATTTCTAACTGTATTCTTTATACTCTTCTTCTTGTTTCTCCGATGCTTTAATGTATTGATGCATTTCTCTTATTAACCCTTCCGTGCCTTTGTAGACTTCAAAACCCTCAACCAAAA
Source organism: Sequoiadendron giganteum (assembly GCA_007115665.2). Lineage (NCBI taxonomy): Eukaryota > Viridiplantae > Streptophyta > Pinopsida > Cupressales > Cupressaceae > Sequoiadendron > Sequoiadendron giganteum. The sequence goes on from CM021107.1 coordinate 639,832,658, forward strand.
CCTCACCTACCTCTCAATTCAACTTGTCCATCCACCTGTCTACCATCTCCGCTTTGCCTCTTACTTGCACCAAATCATCTACCTCCTTTTTACTTAATAAAATAGGAGTCTCAATGGTCGTTACGTGTTGTGAACTCGGAGAGGAGACACTTTTCAAGAATGAATGTAATTGATCCAACTGAGCCTTAAGCTCATCCTTCTTTTGTTTATCCTTTAGCATTCTTGTCTTGGTTGTTGAAGCCACCACATCAATTAGGTTCATCTACTGATTCCTAGTGGGCCTTCCCAAGTTGACAGTACTCAACTAATAATCTATTCGCTGCATGTCCCCTACCTCCTTTTCTGTCATTGGCATGGCACACTCAGCAACAATCTCTCCTTTATCCGTAAGTCTAGTAGAGTGTAGGATCTTGGCCTTCTTTTTAGGCCTCTCTTGTTCAATTCCTTTCATCATATCCTCCCAATTGAGAGGTTGTGAAGGTGTTACTGCCCTTTTCTATAGATCCAATTTTAACCAAGTGGGAGCACATGGAGCAGTAGTCATCATAGAGGAAGAGGAAGCAATAGTAGAAGGTGGCTACATATTCACTTGGGTTTGAGATTCAACCCTTGACTTATCTTGTTGTTCTTGCCCTATATGCATCTGCACAAGCTTTTTAGCCTCCTCCCTATCCTTTTGTTCTTGCATCTTTTTATCTTCCTCTTCTTTCTTCAACCTCTCTTCCTCCAATTGATCTCTCTCCACTTTTTCCCTTTCTATTCTTTCCTTTTCCAATCTATCCTTCTCTAGAGCTTATTTTTCTTATTTCTCTTTTTCTAAAGCCTCTAGTCTTTCCGCCTCTCTAGCCTTAAGGTATTCTGCCTTTGCTTCTTCTTCTTGCTGCTTCTTAACCAGCTCTTCAGTTTCTCTTTTCTTTCGTAATTGTTCTACTTCTCCTTCCTTTTGGCGAGATTCCTCAGCAAGTTTTAACTAGGCAACCAAGATTTTTTTCTCCCTCTAGTTTCTTTCCTTCTCTTCTTCAAACCTGGGAAAATACCCAATCTTGTTGCTGCATATACAATGTAAGAAGTCATAAAGAAGAACTTGGTTTCTTTGATCCTTGTTATCTGATCATGTATAGCATCAGAGACAATCATTGACCAATCAAACTATTTTTCACCGTTCAAGATGGTCTAAATAAAAGGAAACATCCACTCCTTGAAGTGAAATGCATCCCTCTTCCCAAATACCCTAGACAACATCAAGATTAAGTCTGATAATTCTTTGTGAAATTCTGCTCTCTTTGGTTGATCATGAAGTTTGAGCAGAGACTTCTTCTCTGTTATCAACCATTTCTTATTCAAATGAGTTTTATTGGATGCTTTATACTTGCTATACTTCTCTAGGGCCTCTACCTTAGTTAGCTACACCAAGTTCTTGGGATCTGGAACACTAAATATACTTTGAAACATCTGAGGAGTAAGATCAATGATCACATTATTTTGTGAATCCATGCATAGTCTTGTAGCAGGATTGTAGGAACTAGCTACTATTAAGATCAACTCTGGACATTGAACTAACAAAGGAAATACAGTGATATGGGCCAAGCTGGAATCAACAATTCTTTGTGTCCTTCCTATTATATTTTCCCCTTCCACAAAGGTTTCTTCATATAGCTCTTCAAAATTGTATTGACCCAAATTGGTATCAGTGATATCTGACTAATCTGATTCCACTTTGCTCACTTTCACAACAGGACTCCTGTGATTATACCTCAAGGTATAAGGAAATTGTTCTGGCTTCAACTTCTTTGGTTTAGGTGCTGCCTTTGATGTTCCTGCAAGCTGGTTCCTTCGAGCAGCTTCCCCTGATGTTCCTGACATCCTTCAACTTTCCTGCAAGAAAAACCTCTAATTAAATCTTTAAATATCATCACAAAACATGCTTTAAAAACCATACCTTTCATATATGCATCGGAGGCGGAACTAGGCAGAAAAATAGTCTAAAACAGTCTCTTTTAAACAACACTACCAAACTCGGAGCCAAAACCGATATAGACATTTCACTAACAATGAACGGGCTTTGAGTCGGAACTGGGAAGGTGATCGAAACTGGGATCGAAATGAAAAATGGATTTGGTCTTTCTTCAGATTTTTATATTTTCATATTCTATTTCCATTCTGCCTCCACTTTTATCCAGGTTATCGTTATTTTGAAAGAAGACTCCTCATTATACGCAGAGCCAAAGACAGGATGGAAATGAAATCGATACCTTTTGGAAAACAGAATTTTCAAGTTCAAGATCGATTATGATCCCGTCTCCGCCTAGGTTGACCATGACGTCATCAAATATTTTATCGATTTAACACACAACTCCATGATTAAAACTAAGGTCATATTAAATGAAAACGAGGCTTAAATATATCATGAAATCGACCATGCCCATATGACCGTGGGGACGACTGTATTTTAGGGCATCATATTTAAACACCTAAATGTGATCACAGAAACATACGAAACCTTAATCTAACAAACACGATAAAACTAGGGCATAGATTTTAAACTTTGCCATTTTACCAGATTGAATGCATGACAAAACGCTAAGTAAAAACGAGATTCAACTAACCCTAACTCACTGTAAAAACATGAATTTAATCTAGTCACTGTAGATCCCTAATTTTAACCAATGCCATTTAAAACCTCAATTTAATCCAACCTACTACAAATCAAAATAGCACGATGCGATCACGACTAAAACGTGAAAGTGACCGTGCCCTAAAACAAAAAGAACTAAAAACAAAAAGCAAAAGAAATGAAGAATCAATGAAATAAATAGATAAAACAAGAACCAAATTAAACAAACATACCAAGAAACAAGAACTCGTTTAAAATGAAATGATTCAAAGCACGAGAAAATATAAAAAATGCAACAGTAAATAAATGAAGAACAACAACATTAAGAAACCCTACCCTGAACACAAAAGAACCCTACTAACCTTCTGAACTGATTCACAAACAATAATCTACTCCTTCAATCGATTCGCTGAAATGGACTTCGCAGCAGCTCTATTTCACTCTTACAGTTTTTTAACAATGATAATAATGATATGTTAATCCTTAATGAAGGTTAAAATCAGAGTTCTTACCTACACCAAGCTGTTGTCATTAATGCATTAAATGCACTTAAGGCAGAGTCAGAACTAAAAGAGAACGAACACTTCTCTGCAGTGCAACTTTAGTCAAAAAGTCAACAACCCAGAAAACGGTGGGAGCGGAATAAAAAATGGAAACTAATTCGAAACTTAAGAAATTTCTTAACTTCATTCCCATTTCGGGTCTGGGTCCACCAACAGAGCACAAAAGAAAACAAAACACAAAAGGTGAAATAAAAGACCGATATAATAAAACTTCACAAAATGACATAGAGTAAAAATAAAAGTTGAAAAAGTGGAGGCGGAGGCGGAACGGGTTTTAGTTTTGTAATTTTTTCTATAAACACCAACTTAATGCCCACTCCGATGAAGAAAAAACAAAAGGTCAAAAAGAAAGACTGTAGGGATGGGGCTCGAAGTGAGTTTTGGTTGAAGTTTCAGAACCCAATTGTGTTTCGGCTCCGATTCTTACAGACTAAACCAAAATAAACAAAGTGGTGGAAGCAAACAACTCCAAACTTTGTTTGAAAATCAACAAAAGATAAAAACACCAAAGGGGACCCATTTTGACCAAGGCAAAAGATGGGGTGGTTATGCAAGGCATAACACTGCGATTGGCTCACTAGATGTGACCTTCACCTCATAGGACCTGCCTTTTAATAAAAAGCCCTCACCCCTATATATTCCTTCTCGTCTTAATGGAAACATTATGACAAGGGTCCTAGTCAACCCTGCGAGTTGGGTGAATTTTATCACGGAGGAAAATTTGTGGCTAAATTCATTACAAAGGGAGGAATATGAGAAGATGAAATCTATCATATATATGAATGATGGTCTCTCTCTTACACCATATGGTCATAATTTTTATCCTAGTAGGGCCTACGATTATGGACAAAATCTTCAACGTCATCCTAGAATCCAATCTATTTAGGGTGAAGTTGGGCATCCCATAGCTAGCTTCCATGAATGGAATTGCTTCTGTTATTCATAAATCTTTGAAATTCTCTCACGAAGGTATTGTGCACGTCTTTCATGACACTAGATACCAACTACTGGTATCCCATGGGGGTTACTTTGGATTATTTTTGGCTCGCATCAGTTGGTCTGCGTCCTCACCGAATGGATCTACTTTATCAAAATAATGTAAAGTATAAAACTAGGGGTAAAGGGCAGCCACAAATGACTCCCCCTATGGCACCACAAAAGGCCCCCTCTTCCTCCCAAAAGGGAAAGGGGAAGTCTACCCACACTCAAGGCCTTTCTCAGACTTCTCTCCCTATGGAGGAACTTTAGGTTACTACTCCTGGTTTCTGTATGAGAATTCCAATGGTGCTTGTTTGGTGGAAATCCAATGTTCGAGTATTTGAGCTTCCTGTATTACCCACAATGCCTCAGCCCGTTTGATATGGTAAGGGGAAGGGTCTTGGTGGAACCCCTAAAATTTTCTTGGCTCCATTGAATTTTGGTGACTAAACCCTGATAGTTTTGGCCCTAGGGTTGAGGTTTTATGAGTTATCCATGTTTGCACCCTTGTTTAGTCTCTGGCGTTCTATTTTTGAGTTGAATGGTTGTATTCGTTTCTCAGTCTTTTCTTAATCCTTCATGGCCTCAAATCTTGTGGTTTCATCGGCCCTTTCATTTTCCTTATCGTCATGACTAGGTGGTCCTTTTAAAACAACCTTTGGTGCACATGCTGAAAATATTCCTTAAGTTGGGTCTTAAGGTGTGCATCGCCTGTCACTTGTTGGCTTTCAAATTATCTTGTGTAACTTGTGATGAGCGATGCCTTTCTTTTTCTTCCCATTGGCTACCTTTGGTCTCTCGCGTGTTGATTTGTAACCATTGGGAAGTAACACCTGATGAGCAATGCGATCAATATTTTGACCCATTGCTACCTCTTTAACAATCACTAGTTGTCTTGTGTAGTTTGAGGTAGAACCCGTGACCGTCGATGTCTCAATTATCTTCCATCTCTGATGTACAACGTTTCATTGGTTGGCATTGGTCTACATGGGGATAACACATGATGGGCGACGAATTAAGTATGTGGCACCTAAGGCGTAGTTGTGGTTTGCATCACTAGCCTCTCCATTATCGCTTGTTGTCCTTTACGCTGTAGGATGGAACCCATGACTGCCGATGGGTTAAGTTTTTCCATCACGAGGGATTGGTTTTTCATGGGTTAGGGTTGTTCGAGCGGTTGTTAATGTATGATGAGCAATGCAGACAGGCATAAATGGTTGAGATCCTTCCATGATCATAATCTATGGCTGATGTCTCATCGCTAGCTTCTTCGCCATCATTTGATGAGACTCTTATGGGAAGGATGAACTGGTGATAGGTGATATGTTTTGGTTTGTGGGTCAAATTTACCCACAGTTGTAAGGATCAACGACACACGTGTCAAGAATGATGGGTTTATGATATGGTTGAGTACGTGGTGGTTTTAAAGCACCTCTTCGTTGTTTCTAAGTATGGCTGATAAAGCAAGTGGTGATCCTTAATGATCCTTATTGATCAAGTTTTAATCCATGATGATCGACGGCTAAGATGTGACATGCAAGTGATTGATCTTTTCAGTCACGCAAGCAAACTAGGATGACCATTAATTGTAGCATACCTTGAATTCATCTATTTAATGAGGATTGTTCTACAGATTGTTTGCTAGTCTACTTCTAATCAATGCCTTGGGTTAATTCTCACAGGTGTTTGGGTAGTGAATTTTTCTACTTGGTAAATTATCACTAGGGTGGTGGGCTGGTGCTTTGGTGTATATGTTGTTCTTGTTGCGTTATAGTGGATTCTTTTGTGTTTGGTGCTAGTGTAGCTCACATTGTCTATATCTAGGAATATCTCGGTGACTATAGCTGGTGTTTTCCTCACATATATCATGCTAAGTTTGTGTTGCATGAAAAATGAGTCAACCAAGCTCTTCTCTTATGCCAGTGCGTAGGTCACGATGCTTGAGATTATAGGATTTTTTGGTTTATGAATCTGAAGTGAATCCTCTGGTTGAAGAGGAGCCAATTGTTCCGAGAGCTAAGAGGAGTGCTTGTAAGAGGACTAGGAGAACTACTGTCAAAAGTGCCTATAATATTTGACCGAGGGCTTATTCAAAAGAATTAGCCAAGTTTAGAGAGAGGGGGCCTTAGGTGTTTGTGAAAGAATTAATGAGGAGAGAGGCAAACCCTAGGGTTTGTTCTGAGGAACCTAGTTCCTTGGTGGTGATTAGTGATAGCTCTTCAAAGGGGGTTGAGGGAGTTGGCCTTGGTAATGGCCATTGCCCTATTTCTCTAGTGTTGTATATTGATTCAAATGAGGAGGTGGTGGTTGCAATACCACTCTCTATGAAGAGATCGGGTGAGGGTGTTCATTCAACTATTGACAAGGTTGGGTGACACCCATGTGTCTTGATTGTAGTGTTTGGGTGTGATGATGTTTCCTGACGTGGTTAGCACGAAGGGTTTTGGATTGCTGGTGTGATGGCGAATTCCCCCATTTTTGGTGATTTGCGGATTACGATGGTGGTGCCTTTTGGAAGGCTTGCATTGCATCTCCAACTAATGGTTTGGTGCCTCTTTTTTCCTTTTTCTTTCCCGTAATGTGCAAGTGAAAATATAATGGTTTAGGAATGAAACCCCACGAGATGAAATGACCTCAAAATTATCATAAATGTAACTATAATGATCCCTTTGCTTGTTGCTCCCTTAATCTATACAAGGGGTTTCAAGGCTCAACACGGGGGGATTCTTTTTGGGTCTAAAATGGCTTAGGTAGAATGTTGAATACAAAAGCAATACAAAATGTATATGGGGCACGTGTATTGTCTTGGCTATAGGTTTCGTATGTGATACTCTTAAATGGTTTTGTATGAATCTTTGATGTTGTAATGAAGTTGTAAATCTAAGACACCTACTCTCCTGTAAGCAATTAATACAATACTATAAATGGAAAACCAAGTGTCTTTTCATTTGTCTTTCAATGGTTATTTCAATGTGCGATTCTATTTTTGTCTTAGCCTAAGGGGTTAGTTAAAATAATTGAAGGGAATCATAGGTTTGTAGGAAATTGCTTAGGATTATGATAAGAAGTTGTGTTTTGGGAGTTGTGATTTTTTCATAATGTAAAGCATTGTGAGAATAAACCATTAATTTTGTGATTTATGCATTACTTATTGTCATGTATTTGACTCTGTTCCCAATTGATGAGGCACTTGTTTATCCTATGTAGGTTCCTTTAATTTGTTGAGGCACCCAAAATACCTGGTCATGGACTCACAAAGATGACAATGCTAAGTCAATTTTTTTCAATTTTGAAATGCAAGTCTAAAGTAATACCTTGTTCCTAACAAATGAATGGTTATTTGTGTAAAGGCATGCCAAGCTTTGTTGAATAATGTTTATTTGCATGAGAAGGGAACACATATGTGTATGATGTTCACTCTTATAATAAAAGTCTTATGAAATCAACTAGGAAATACCATCCCTGGTCCCACAGAGCCTAAAGTGCAAGGGTCAGATGCTCAAAACCCTTTACTCGTCGAGTTGGCCATTCATCTATAGGATTATTGATGATGAAGGTTGGCTACCTTCTAGAGGTTTTTTAAGGTGTACTAGAAAAAACACCAACAGGATTGGCGACTCTGCTAGGGAAAAATTTCATTCTCCAGATGCAGATCTTTGAATCATAGAGTGCAATGGTGTAAATAGTGTGGAAATTTTGTTCATACTTTGAAGAATTCTTGATCCTAGTCGAAGATTGGGTTACAACATAGCTCAAAGGATCCAAAAGTGACTCCGCTAAGGAGTTAGACCCAGAATGTTTTGATCTAATAAGAGACTTCATTTCATTTGAAGTTTATTTCCTCTCCATGGGAGGTGATGACTTTTACTAAAGAACCTAACAAAGGATGTGCTGAAGTTATAGATCCATGCAGTCAAAGACAAAGCTAAGTGAATGTTGCAAGATGGCCAAGTATTTTCATGTTATTTTGTAAATAGGTTATGAGAATTCTTTTATTTCAAGATATAAATGATTCCCAATTAAGTGAAAAGGCACTAGTTAAGGGAAGAAGTAGTTAAGCTTTGCATGTTTCGAAGTGAACACTATGGAATTATATATTATTATAAAGGGAACGTGTAAATCCTTATCTTAAGCAGATAGTACATAGAATTTTGATAAGAAGGGCTTGAGGTTTTATTTAGTAAAAGGAATTTGAATATCCCTTGTGGCATATTTGACAAACCTTGCAAAGGTACAACAATATGTCTTGTCAGACCATGTTTTCTGATAGAAATTTAAACAATGGGCCCCCCTTGTCACATCAGGGAGGTTTTAGTAGTGAAAGATACAATGCCTTGGATTTCAGTGTCATTTTTGGCTACACAAATGTTGTACCATACAAGATCAAGGATAAGATACCAATATTCAAAGGTGAACAGACTGAGTCAACAAATCAACATTTGTAGAACTTTATTGATGTGATGGGAGACTATGAGGTAAACTTTGAAGATGTAGTTATGAAATTGTTTGTTCAATATTTGAAAGGAGATGCTAGAAATTGGCTCTCTTATCTGCTTGTGTCCTTAGTACATTCATGGAGAGAGTTCAAATTGGTATTCATGGAGTAGTTTGGAGAAAGGATTGATCTAGTCTTGGTCAAACAAAAATTTATGGATGTGGAAAAGGATGATAATGAGCCAGTTCCTTCTTTTAATATCTAGTTTTCAAAGGTAATAAGGGAAATCCCATCACACATAAACCAAAAGATGTCAAGTGTTTGGTCATGTACTTGGGAGCATTTGATAAAAAGATGAGTTACTTGTTGAGAGATAAGGAACCCACAACATTACAACAAGCATATCATATTGCCATGGACATTGAGAACAACTTGAAATATTAAATGATGAAGGAATATTTTAATGTTTGTGATGAGAATCCAAGCATTCCCCATGATGCTGCTATGGTAACCAAGTCAATTGATAGAAGATTAAGATGGGGGAATGAGATCCCCATTGTTTCGATCCCATGAGTAATGCCACATGAAGATTATAATGTGGTTGGAAAGGATTGTGTACCTGTGTATAAAAAATTTGACCAAGCAACTACAGTTAAGAGGCTGTGTGATCTACAAAGGCATGAGGGGGAATCCCTTGACATTGTTTTTTCTAGGTTCACTAATTCTTTGCTTGGTATGCCTAAAAATGTTAGGCCTAGTACCTGAATGTGTATTGATTTTTTTTGTGAATTGTATCAGTCTGGATTAAGTGCTTTTCTAGAAGAATTGAAGCCTCATGCCTTGAGCCAAGTCATTGATTGGATAAGGTTAATTGAGGGAGTTCAGGATGAATATACTAGACAAATTCCACCTCAGAGTGACATTAATGAAGCCCATTATCAAGAGGATCAGGAATCTCTATTGTTGGGACAAGATGATGTGTCAGATCATGAGCAGTTAGTTGATGAACTGGTTTGTTTGGTGAATGATATGGTTGTCGAGACACAACATAAGAATGATGAGGTGTTATATTTTGATCTGATTAAAGATCATGATATACAAATTAGTGTTTCATTTGGTGATGAATCAGATTCAAAGCAATGTTCTGCTAGATACAGATCATCTTATGAAGCGGAGATGGAGTTTGTGGTCTCAAATGGGGGATATATTGGTAGTTATTGTGGAATTAAAGTGATTGAGGATGGACAATTTTCCTCATGTGATGAGTTTTCAGAGTGTGGATCCATAATTTTGAATATAAGTGATGAAGATGACTCTGATAGTGAATTTCAAGGGATGGAATGTTGCGATTCACAGACCCAAGAAATAGGGGTGAATATAAGTGTAATGAGAATATGACACAATCCCCTATATGATGAACCTTTACCAACAAATGATAGAATAAGAGATAATCCTTATTGGTGTAGGAATAACCTATTATTTGTTGTAAACTCTGATGATTTCTTGATAAAAGTGTCTTGCAAAGATATTGGAGATAATGAGAATGAGATGACATAAAGTGAGAGCCAACATGGCCTAGATCAATTAAACTCCCAATTGTTAGAGGGATGTAGTGATGAAAACATTGGTATTGGTACTAGTAATGAGTGGAATGAGGTTGGGAATGTTATTTCCTGTGATGATGATGTTATAAAAAAAAAATGCTAGTGAGGACATTCAAGGTGACCCAGTAAATGACTATTGTGATAAGGTAGGGTCTGGTGTGCAAGCACCTGATATGGCATATGTTGTTGACCAGTATGACTATGTACTTGAATTTTTTGTAGAATCCCCTCAAATTTTGGGCCTTACTATAGATTTTTTCCCACTGAATAATGATAATACTCACCTTATCAATAAAGGAGATATAATTGAAAATGCATCATTTATTTTTGATATCACAGAGGTTGAGTCCAATATGCAGCAAGGCACATGTGAAGGATTCTAGTGTGATGTCTGAACTCACAACCAGGTAGATTATGAATGTTATTCCTTTCCATCTCAATCAGGTGAGATTTGGGTCCTTCAGGTTGAAAAAGATGGAAGCAGTATATAGTATAGGATTGGGGATGCCAATTAGAATGATACAGGCTATCCTGGGATGTGTGACCCATGGGTGTGTCCGTTGCAAGAAAAAAAAGACAAGGTTTTTGATAGAGGCAAGAAAGGCAAGAATTGAGTGTCCTTTTTGTTTGGTGGCCTGGGGCCACCAAACCATGTCAAAATAAGAAGAGCACAAAGCATGCACATGAGCTATTTGTGAGGGCCTGGTTGAGCGGGTTGAATGGTTTGCTTCTACCTAAGATTCTAAGATCTTGCTATGCCTACAAGAGACATACATCCCTAGTCGGAGGCACTGGTGGAACCCCTAAAATTTTCCTAGTTCCATTGAATTTTTGTGACTAAACCTTGATAGTTTTGGCCCTAGGGTTGAGGTTTTACGAGTTATTCATGTTCTCGTGCCCTTGTTTGGTGTCTTGCCTTCTATTTTTGAGTTGAATAGTTGTATCCATTTCCCAGTCTTTTCTTAATCCTTCATGGCCTCAAGTCTTGTGGTTTCACTGGCCCATTCATTTTCCTTATCATTATGACTAGGTGGTCTTTTTAAAATAACATTTGGTGCATGTGCTGAAAATATTCCTTAAGTCAGGTCTTAAGTTGTGCATCGCTCGTCACTTGTTGGCTTTCAAATTCTCTTGTGTAACCCGTGATGAGAAATGCCTTTCTTTTTCTTCCCATCAACCACATTTGGTCTCTCGTGTATTGATTTGTAACCATGGGGAAGTAACACCTGATGAGCGATGCAGTCAATATTTTGACCCATCGCTACCTCTTTAACTATCATCGATTATCTTGTGTAGTTTAAGGCAAAACCTACGACCGTTGATGTCTTGATTATCTTCCATTGTTGATGT
>CM021107.1:639849852-640016339 GCA_007115665.2 Sequoiadendron giganteum
GTGTTGGGGGCATTTAGGCTCCCCTTCCATGTTGACCCAATTTTTTATTTTTACTTTGTCTTCATGTACCTTCTTCATATGGTCCAATATAGTAGGAGTTAATGAAAATTCATTTATATACTAATATATCTATTTATCTATATTTATGAGCAACTCTGACCCCAAAATATCATATCATCCCTATCTCTTGTTCGTTATGGTATTTTCTATTTTTGAATCTTTCTCTTTTCTTTTCTTGTTTCATGATGTTGTGGTTCTCATGTGTTGTCCCTCGCGTGTGTGACAACATTACCACAATTACATCTCGTTATGTTCCGCGGACCACAACATCACTTTTTCTTTTTTGATTTTCTCTCCTTAGGATGTCATGTGCCTTTGTGTTGGCACACACCATCCTAAGGGGGGGCTATCATATCACCTCCATTTTCAGAAAATGCATTTGGTGGCCAATGAATCTTTTCTTGAAAATATTTTCAAAATGTTTTTCAAAAATTGCATTCCCCAACAAGGACCCCTAGCAAAACACTTTTCCTTCATCATGGGTTCACAAAGAAATAACTTGAAGAACTTTTTCTCCAAGGAGGGAGCAAATTTTCTTGCTAGAGAATTCTTGAATTTCCCCTTACAAGGGGGCTTTCTTCCTTTCATATTCCTTGATGAAGTGAAAATATTTCAAAAAGATTCCTTGATGTTGAATTGATTTTTGAAATACTCTTGCACTTTCAAACAACACATCCCTTGAGTGGACCCCTTTTCTTTTAAAGGGTTCCCAAGGTACCCCTTTAAAAGCTTCTCTTTTAATTTTTGACTGTCTACATGATTGTCTTCTTTCTTGTCTACTTGTGTGGCTGATTTTTGTTTTCTAATGTGTTTTATCTGTGGATTGACATGTTTCTTTTCAACTACACCTATGAAGATGCTTTCTAATCCAAAATTGAGGATTACCCTACATCAGGCTTCCTTCAGGAGAGAGTACCTAGGGATGCCTTCTTTGCAAGTTCGAGGACCTGTGAAACACTTGCATCTTGTGAGATTTTTCCATCGTTGGTCTGCAGGTCTTCGGTGCACTTTGATCAACTCTATAGCTTCAATAATCTATAGAGGCCTTTGTTCAATCCTCCTAAGGAGAGTTCCCGTGGAGCCTTTTGGCTACCTTGTGATTTTTAGCTTTCCAAATTGTGGTCTACTTCCTCAATGGTTCAAGTAGACATTCCTAAAATCTTTTGATCTACTTTACTGAACATTAATTGGCACTCATGCTTGTTAAAGTTGGGGAAAAAATGTATAGGAGTGAATTTGCACCCCTCTAGCAAATTCCCCTTTCATACCCTCTACTTTAGGAAAATTGATCCCAACTAAGAAATTCCACATCACCCATTTGCAATGCATCCACTTGGTGCTTTTCCTCTATGTCAATGGGGGAATTTTTGTTGGGGACACACACACAACACACAAACTTCTACACATCGTGCTACCATCCTTAATAGATTCCTACTTCTGGAATCTGTAGAGACATTATGTTCTCCATTGGAAATGAAGCATAACGACTTTGCACCTTATAGCTGCCCAAAAATGACTCTTTCCTCACATTTCATCTTCAAATGCCTATCTTTCAATTCTATTCCAACCTCTACACACTGGCTTGATCTTTGAATCATATCTTGAGCAATTCAACCCATCTTCTACACATCTTGCTTCACTTTTTCCACCATTGGAGTTGTGACTTGGTATCTCGATGGTGTACTTTTTCGTTGTTGTGGCAACATAGACCTTACCAAGCTTGCATCCTCCTCTACATCTTGAGGGCAATTTGATTAAGAAGGTGATATTTTTCATTTCTACATTTCCATAGCTTTGTCATTTGATTCACATAGTATAGTGTTATTATTATCATTCAGTATCCTTTTTGTCGCTTTCTTTACCATATTTCCTATCTCATGGCTATTTTGGCTATTTTTGGAGGTGGAAACACCAAAGAAAGGGTTTGAATGAGGCAAACCCCTATATAGCCCCAACATTTTTCCTCTCTTCGCTATGTATAGGTACGTGTTCAAGTGGATCTTGTTGGTGAATTGGACTCTTCATGAGTTAATCTTCATCACCTGTTATCTTTTCATCTTCTATATCACTTTCCTAGTTATCTTGTTTATTCCATTTATTATCATTTTAGTTAGTGCTTTAAGCCTCAACCTCTAAGTAGTTATACAATTTTGTCCCTCTTATTGTGCCTTTGTAATTTTTATCTATATGGACACCAATGCCCCCCAGAGAGATTCTAGTGCACTATGCTATCATCCTTGACCTGCACTACTATCATTAGGAATAGAGTTCTTTGAGGTTAGGTTTGGTTTGGGTTCCAAAATCCCACTCATTTATCTTCATTCAAACCCTCAAATAAGCAGAGTGATAGAAGCACTTGAAAGTGCTCTTCATTCTCTATCCTCAACCTAAAACTCTTATCCATCTTGAGGTAGACTAGGGAAACCTTCCACTCTCGGCTCTCCGTGACTTGGAGCCTCAGTTTGATTGGTCCCCCTCCTCTACACAAAGTACCCTATTTCTTGAAAGGAAATCTTACTTTAGAAAACTTCAAAAAGATAACCCCAAGGATTCAATTTCTTAGGTCTCAACTTTACAAAAATAACTTAGTGGTTAATGTAATGCTGGTTTCACAAGGGGTCTTACATTTTTATGGAACTTCTGAGGACAAGGGTCTATAAAATTTGAAGACTGGTAAAAACCCTAGTTGTATTTCCATATCTAGAATTTGAAAATGACTCTTAGCCATCAAATATGGCAATTTTGTGATGTTGTTTCCTTCTAAACTAACCCAAATTTAAAATAAAGTTCAAAAGATAAGGGTAAGGGTTTAGAAATCCTAAATCTTAAAACCTTAGGTCAATCATAACAATGGCCAAGGTTGCAGATAGACAAATCCCCATAAAAATAATTCTTGTTTAATTAGGGTTAAACCCACAATGCTATAGAAATGGTGTGATCTTCAAAGGAATAATCATAAATTTTCAGACTATAAACATTCATACATTTATCCAATCATTGAAACAACATGCATAAAAAATTACAATTGAACTAATACTATGAAAGGCTCAAACTAACCATACAAATCAATTTACTAGTAGCAAATTACAAATGGTATGAGAAATCGATTCATCAAATATTTTTAATACTTTTCCATCATTACAACTTAATTGAAATTAAATTTGGAAGAAGGAACCATGCATATATTAAGAAGTAACAAGAGAAGAAACACCAAAACTTCAATGTCTTCACTTGTATTAACTTCAAAATATGTTTGCAACAATTCTTGATCAAGCCTTCAAAATGAGGAAAAACTCCCATTTATAGATTTTCAAGTACAAATTAAGGGATGAGATCCATGATGGATCAATAGCCAATATTCATCTAAATTAGGGAGTTTTTTATTAGGGTATCCCATTTTACATTTGCATGTAATATTAGAGGTGCATTAAATGCTCACAAAATATTCTTTTTCCTCCAATTTAAATTTTTGTTACAAATACTTATCATGACAGTTGTTCTCATTCAAAATAAATCCTTATTGTTAATCCCAAAACACTTTGCATAGTTGGCACAAACTTTTGCAAATTCTTATGTAGGCTAATATTAAATCTTGGGTTGCATTTAATGTTTGGTTTAATTCAATTATAATATTTTCAAATTTCCCTCCTGGTATCCTAGGGATACACAAAACTTCCTAGGATAACAACCATTTGTTGCAAGTATGAAGGTGTTGTCATTGATGTCAACAAGAATGTCTATAGGTTTGTGTTGTCAGTGATGTCAACTACGTGCTGAGGAAGTTTTTTTCTTGATGAATATGTTGAGGATATTGAAAAAATTATGAAAAGAGGAAAATAGGTTGTTGCAGGTTGTGCATGTATTGTTGAGATATTGAGGAAGTGTTGCTATCTTTATATTGAAAGTGTTTGGATATGTGTTGGAATAAATTAATGAGCTAAGATGATGTCTATGGTACTTGGTTTCCAAGTGCTTTTGATAAACCTTGATAAACAAAGAAAATAGTGTCGTGCAAGTGTTCAAAATGTGCTCTAAGATGTGCTCTATGTTTCTTTTGTGTTGATGCTATACCTGTGTGGATATGATATGTTGTTCATGGTTATTAGTAGTTGCTATTTTCAGTATTTTGGTTTTTTGATCACTGTGTAGAGTGAGATATTTTCACCAACGTGTGAACCAATTTTTTAGTACTATTTTCTATGGTCTGGGAGAAATGTATTTTCTTCGCATTTCTCCACATTCTTGTTTAGGTCGTGCAAATCTGGGAAGTTTCTTATAATGTTTGTATCATTCAAAATTCAAAGTTTCACTTGATTTGGTACTTTATAGTGTATGTTTCATGCATTAGTGTGTGAATAGAGTTAACCATATGTTTTGGAGTGAAGTGTTTCTCTGATGTGAGCTTGGATGAAGTATTTTTTGGATCTTAGGTAGTTCATGGATTATTCTAGATCATGTTCAAGTGGATTTTTTTCCAAAAGTTTCAGATTGATTTAAGGAAGCATGTTCTTAATGTTTTATGGTGTTTAACACAGTTGTTGGCTGACCTTGTGTTAGCACTACTTTCAAAGCTTGTGGAAGCATGTTGAGGTGTCTTAGGACATATTTATGTCCTAATTAAGGAGTTATTTTGGTCGCCTTTGTTCCTATCCACTGTGGAAATGTTTAGGTGTTGACCTAATACGAAAATTCAAGTGTAATAGAAATTTTTCGACCTTGGAGAATGATTTCAAGGTTGATATTGATATAAATAAGAATGGTGATTTTGTGTGTTATAAGAAAGAGGCAAGATAGATGCAAAATATATGCAAGTGTTGAGTGTGATATGAATTACAGAGGTATAGATGTGAAATTGAGTAGATCTGTGCAAAATTCAAGTGTTGGATTCCTAAAAGCAATGAGCTGAAGGTATCCACAATCTTTCATGCAAGGCTGCAAAAGTATAGGATAATTTGTGGTGGATTCCATGTTGGATTGAGAATTTTTTCTTTGTGTAACATTTCTCTTCTATATTCTTGTATTTCTTTTTGTGGAAGTGAGCCTTTTGGACAATGTGTCCTATTCTGGTAGTGATCCCTTGTACTGGTTTTGCAATTACTTATATTGGGAACTAATCCTTACCATGGTTTTTATCTCATTGGATTTTCCACATAAATCTAGTGTTCTCTTGTGTACGGTGATGTTATTTCATTTTTTATTATATGCATTTCATGATTAATCACATTAACAGATTAAGGGTTTAATAAATGCAAGTTGATCTAATTAATAATGAGGGTTTTGATGTTTTAACTTTCTACAACTAATTCACCCCCCTCTCAATTTTATTTTTCATTCAATAATTGGCATCAAAGAAAGGTTCATTGGAGAAGAGATTAACTGCTTAAGGTAGATCTAGGATGGTGAAATAGATTGATTTCCCTAGATTTGATGGAGAAAACTATGCATTTTGGAAGACAAATATGGAAGGATATTTGGTAGCTCATGGATTCAAAATTGAGAAGGAAATAAAGAATCAATATGTTGCACCTACAAATGGTCTGAGCACAAGTGATGAGATCAAGGCACATGAGATCAATGGTAAGGAAAGATTTATTCTTATGAATAGTCTTTCAAATTTTGAACTAGTTAAGGTTATGAATCTTAAGACTGCGAAAGAGGTTTGGGATAAGCTTGAAAGAATTTATGAAGGAGATGATAAGGTCAAATAGGAAAATTTTCAGAATCTTAAGGCACAATTTGAGACCCTACGGATGTCTGAAAATGAAACAATTACAACCTACATGCAAAGAGATGACGAGATGGTAAGTGTAATGAGAGGTCTTGGTCTACAAGTCAAAGAACCTAGAGTGGTAAAGAAAGTTCTCAAAACTCTTCTTGTTTCATATAGTGAAAAGGTATGTGCTATTGAAGAAGTTAAATTTTTTAATACTTATTCTAGAGATTAGTTGATTGGTACACTAACTTCATTTGAAATGAGAAATATTGGGTTGAAAAATGGTACAAAGGTGGAGACTGCTTTTAAGGCTAGAAAATTAGAAAAGATTGAAGATTCATATGATGAATATCTAGGTGATGTGGAAGCTAAATTTGTAAGAAGAATGGAAAATGGAACCGGTAAGTACAAAGGTAAAGTACCTTTCAAATGCTTTAGCTATGGAGAAATAAGTCACTATGCTTCAAAATGTCCAAAGAGAGCTATGAACAATAAAAGTAAGGAGAACAAAGAAAAAACAATTAAAAAGGCTTACTATGTTAGAGAAGATGCTAGTAGTTTTGACGGTGAATCTAATTATGGAGACTTTGATGATGATGAATTCTTGTTCTTAGATTTAACAGATGAATCCACTTCTGCTAACTCTAAAAGTTATGTGAAGGAAAGTATTCCGAAGAAGAAGGATAAGGTTGAAGGAACTTTGGTTTCTTCTTTTCATCCTAAACAAGATAAAAATTATTGGGTTGTTGATAGTGGCTGCTCTAATCACATGATTGGAGAAAAAATTAAGTTTTTTAAACTTGAAAATTATGATGGAGGATTAGTTAAACTCAAAGATGATTCAAGAGCTAAGATTTGTGGAATAGGTTCAATTAGTTTTGATGGCAAGCATAATACTGAAGATCTTTACTATGTAAAAGGTTTAAGGCATAATATTTTGAGTGTTGGAAAAAATTTTAGCAAAGGATAAAATCTTGTGTTTAAGGATGAATCATGTGAGATCAAAAAAGGGTCTGGAAATGTGATTTTTGTTGGTAAGAGGACCAATGGAAACATCTATCAACTTAAGGGAATTGATGGTCATTGCTTTATGTCTTAGATAAATGACAGTTGGTTATGGAACTGAAGGATGTACCACATGAATTTTGATAACTTAGTTACAATAAATTTAGTTCATGTAGTAAGAGACCTACCAAGAATCACAAAGCCTATCAATGTTATTTGTAAGAATTGTCAATTTGGAAAACAAATAAGGGGTAGTTTCAAGGGAAAGGGACAATTTGCTACCTGAATATTGGAATTGATACACATAGATATTTGTGGTCCTACAAGGATGCGAAGTCTTCAAGGTGATAGGTATTTCATATTTTTTATTTATAATTAATTTAGAATGACATGGGTTACTTTTCTTAGAGAGAAATATGATGCACTAGCTAGATTCAAAGTATTCAAGGTTATGGTATAAAATAAAATGGATCTAAAAATAAAATTTTGAGGTTTGATAGAGGTGGATAATTCACCTCCAATGATTTTAACATGTTTTGTAAAGTTCATGGAATAAAGAGGCACTTGTCTAGCCCTAGAACTCCTCAACAAAATGTAGTTGTTGAAAGGAAAAACTAGACAGTTCAAAAAGATGTTAGGACTATGATGAAAGAGGAAAATCTACTAGAAATCTATTGGAGAGAAGCAACTCATATTGATTTTTACATACCTAATAAATTTTAAGCTAAAGATAACAACAAAAATACCCCCTATGAGTTATGGTATGGAAGGATTCCTACTGTCAAGTACTTTAGAGTATTTGGAAGCAAATGCTATATTAAAAGAGATGAATAAAAATTAGGAAAGTTTGATGCAAGGTCTGATGGAGGTATTTTCCTTGGATATTCTACTAAAATAAAATCTTACAGATGTTACAACAAAATTCCGAAAAATATTATTGAAAGTGCAAATGTAAAGGTTGATGAAAACTTGCAGAATTCAATTACTATAGATGGTTATGTGTTAGATGAACTTGATTGCAGAGAAGAAGAAGAAAAGGATAAATAAAAAGAAGTATAGATTGATGAGGAAGAAGCTCCAGAGAATACCCCTAAGACCCCTAAGTATATGCAAATAAATCATTCTAAAGAACAAATGATTAGAGAAAAGAGGAAAAGAGTATTGACAAGAAGCATAGCTACTAAATCTGAAGTAAATTTATGTTTATTTTCTAAAGTGGAACCTAATAAAATAAATGAGGCATGTAAAGATGAATATTGGATGAAGGAAATGGAAGAACTTATGTAGATTGAGAAAAATCAGACTTGGGAATTGGTTCCTAGACCTGTAAACTAGAACATAATTTGAACTAAGTGGGTATTCAGAAATAAGATGAATGAGAATGGAGAAGTGGTAAGAAATAAGGAAATACTTGTATGTAAGGGTTACTCACAAGTGGAAGGTATAGAATTTGAGGAAAAAAATTCTTCGATGGATAGGATGGAAGCTATCGGATTTTTTTTGGAATTTTCAACATACAAGGACTTTAAAGTCTATCAGATGGATGTGAATTTTGATTTTCTGAATGGTGAATTGAAAGAAGTTTATATGGAACAACCAAAAGGATTTCACCTATTAGATCAATCAGATATGGTTTGCAAATTGAAGAAGGCATTATATGGATTGAAGCAAGCTCCTAGATCTTGGTACGCAAGATTGGATAGATATAGTTTTTGGAAACAAGCTACATTGAGAGGGGGGGTGAATCAGTGTTGTGCAAAAATTAATTTTATTAACATTTATCTTCAAAGCATTAGTAACATTAAACCATAATGCATAAACATGAAGCAAATAAACACAACACCATAACACAAGGATTTTTACGTGGAAACCCTGTTAGGGGAAAAACCATGGTGGATGGCCAATCCACAATTATGATCTGAGTATACTAAAATGAGGTTTACAATGAGGGGAATGCACTTGCATTCAGGTGCACTTCCTAGAGCTCACTGCTCAAAGGGAAGGCTCACTGCCTTACAAAGAGAATCAAATTAAAACCATTTGAGAGTTTGAACTAAGAAAAATAACATCTACATATGCTTGATTACAGTTCCAGTTATGCAAAATATTCAATCTTCTATCCTACAGACTAATTCTACACTTTTGCTCTATTCTGCTCACACTCGCAACACAGATCCTTTATGTGCAAGTGAAACTATGCATTATTTCTCTTGTTCTATGCTCTAATTCACAATTCACATCAACACACACTTCATAGATCATACAAAATGATACAGACGATCTTATATATATATTTGCAACTTAGAATTCAATTACACTATGTTGGCTTCAATAGAACAAAAGAATATTTACATATGTTGGCTCAAATCATGAATAATATGTAATACGTATCCACAACTTGGCTAGGACCCAAACAAAGATGTACAAACACAAAAATACTTAACTAATTACTTCTCATACATCCACGACATGATACATTCATGAAGTTAGATCCAGTATTGATAAAATAGAGAATTAGCCAATTGAATCTACTAACATGCACAAGAATCGATACAAGCCACTACGCTTTAGTAGTAACAGAGATAATATACCAACCATCATTTCCTAAGATGTGCAACACAAAAAAATAACAAAAAATCTTCATATAGATTGATGAACATTGAACTATCAGATGCTTCGTTCTTCCTTGTCAATCTTCAATCTATCTGCCAATATGATCGAATGATGATGTGTGTATCTAATCATCGATTAGGGTTGCCATCAATGACAACACCAAATGATACTAGCAGTGTCTCTTGCCAACAACCTCCCCCTTTGGAATTGATGGCAACACTTAGTGAAAAATGACTAAGTGTCAGATCAGTACCAAGATAAACTGCACTGCCATCTCCAAAATTCCAAAAATACAATTCTCCCCCTTAGATGATTATGCATTTTTCACTCCACTATTCTCCCCCTTGGACATCAATGATAAAGACAGGGATCCGCATACCAAAAATAGATCAAACAAAACTGTTATGCAAAAATGCTTCTTTGACTTACATAAACTAGAAAATATCTGCAAAATCTTTCTTCAGTTGGATCAAATTTGTGTCCCGGACTCTTTTGAAACTCTTGAGGATTGTTATATGACCAAAGAGTAGGTAGGATTGTGTCTCTACAGATTCCAAGTTTGGTAGATCACCAAATTCCATAGTGTCTTCTCCTTCCTTTATAGCGCTTAAAAATATCTCAATCTTTAGACCAATTTGGCCTCTAATATCACATGCCCTTGCAATAATTTTATCATTTTCATGCTCCAAAATTTTTATTTTGTCAAGAAAATACATCACTTCACCTTCTATATTTCCAACACCACCAGTTAGAGGATCAAATTCTTCAGAGATAGTACTTAACTATTTTTCTAGATCCTTAAACTTTTTCTCATTAGCTTCAGTAAATTTTGAAAAAGATAAACATGATTTGTAAATATTTCCACCTTCTGATAGAGAATTTTGTACATTCTTCACACATGTGGCTAAAAGGATTTTATCTTTAGAAATCATTTCTTTCAAACCATTAAACCTTTTGACATCAAATTCTTTCTACACTTTCACCATAGTTGATTTCTCAAGTGACTCAAAGTGAGTACTTACAGAGTTGATAAGATTCTTTAATTCACTAGAGGAGGAATCGGTCGGATCTTTCACATCAGTGAGCATTATCTTTTCCAAGACTCCGGATGCAAGATTCAGAATTTCAATGTCCTCAATATGGAACTTCAACATTTCTTCTCTGAATTTCACTTGAGCAAATGAAGCTACCTTCATTTTCTGAATTGGGCTCAAGGTAGATAGGTCAATAGGACCTTCAATCAATTTCAGATCCATTTCTTCTCTGGCTTTCACTTGAGCAAATGAAGCTACCTTCATTTTCTGAATTGGGCTCAAGGTATATAGGTCAATAGGACCTTCAATCAATTTCAGATCAATTTCTTCCTTTTGTTCTATCAAAAGTTTCTTCACTGCCTCCATAGTGTCTCTTGCTTCAACTGGAATTGACTTCACATCAACTTTCTTCTCTTCAACCATTGCTTCCTCTATTGTAGGTTTTGATTTATCTTCAGGGATCTCAACTTTTTCAACTAATACATTTTTAGGTACCTCAACTTCCATAGGAATTTCTGTGTTGTCCACTGCAAGAGGAATCTGTGAATCCTCAGTTGTATCAAGATTTTCTTCTTCTAATTCCTTTTCCGGACCAGATGGGGCATCTTCAACATGTGTTTCCTCAACAATAATATCAATTCTCTCATTTAACAGTATCTCCCTCAGGATTTTCTCAGTCTCTTTTGTAACTTCATCAGTTAGACCTATCATGAGCTTATTTAACCTTGATTTTCTCTTAAATTTATTTTTTTCTTTATTCAAGAGTGCCTACATACCTAACCCTTTTATCGTAATAAATGCCTTAACCCTAATTCATCTAGTTACCCTGTTTTTGTGCACTGTGATAGACAAATCTTCTACACACCACCAACATGGCATACCATTTCCTCCAATGAGTTAAATAGCATATATAGAGTATCTACGCACCTTCTATACATATCCATGTCCAATGTCAATTTTTGGTTAGGGGGTTAAAGGATTTACTTGACAGCCCCCCCTAGGTCAAAGGCCTGAAACTAATTCTCGGAGGAGTTACCAGAAGCAGGTTCTAGTGCTGGCACATTTTCTTCAACATAGGGAATTTTCTTCACCTATTTCTTCTATATCTACTACTTGATCACATCTGTATTGACTTTGGATTTTCCCTTGATATCGTTTTGCATGTTTTTATTTTGATTTACCTAACCTTTTCTATTCCAATAGAATGTAGCAATATGACCAAATTTATTGCAGTTATAGCACAAAAAAAAATTCTATCCAAACCAGTTGTTCCATTGACTTCCTCTTGATCTACACTGGTTAGCAGTATGGCCAAATATATTGCATGTATAGCATTTGATATTTCTATGAAATTGATTCATCATATTTTTGCATTCATTTGACTTATGACCGAACTTATGACAATTAAGCACTGACTTGAGAAAGATGGGCCACTTGATTTCATTCTACTTCTATATTAAGTAGCCATGTGTCCAAATTTATTGTAATTGAAACAGTATCCATTAAATATTTGACCATTAGGTTACCTTATCGAATACCTTCCAACATTGTTCATCTGATTTCCTTGTCTGAATATCCCTTGTCCAAAATTCCTTTGTCTAGAATTTCAATGTCTAGATTTTGAACTTTCTCCTTCCTCATGTCCAAGACCTCTCTTGTCACCATGAGTCCTCTGACTATTAATCAGTTCATCAAGCATGGCTGAGCTAGCTTTGAATTTCTCCTTGTACTCATTTGCAGCAGTAGGTTCATTTATGAGATCATCCATCTATTTTTCAAGTGCCTCTTCATTGTTTTTAGATTGTTCTAGTTCATCATCCAATCGGCTACATACTTCAGATTTTTCTTTTAGGGACTATGCTAGGTTCTCTTCATTCTTCAATTGTTATCTTCAAGTACATTGGTTATTCTCATCATGAGTGACTCCATCTCATGCTTTAGGGCAACATTATCTATGGTAAGCTTTTCACATTATTCTGTCTTTTTCTTTAGGGCCTAACTGATTTGTTCATCTCCAATGCTCTTATTGTCATTCTGCTTAATTTGACCATAGAGATCATTTCACTTTTCTTTAGAATTATTGGTTGTGTCTTTCAAAGACTTAATGAATTTCTCAAAATTTGTGAGATTTTCTTGCAATTTCTGAACTTCGGCCTTTGACTGATCAAGCTCATCCAGGGCCACCAAAAGTTTTTGTTGAAGACTGCTTGAATCCATTGAAACACTTTCCAAGATCTCCACAAGTTTTTAGACTTCTTCTTCTGAGGAACTAGCTCTAATATCAATTGTTGGAAACAAGCTACACTAGGAGGGGGGTGAATTAGTGTTGTGAAAAAATTAATTTTATTAACCTTTATCTTCAAAGAATTAGTAACATTCAACCATAATGCATAAAAATGAAGCAAATAAACACAACACCATAACACAAGGATTTTTACGTGGAAACCTTATTAGGGGAAAAACCACGGTGGATGGCCAATCCACAATTATGATCTAAGTATACTAAAATGAAGTTTACAATAATGGGAATGCATTTGCATTCAGGCGCACTACCTTGAGCTCAATGCTCAAAGGGAAGGATCACTGCCTTACAAAGAGAATCAGATTAAAACCATCTAAGAGTTTGAATTGAGAAAAATAACATCTACATATGCCTGATTACAGTTCTGGTTAAGCACAATATTCAATCTTCTATCCTACAGACTGATTCTACACTTTTTCTCTATTCTGCTCACACTCGCAACACAAATCCTTTATGCGCAAGTGAAACTACACATTATCACTCTTTTTCTCTGCTCTAATTCACAATTCACATCAACACACACTTCATACATCATACAAAATGATATAGATGATCTTATATATATATATATATATATATATATCTACAACTTAGAATTCAATTACACTATGTTGGCTTCAATAGAACAAAATAATATTTACATTTGTCAGCTCAAATCATGAATAATAGGCAATGCATATCCACAACAGTCAGGCACAACTTGTCTAGGACCCAAACAAAGATGTACAAACACAAAAATACTTAACTAATTAATTCTCATACATCTATGACACGATGCATCATGTAGTCGGCTCCAGTATTGATAAAATAGAGAATTAGCCAACCGAATCTACTAACTCGCACAAGAATTGATACAAGCTAGTGCACTTTAGTAGTAATAGAGATAATATACCAACAATCATTTCCTAAGATGCACAACACAAAACAATAACAAAAAGTATTCATACAGATCAATGAACACTGAACTGCCAGATTCTCTGCTCTTCCTTGTCAATCTTCAATCTGTCTGCCGGTGATTGAATGATGATGTGCGTATTTGATCATCAATTAGGGTTTCCATCAATGACTACACCAAATGATACTAGCAGTGTCTCTTTCCAATAATTTGATACATCAAGGATTCAATAAAGGCATTGTAGATAATAATCTTTACTTCAAAATTAAGGAAGAAAAAATCTTGATAATGGTTGTGTAGGTGGATGACATTATCTTCGAAGGAAATGAAGCTATGTGTAAGAAATTTTCTGAAGAAATATAAAAAGAGATTGAAATGACTATGTTTGGGGAGATGAGTTTCTTCCTTAGGCTACAAATCAATCAAACATATAAAGGAATTTTCATTTCACAGTGAAAGTAAATTAAAGAGCTGTTGAAGAAGTTTGCAATGGAAGACTCCAAACCAGTATGCACTCCTATGGTGACTAGTTGTAAATTGAGCAAGGACGATGATTCACCTAAGGTTTATCAAAGAAAATATAGATCTATGGTTGGTGGACTGATATACTTGATTCCTACTAGATTAGATATCATGCATGTTGTTTGTCTTGTGGCTAGATTTCAAGAAGATCCTAAAGAAACACATGTTGCAACAATGAAGAGGATATTCAGATACTTAAAAGGCACTCTGGATTATGGCTTATGGTATCCCAAGGATATTGAATTGACATTAAGTCCTTATATAGATGCAGATTGGGCTAGTTGTGTTGATGATAGTAAAAGTACAAGTGGTGGTGCATTCTTTCTTGGATGTAGATTGGTGTCATGGTTGAGTAAGAATAAATATTTAGTTTCCTTATCCACTATAGACGTTGAGTATATTTCAGCAGCGTCTTGCTGCACACAAGTATTTTGGATGAGATAGACATTGAAACATATCAAAGTAACATATGATGATCCTATATCTAGCTTTTCTGATAATACAAGTGTAATTAACATTTCAAAGAATCTTGTGATGCATTCAAGGACAAGGCATATATCTATCAGGTATCACTTTTTGAGAGAGAAGGTTATGGAGAATGAGGTGAAGCTTGAATATGTACCTACAAAGGAGAAAATTATTGACATATTTACTAAGGCTCTTCCTAAGGATACTTTTGAGTATCTTCGAGAGAAGTTGGGAGTTATTGCCCCTCTTTTGAACTAGATGGATATGAAGATGTATCAGTCTAGTGGATCCATAGATCTATCTCCTTTTTGGACTGATATTGGTGGCTACCTCTCAGGGGGAGTAGGTAGTGTAATTTTTGCAGTACAAAATGTTGTCATTATGCAAAGTTGTTGATTTGGTTGGGTTGTACTCCTAAGGGGGAGTATTTAGAGCAAGTATGTTAGTTCAGTGTCAAAGGGGGAGAACAATGAAAAATATTTTATCATTTTCCATTGATGTCAAAGGGGAGAGAAAGTATCATGTGAAAAATTCTATCTACTCAAGGGGAGAAAAGAAAGGAAATCATGAAGAAATGTATTGAGAGGTGTTGTTTTGTCTTTGATGGTTTTTCACATCATGTGTTTCCATCAATGAAAAATGGAGAGATTGTTGCAAGTATGGAGGTGTTGTCATTGGTGCCAATAGGCATGTCTTCAAGATGGTGTTGTCATTGATGTCAACTATTTGCTGAGGAATTTTTTTTCTTGATGAAGATGTTGAGGATATTGAGAAAAATATGAAAAAGAGGAAAACGGGTTGTTCCATGTTGTGCATGTACAGTTGAGATATTGAGGAAGCGTTGTGAGTACATGGAGCTATCTTTATGTTTCATGTGTCTGGAGATGTGTTGGAATGAAGTAATTAACTGAGATAATGTCTCTAGTACTTGGTTTCCAACTGCTTTTGTGAAAATTTGATAAACAAAGAAAACAATGTTGTGCAAATGTTCAGAATGTTCCCTGGATGTGCTCCATGTTTCTTCTATGTTGATGCTATGCATATATAGATTTGATATGTTGTTAATGGTTGTTAATAGTTTCTATATTCAAAATTTGGGTTTCTGGATCGTTGTGTAGAGTGAGATATTTTCACCAGTGTGTGAAATAGTTTTTTAGTACTATTTTCTATGGTATGGGAGAAATGTATTTAATCTGCAATTCTTTGCATTCTTGTTTTAGGTTTGCAGATATGGGAATTTCTTATAATGTTTGTATCTTTTAGAATTCAAAGTTTCACTTGATTTGGTATACTGCAATGTATGTTTCATGCATCAATGTGCGAATAGGGTTAACCAGATGTTCTGGACTAAAGTATTTCTTTGATGTGAGCTTGGATGAAGTCTTTGTTGGATCTCAAATAGTTCATGGATTATTCTAGATTGTGTTCAAGTGAATTTTGTTGTCTAAAAGTTTTAAATTGATTTAAGGAAGCATGTACTTAATGTTTTATGGTGTTTAGCATGTGTGTTAGCTGACCTTGTGTTAGCACTACATGCGAAGCTTGTGGAAGGGTGTTGGGGTGTGTTAGGACAAATTTAGGTCCTAATTAAGGAGTTATTTGGGTCACCTTCATTTCTATCCACCGCAGGAATGTTTAGGTGCCGACCTAATTTGAAAATTCAAGTGTAATGGATAATTTATGACCTTGGAGAAGGATTTCAAGTTTGAGATTAATATAAATAAGAATGGTGATGTTGTGTGATTTAGGAAAGATGCAAGCTAGATGCAAAATATACATGAGTGTTGAGTGTGATATGAATTGTAGAGGTATATATACGAAATTGAGCAGTGTTGTGCAATATTTAAGTGTTGGATTCCTGAAAGTAGTGAGTTGAAGGTGTCCACAATATTTCATACAAGGCTGTGAAAGTGTTGGAGTATTTGTGGTGGATTCCCTATTGTATTGAGAAGTTGTTCTTTGTGTAACATTTCTCTTTTATCTTCTTGTATGTCTTTATGTGGCAATGAGCCTTTTGGACAATGTGCCCTATTTTGGTAGTGAGCCCTTGTACTAGTTTTGTAATTACTTATATTGTGAGCTAGTCCTCACCATGTTTTTTTCCCTCATTGGGTTTTCCACATAAATCTGGTGTTCTCTTGTGTATGGTGTTGTTATTTTAGTTTCTATTATCTGCATTTCATGATTAATCACATTAACAGATTAAGGATTTAGTGAATGGAAGTGGATTTGATTGTTGATGAGGGTTTTGATGTTTTAATTTGCTACAATTGATTCACCCCCCCTCTTAGTTGTCTTTTTGATTCAACAACATTGACATGAATCCATATGCAAGTCCCCTTTGATTTATTTAATCTTTTCCCAATGACAATTTTATGATAGCTCCTTCAAAAGCTAAAGTCTTTTTCCAAAATCCTGAAAATCAAATACCATCATTATTAGCTCACATGTTAAAAATCCAATCCCTAAAACATCAAAATTAAGCTTGAATAAACTTATTCAAGATTTGAACTTCGTCATAGAATTTTAGAATTTTAGCTTTTTAAAGAAATTTTGAAGATTGTAAGCCATTAGGAAATTTCCATTTTAAAAAAAATATATTTTCAAGAAAATTGCCATTTCAAGAAAATTGCCATTTCAAGAAATTTTCCATTTCAGGATTTTTTCCATTTAGAAATTTTTCTTTTGAGAAATTTTCCTTTCTAGAAATTTTAAAATTTTGAAAGAGTTTGGAGATTATTCAAAATGGAAATTTCATAATTTTGAAAGAGTTTGGAAATTTTGAATTTTGAAGGACTTTGAAAATTTTCAAAAATGGAAATTTCAAGGATTTTTGGATTTTGGGGATTTTTGCCTATTAGGAATTGTGAAAAGGTTTAGGATTTTCTCAAAAATGGAATTTCAGGTTTTTGAGAAAGCTTTGGATTTTTTCGAAAATGACATTTTGGGTTTTTTGGAATTTCATGGATTTTTGAATTTTGAGGATTTTTGGCAAGTCCAAAAGTTTATGAAAACCCTAAAATTCCAAGTAGATTGGAAATCTCTAAAATTCCATAACTTTTGACCCAAAAAGAACTTTCCAAATATTTAAAAAGAAACCTAGCCTATTTTTTATTTTCTATCCATAGGTGCAAGAAAACTTTACATATGACTTCCCAAAATTTACCCCTCAAAGTGATTATCACCAATAAGATGAAAGGCCAAGGACAAAAAGGAAAGGACTAAAGCACAAAAACCACAAATCTAAGTCCAAATAGACATGACCCCAAAATCATAAACATTGAATATGGCCTTAATTTAGAAGGAATAAAACCATGCAAATCCACCACCCGAGATGAAACTTTTGACTCCAAAAGTCAATGATAAGAACCAAAACCAAAGTTGAAGATGAATAAAAGGCAAAGACGAAAGAGGGGGGTCCTCACTTTTAGTAGGGCATGTGTGCAAGGCACCGCAGTTTCACCATTTATTTATTTTCTTTCTTCAAACATAAAGAAATGAAGATGGGATATTTGAGTTCAAGATTATTTTTGGACAAGATTTTTACCAAAATCCTATGCATTCTTCTAATTTTGGATCAACAATTAGAAACAAGAGAATGTCTAGGAAGGTGATATACTTTAATTATTCTAAAATTAGAGCTATTTTTAGTGTTTAGGGCTCTTTAGAGCATCATGACTTCATGTCACTTGAACATATCTATGTCTACTGGTATAATCTATTTTTATTGGGTGGTACATCCTGTGTTATTATTTACCCATCTATATGAGGTGTGATTGTTACTATTAGTTCAAAACCTTTGTACTATTGATACTTCATGTTGTATCTTTGCTAATTTATCATCATGAAAGCTACATCTAATCTTGTTTATGTAAAAGAGTTGGAGCCCTATCAAATTCCCACTTTTACCCTTAATAAAATAAATAAGTATTTAAAATTATATTTCTCTAAGCCTTTTCCAATATTAGAAATGGTAAGGAGTGGGAAAAAAAGGAGTAGGAAATGAAGTGGGAAGAAAAGATTTGAATTTGGGATGAGCAATATTTTTGTGCCAACAAAGGAAGGTGATGACAAGGAGGATGATGGTACAAAGTCTAGTTAAATTATTAATAAGTGGGATGGAAACCTTGACGAAGAAATGAAAGAATCTATCTTGGACCTTTGAGTCAAGGTTTACTAGTTTTCTTATATGTGTTCAACCTCCAAGCCTATTATGAGGAAGGTAGAATATTTTCATGTTACATAGTTACATTGCTAGAAGGAATGGTGGGGTCTCTAAGTTTTTTGATTCATGGCAAGGACTATGGAAGTGTTCCCTTCTTTCTATTCCTAGGATGTCTTCTAATAAGAAAGTGTCAAATTTGGAAGTTCTAGTGATGGTGGGAAAGGCTATTTCCCTGGGCATAATTTTTGAGCTTGTTCCATGTGGGGCTAGGGATGGGTTTCCTCCTCTTGATAATAGTTTTATGGATGTCCTACTTATAGAGAGATGTCATATGGGATGCCCCAAGAAGTTATTTCTATATTTAAAGAGATGAAACTTGATTAGGAAATCCTAGGCTAATGTGGTTAGTGGTAGGTCCCATTTGGTCCCTTCTCATTCATACCCTCAAAATTTAGTTGTTCTAAACAATAAAATTTAGATTGTTACATCCCATTTTGGAACCTTTGATACTATGTTTTTATTTTTATTTTTATTATGAACCTAAAAACTTGAATTTTGAACAATTAGAATATGTGAATAGTCAACTATTATATCAATTTGATATAGTTTGATTAATGTCAACATAAAAATTAGTTTCATAGAATTTTGCAAAGCATCAAAAGTGGACTTTGCATACAGTTAAAGGGTTGCCAATTTTATTGGTTGAAGCATTCAATATGAAATTAGGTTAAATTTGAAGGGTTATAAAGTGTTTTACTCAGGAAATTCATTCATAATAAGAATTAAGAAGAAGCAAAGTAGTGGGAAAGTGATTTGGAGTGATTGAAGCTATCTATGACCTAGTACGTTGAAACCCTATTTTTGCAAATGAACGAAAAGGTATTTACAATTTTAGTTTTTCCCTAGTTTTGAAAAGAACTTTGTTTGAAAGTTGTTTGAATTATTTGCAATGTAAGAGCTAAAGATTAGCTCAATACCCAAGATCACCTGCAAAAATAATGAAAACCTTCTACAAGAGAGTATGCAAGAATATGAGCAAGTGCTTGATATTAAGACCTATCAAAATGATGATGAGGTATGAAGTATGTTGCAAAGTGTATGTAATGACCTTCCTTATATAGGAAAGGTGAGGAATAAGGTTTAACATGATTGTGACATGTGTCTTAATTCTATGACATGAGATGACTAACAAACTAACTACCTAGGAAATGATGCATTAAATCTAGATAAGATAAGTTTTAGAAAAGCCAATTAGGACTTCTATAAAGAATCTTATATCCTAAGTAAACTTAATCATGTGAATAAGTCCCTAATTACCTTGTGAGATAAATTACTAGATGCAAAACTTTAATTTACACCAATATGCAATGACCATAGTGAGGGTTTAGAGATTATCGAGAAGCCACAACCAAAATTTAAGAAGTACCCTACGAAATCTATTGAGGATGACCCACTAGGTGCATTCTCACATATTCCATATGCGGTTTTTCCAATAGAGGATATAAGGATTTACATTCATGGAAAGATGGATGAATATGATCATAGCAAGTTAGGAGACTTATGGGTCAATGAGCTTATTGGAGACATTTTTTCCCTAAAACCAGAGTATCAAAAACTATTCATGAATAAATTGAACATGTGGCAATGGTTTCCAAATTTATATTTTAAAGAAAAATGGATTAGAATGGAACTTAGCAAAATTCATGATAATTTTTTTTGGACTAACATGCCTAGAATGATAACAAAAAAGGTGATCAGAGAGGTTACAAGTCTATGCTCCACTGAACTTATTCCTCTATTGAAATTGGTCAAGAATGAAGCAATAATGGAATTAATAGGTGCAACATACAATAAGAGGCCTCTAATAGTAAATCCCATCAGAAATCCAACTGTAAGATATGTGTCAATGATGATTGGCTATAAAATTTACTTTAAAAATAGAGATAACTCTATATCTGCCACCACAATCAATGTGGCATATGAGATGGTGGAAAAAGGTATTGACTATGATCTTTGTGAGCTGATAAGGAAAAAATTTATGGAGAATTTGAAACAAAAAAAAGAGAAGTAGTTTCAAACAAAAGAGAAGTATGCATTCAACTATGCAACCCTAGTTATGTGTTTACTTTTGTACTTCTTAAAGAAACTTCCCAAAACTCAAAGTGTGACATGGCAGAAAGGTAGACCCATTTCTCATCATATTATAGACTATATGAGTGGAATTTTTTATGGGAATGCACAATATGAGGTACTTGTTGCCTTCTTTGCAGTTTTTTGAAAGAGAATGCATAAGAGAGACAAGATACCTAGGAAATTGGTAGAGAGATATAAAAATGATCACATTTTTGGTAAGGAAAAATTAGCACATGATGGAATCAATAGAACCAAGGTATGTTTGGATCCCTACATTGGTATATGAGGCCATTAAATAAGAGATCACTAGCTTAGCTGATATTTTATTGAAGAGTCCAAAGGATACATCTTAGGCAAGGTATGGCACCTATGAAGAAAAGTCTTTGGAGGTGCACATGGAATAGAAGAAACCATAGATTCAAAAAAAGGTTGACCAATATGTGAAGGAAATGGGCATCCCAAAGGAACAAGTGTATTCAACAAGAGAAAGGGCTAAGGAAGAATCAAGTGCTACAGTAGGTTTAAAAGACATACAAAGATTAGGTAGGATAGCTACCACTCCTATTCATAAGTCCTCCAAGACTAGGAAGCCTTTTTGGAGAGAAAAGGAAATCAACTAGTAATCCTCTGATGAAGGAGAAATCCCCTCTAGTTGTGCACATGACAAGGCTAGAGAAGAAGAAGGTTACTCTAGTAGCACAACCTACCACCCCTGCATAGAAAAGAAAAAAGAAAAAGGTTGCTAGAGAAATGATTACAAATGTCAATGTGGAAGAGGATGAAGAAGAAGAGAAAGAAGTACCCCCATTGGTCCGCAAAAGGAAGAGTGAAGCTTCACAAGGTGAAGCTAGTGTCAAATGAAGAAAATTTCATGTTATTGCCATAGATAGTGAAGGGGAGATAGAGAAAGAAAAATAAGAATTTGTAATACACATGAAAGAAGAGAGGAAAGAAACCACCATGAAGGCATCCCTGAAAAAGAAGGTAGAAACAAAGAAGACTCTAGATGAAGTGAAGAAAAAAAAGGTAAAACCTCACAGTCCTATGAAGGTAGAGGCACTAGTAAATGGAATAATTTAGCATGATATGTGTTGATCATAAAGGCTTGCACCTCTCCAACAACCTTATGGGAAATTCATCGAGTGGGGGACCAATTTGTGCCTCACTGAATACCTTCAAATTTTTTATAGAAAGTCAACTCTTCTTTGATTTTAGAGAAAAGGGTAGAAGGAAATGTAAATATAAAACATAAAAATGGTGATGCGCCAAAGATTTTACAAAATTTAAAAACCAATTCCTTCTATGAATGATATATTAGAAACATAATTCCACAACCCCTCATTATTGGGAAGAGAACAAGCAACAAAGGCTAAATACAAGCACAATGTAGTCTTTCAGATCTCCCTATGAAAAATGCTCATTAAGGTCCGTTCAAGCATAAAAGTTCCCAAAATTAACATGAAAAACATTAAGAAATTGCATGAACCCTTCCTCCTTTTACAACATAATATGAAAAAACAATAACCCTTAAAGAAAATGGAGGAATTCAAGAAACATAATCCAACTTTCGCAAGTTATTATTATATCATATAAGCCTACAACATGGGAATTAACTACTCAAACTATTTGAAATAAGCTTAACATAGTGTTTTATTACGAACAAAAACATAAAGAAAGAACTTGATAAAGGCCATAACATGCACAATTTCAAAGATTTCTTTCAAAAAGTTCGTGCTTAAATATAAAATAAACTTAAAAATAAAGGTTGGATGCCAATCTGATAATAGTTTGAGTTAAAACAATATAACATGTCAGAGCAAAGCAACATTCTACCAAATTTTTCTTCTAAAAATATCTCTATATCTAAGGAAAACTAAAATGAACTTTTTTCCAAAAGGGAAAAACTCCTTTCTGCTACCACCTCTTATTTATAGCTAAAGAGAGAGGTAAGCACCACCAACATTCTAGAAGTAAATACTGCTAGATGCCTACATATGGTAGCTCACGATCTGATCATAGATCATTTATTAGATTGCGACAATCTTTTCTCATTAATTCCCAACTGCCTTATTAATGTCCCTTAGATATTTAGCAAAGATTGTCATATGAAAACGATCAGATCCTAGAAAATAGCTTATAAAAAATCTGATTGACCAATCATGTAGATTTGAAGGCACTGACTCGAAGGTTCTAGCTTGAAAGCAAGAAAGACCCGACATGTTTTGACAAACTCCATAAAGAGATTTATCTTTGAAAGTGTGACCAACCCAAAGCAAAGAGATGACATGTCGAGTGGGTGGGGAAACTTGGATTGATGAAAATGGTGTTAGAGGAAATCTCCGCCAAGCTGACACATGCCCCAAATTCCTTCAAAAAGGAAAATGATAAACAAAAGCCGTGTAGCCACCATGTGGCGCATTGTGCACCTTTCAAAATAAATTTTTCTTTAAGCATGGATTCATCTAGAAGCCAAAGGAAAAAATGTTTCACAATTCTGGTGACTCACAAGGGGCCTTCACTTGTGGAGGAATGAACCTAGAGCTTTGGAAATTCTTGGAGTTTGAAAAAGGTAGAATGTTGTACCTCCCAATCCAAATCAATCAGTCGGATGAGAGCGCAAATGATCTTGTATGCCTAATCTAATTCAAATACTTCCTTGAAAGAAATAGTTCCCCATCTTGCTGAAGCAACCCCAAGGTGATAATGGAGATAAGAAAGGGGAAAGATCTCACCCTCAATTTCATCAACGGTGGGTGTCGGGCTTAAACCTGGGAGTTCTGTAGAAGTCTGAACCTTATGTTTGATTGCATTTGTGATCTACTCAATCAAGAGTACCTCTTCATCAAGTGAAAAAAGGGGAGTCAAACTAAAACTAAGAAGAACATTGAAATCTTTCTTGATTTTGTTGACCCTTTTGTTCAGCATTGCTTGACATTCCTTGCTCCTTTTCTTGACTTTGTGGCAGTTGATGAGTTCACTTTCTTTGCTTGATGCGACCCTTTGGTCCAAAATCCTACACTTCTTAGGGCTTCATCAGTGGCCACACACAATTTGGAAATTAGATTTTGCCATTTTTCTACTCAAGGATCATATATCTATAGAATTTGGTCAGCCAACAGGCCAAACTTTCTGTTTAATTCCCAAGCATCCCTTAAAAACTGTAGGGTTGACCTAATAATAGAAACCACCACCATGATCCTTTTCTAGTGTGTGGATATCAACCTTTTTAATATCAAGAGAGTCCTACACCCTTGTGCAACAGTTAACTCTTGGTGGAACTGAGCCTCTCTTGCTCTTACATTCTCCATTTGATTCTTCTCTTAGAGGGTGTTTGTTAGTTCAAAATTTCAGCATACAATTGAATCTATTCACCTTGGACCTCCTTGAGAAACCTAGTTGCTTCTCCTTGCTAATCTTGTATCTATTTTATGTGAGCCATCTCGACATCTCTGGCCTTGATCTTTGTTTGTAGCCTGATCACCGTATCCCTTAAATTTACCAACTCCACCTCACGCTTCTTCAATTTCCTATCTAGCCTCTCATAATCCACATATACCACCTTCTAGGTGGCCTTGGCTAGGACCACCTTGTTGTGTGGGAAATTTTTGTTTAAATTTAGACCCATGGCTCTGATGTTCTAATCTTCCATCTGCATTTGTCCCTCATACTTGGATACAATCGGTTTCATGGTAGTAATCAACAAAGAATTTTTCTCTTCATTGAAGCAAGCTTCAATCTTTTTGGTAGTTGGTTGTGTGGCATTTTTTAACTATCTTTATTGCTTTCTGGCCTGTCGGGCCCGCTTGGTTGCATCGAAATGCTTGTGGAGACTCTACGGGGTGTCAATGCTTTGTGCAACAATAGAAGCACCTAGAGGGAGACCAAAAAGGGTGAGGGAAGGAGAAAAATCAGATGTATGAGACTATGGGGAGGAAAATGGGAGTATTATCATAGAAAATGGTGGGATACCAAATTGAGATTGGGCAAGTGGAAAACCAGTCAGGGTGAAAAGAGAAATGAACGAAAGAAGAGATATTTTCCTAGAATCAGATGGGCCTAGAGTAATAGGAAACATGGATGTTTTATCTCTTTTAATGGGGGCCCTTGATAGGGTGATTAAAGAATCAATAGTAGCCGAAGTGGATGCCACTTTTTTGACACATGGGGTTACTTCACAGGGTTCATTCAAGACCAAAAGATCGGGATTTGCGTATGGAGGACTCTTCTCCACAGATGGGAAAAGAGGAGTAACTAGAGATGCAAAGGCAAATATAAGAGAGGGAGTAAAAATTACTTGGGTCACGGTGGATGGAGGACTCTATAGAGAAAAATCCACTTCTTATTCTCCTCTAATTGATGCATCAGCTTTTACTAGATCTTGGACTCGTCTCCCCTTTGCATGATTGAAACTGGTACATTCTGATCCGTTGGTGGTAGATCCCACCAAAACTTAGCCTTTGATTACCACAACGAATCTTCTAGAGGACCGTTGGCTTCTTTTTCATTTGCTTCAGCTGCTGATGGAGGATGTGACTTGTGATTCATTTTTCCTTGATCCTTTTCTCTTGTCTAATTCTTGGGGCCGAGTAGCATGTTGTGGAAGATCCTCTTGTTCAATCTCATGACTAGTCTCTAGATTACTATTATCGGTATCGACCTCTTTGTCATAAACCTTGTTGAACCTTTCATCATGTGGCCATAATTCTCTAAACAAGGCATTAGGGCATTTCATTTTTTGTCGGAACCTCCAGAAATCTACCTTCTTCCTTTCCGACCACCCTAGGAATTTCAATTGTGTACTGAGGGACTTACCCATTAGGAGATTCTTCTGATACTCTGCTTGATGAACATAGAAGTTCAGCCATAGTGGTCATTTGATTGGTATGTGGGCCAAGTTGATATATACTTCTAGCCTTTCTTGGGTCGAATTCCTCCTCGACTCAAAATACTCCTGACTCTCATGTTTCAAAGTTGGGAGTTTCCTTATCAGATTATAGTCCCAAGTGTCACAAATTAGAACCAAGCCTAAGAGTGCCAGGTTTTTTGTAAGCTCACCCTTTGACTTCCACCTCACTAGTGTTACCTAACTATTGGCAATGTTAAGGGAGATCGGGGAAAGCCTTGTCTTATGCCTTTCAATGCCATAGGCATTGTTGATAAGATTTTCCTAATAGAATGCCTCCAAAGCAAAAAATACATTTATCAAAAATTTGGGGGATCTGAAAGGCTCCTCGAGGAAACCATGGAATATGATAAAATTAAAATCCTTTCCCAGGAAATAATTCACTGAGGTTTGGGAAGTCTTCATCCATTGCAAGACCTCAGGAGAGAAATGACCTATAGGGTGTGGGAACAAGTCTTGAAGTACTGGCCTCATGAAATAATCCACAAACCAGTAGTAATCCCATGTTCTTGAAAGTACATGAGTCCATATAGAATTTGGCTGATAGAAAATATTTTCATCGAACCTAAATACTGGCAAGCCTCTCTCCAGAAAATTAGAATTTTGATACAAAATCAAATGAACTAAGAAGGAAGAATACCTGAATTTATACTCAGTATCAAAGGTCCTCAATTTCTTTAGCATCCCTTTGGCTATTGCATCAGAAAAATCATAATACTTTTGAATTTTCTCCCTTTTAAGCATGAAATAAAAGCCTATTTGAAAAGGATAGACCTCTTCATCATTATCAAGATTGTAAATCTAGGTCAGCATTGAGAAATAAAACTGTGTATCTTTCTTGAATTCTCTACGTGCAAGAGGAAAATAAAAGTGATCTCTCTCTAGTATTTACTTCGTTTCATCCTCATAAAATTTCCCTTCTTAGTTCTGGCCTCCTAGAAATTTTCCATCTCTTCCTCATCAAAGCATTCGATGTCCCAAGTTGTAGGGATACACAACATATCCCATATGGCCGCTACAGAAACTATAACCTTGATCTTGTTGCCGATAATAACCCCTGTCTCCTTATTGAATCTTTTGGCACATGTGTCCACTAGCTCTAGGCATGAGTGTACGATGAGAAACATGAATTATGGTAAACCAAAATTCCAGAGCCGATACGCAAAACCTTCGACTGACCCATGGTGAATCATTCTTTGCAATATTGCTTCCCTAAGGCTTTTAGGGTTATTGCCAACCTTGGGTTGAAAATGTTGTTGGCGAAATCCTACATCGCCTCTCTTCTAACACAAATATCTAGTTGCATCGATCTGGTGTAATCAAAATGTCATTCTTCTGGTATTGGGGCATTGGCAAATGAGTCCCTCCAAAAGATATTTGCATAACCTTGCCTTTTGGATGAGGCTCCAACCTTTCTACCAGATGTTGATGCTTCCACCATTGTTGTGCTAAGAAATTGCAGAGATTTTTAGTGAAACAACCACTTGTTGTTTTGCTACTCAGCAAAATTTTCTTTTGGGTGCAGTTAATTCCTTTGAATGTACATCTAGTTAAGGCTTTGTCATTACTACTGGTCCACTAAATGTTGCGACCAAGGTGATATGTGTGGATTTGGGATTCATATCCCTCGAGAATGCCAAAAACGCTGCGAGAATGGAATTAGTACATTCCTCTCGCCGCCTCTTTTCACAAATAAGCTAATTGCATGGGAAAGCACACTTTTAGCTATGAGAAACATGCTTAAGTAGTGCAAGGTACTTTGAAAAGTTGTACCTATTTAATTTATTAGAACTTAGCACATTAATCCATTTATTTTCATATAAGAAAGATAGTTGGTGTTGATGATGGAAAAGGACACATGGCGATGATCTGCCTACGTGAACATTTACTCTCAATGCCCAAATTTATTTCTCTAGACCCCCTATCAGATTTTTTGTATGATTCATCTCTTTCCCTCTAGTTGCTTTGATATTTTCTCCATTGTCATTTGGCAAAAAATAAAATTTCCATTGGTTGGGTTTGTCAGCACATCTTTTCTATAAATAGTTATGTCACCCTATTACAATATTC
This sequence comes from Sequoiadendron giganteum, assembly GCA_007115665.2. NCBI lineage: Eukaryota > Viridiplantae > Streptophyta > Pinopsida > Cupressales > Cupressaceae > Sequoiadendron > Sequoiadendron giganteum. The sequence continues at coordinate 639,877,736 of CM021107.1, forward strand.
ATTATAAAAAATCTTTTAATTTTAGCAAGCTTTTCTTGCTATCTCCCATTCTACTACAATCTATTGCTTTGTCATAATTATGGCTGGCCTAGGCACTCCCATTTGAATTTTACCATGGAGGCCACAATATGCCTTCGTGGGTGAGGTCACCTGTGATAGAATTAAGTGCATGGTGAAGAAGTGTGACCACCTTGGTGTTGTTGTGTTAAAGTGGGTAGTTAGCTAGAACTATGTTGAAGATGAGAACTAGTTGAGAAGCAACTACAATGTCGTTTCTCACTTCATCGCCTCCTTGCTCGACCTGAATATCACTAAGCCCTAGATAATTGAGTTGTTCTGGTAGATATTTGACTTTGCATTGTTGGAAGGGCATGGTGAAATTGTGCAAGTAGCTATCCCTAGTGTCGACATTCTAAGCACCATAGACCTCTGTAGGCACGTCACCTGGTTGCCTCTCCTTACTGACTTTCACACCATGGAACTAGAGAGACATTGTTCGTTAGCTCAGCCTGTAGCTGCCTTCTTGATGTGAGAGTACAGTGTTGAATGTGTTCCTAGGCTCAAATGGAAAAAGCACTTTGATTTTTTGGTATATAGCCGCAACAATGAGAATTGGAGTTTGTGTCATGCGAGCTCGTGTGTGCTGTGTGTTCACCCTCCTTTTCACCCTGACAAAGAAGAAGAAGAAGAAGAAGAAGAAGAAGAAGAAGAACCCAATGATGAGCCACTTTGACTACTTAACAATGGCTAAAGGGTTAGGGTTACTATTTTTTCACTTCGCCTCCATTTTTCTTCTTTTGCTTTGTAACTCTTTTTGGGTTTTCTCGAGAGAGTTTCATGCTTAAATCTGAGCCTTGGGTTTGTATTACATTGTAAAACTTTTATGAATATTATATAACACAATATTTTTCTACTTCCTCGATGTTATTCTCATGGCTTATTCTCAAAACTAAAGTGTATTTACAAAGATTTTTACATATGTACGTAATTGTGATTTTTTTTAAAGAATTTGCATATTTTAATTGAACAATTTTGATTAAAAACCATTCACCGGTATGATCCAGAATGTTACCTTCCTCATCTTCTAGCTCATAAGCATTCTTTTCCTTGCACACATTGATGCGAAAGGGTCCCTTCCATAGTGCTTCAAATTTTGTATGTTGTCCTGGTTTTGTAGTGTGCTCATCGTACTTTAACACCAAGATCTCTTCCCTGAAATATCGATTGGAGGTCTTTTTATCGAATAATCATTTTACTGTCTATTGGTGACCGATCATGGCTCTATAAGCTTTTTCTCTATCTTCCTTGAGTTTGAGGAGTTCCACCAACCTTACTTCCATCTCGTCACTTTCTTCAATCTCTAGGGTTTTAAGTAGTTGCAAGGTAGGGATTTCTATGGAAACAAGTAAAACTACCTCGTTCACGTATACTGGTTCATAGGGAGAGGCCTTTGAGATTTGCTTGGGTATAATTCAACCGACCCATAGAGTAGCTTGCATGTGCTTGTGCCAATCCCTTTTTCACTTTGACTCGATGTGCTTGATTAACCTAATTAGTTCTTTGTTGATTGACTTAGCTAACCCATTTCCTTGTGGGTATTAATTTGATGAAGTTTGGAGATAAACCCCATGTTTGATAGAAAAATACGACATCCCTGAACCTACAAAATCCTATGCATTGTTAGATATGATGGTTTTTGGGAAATTAAATCTTGTTACCAACTCTTCAAGGAAGTTGATGATCTTGCCTTGTGAAGTAATTGATCACCGTAAGGATCTACTTATGGCTAGCATTCGAAATAGGATTTATCATCTCAATGAAATCCAAACCCCATTGAGAGAAGGGTTCCTCAATTACAATTGGAATCAAAGGCAAGGAAAAATTATTTCTCTTGCCAACAAAATATTGGTATTGAGTAGACTTTTGCACCAAATGGTGTGCTTCAAAAAAAACAGAGGGCTAATAATACCCTACTCACATTATCTTTAAGGCAATAGTCTTGGCACAAAAATGTTCACCCTCAAGACTGCTATGAAATTCATTATGAGCTATTTCCACTTGTGGCTTATTCAAGCATCAGAGTAGGACACCATAATAATTCCTTTTGAATAAGATACCTTCAATTAATACATACCTAGTGCCTTTCAGTCGATAGTATCACCTTTTGTGAGATGAAAGGTTGACCAGGTACTACCCCTTTTGCATATACTGTGTTTGATCTGTCACCTAGGACTCGTCAGACTTGAACCGGTTCATGTAGACTTGATTGGTCTCCTTTTCAGCCAAGGAGCTTGATTCCTATGCAAGATATTCGCATAGACCCCTTCCCTGAACTAGCTTGATTGGTCTAATGTCGGCATCATACTCTAGGATCTTGGTGATCCATTTGGCCCTCTTCTCGGTTATCTTGCCTTCAATGGTATACTCTCACACACTAGGATGAGTGATGGGAATAGTTATTCTATTGGCCAACACTAAGTGTTGGAACTTCTTTAAGATTTTAACAATGGTAAAATCCTTCTTTTCAAAAAAATTATACCTGGCTCCATATCCTTTCACAGTTCTTGAGTGAAATGCAATGGGATGCTCTGTTATTTCTTTCATCCTTCTGAGTGAGTACCAAAGCTATGCTATGATGGTTGTTCTATACATAGAGTAGAAAATCCTTGGAGAAGTTTGGGTTAGCTAACACTGGGTTAGTGGAGATAGCTATCTTTATTCATTCAAAAGCTTCTTTTCCTTTGGGAGTCCATTTGAACATTAGGTTCTTTTTGAGCATCAACATGATATGTCTCACAATGCTTGTGAAATCTGAAATGAACCTATTGACAAAGTTGATCTTTCCTAGGAAAGACTTTAGACCTTTTTGATTTACTAGTAGTGGTAACTCCTTTATAGATCTCACCCTTTAGAGGTCGATTGTTATTCCCTCCCTTGATATAACAAAACTGAGTAGCTTGCCTTGGGGCACTCCAAAAACACATTTTTTGGGATTCAGGGAATTCTCAAACCATTGACACTTCTAGAAAATATTTTCCAGATGATCAAAGTGATAATTTTTTGATTTTTTAAAGACCATTAGGTCATCCAGATATATTAAATAATCTGATTAATTAATCCTCTGAAGGCAATATCCATTGCTCACTAAAAAGTTACACCGACATTTGAAATTTGAATGGCATTTTTGCATATGCAAACATTCCCCACTTAAATGTTGTCTTATGTTGGTTACCTTCCTTTACATACACCTAGTTATAATTTTATAACCTTGCAAACCATCTAGCAATGAAAATGTCTCTGAATCGGCCACAGTCTATATGATCTACTCTAGGGTAGTGGTCTTTTAGCAAGGCTTTATTCAGATCTCTGAAATCTACACAGAGCCTAGAATATCACCATTATTTTTTTGAACTGTACCAGATTAGACACCTAGGTGGAATGTTTAATCGGATATATGATCCTCGATTTGATTAATTTTGTGAGCTCTTACGCCATCAACACTTTGAACTTTGAATTGATTGGCCTTTTTTTTAATCAAACGAGCTTTGATCGTTCAACCAAGTCAATAGTATATTGAATTATGCCTGGATCATATCCTCTAAGATCATCGTATGTATAGGCTACAACCCTTTCGTATCTAGAACATAGATCCTTTAGTCTTTCCTTATCCTTATGTAGGATTTCCCTTCCTACCTTTAACTTTCTACCACTTCTGACATCAATCTCTTCATAATCTCTTTTGTCCACAGTGAACCTTTATTTTCCATTTCTTGCATCCTCATAGTCAAAAATATTTTCAAGGGAGATTAAACCTCAAGGAATCTTATTTCCTTTTAATTGAATAATTTTCCCTTCAAGAGGCTCTGCTCCTAGCTGTGAATGGTTAGAAGCTCTTCCTAATTTTTGTAGAAAGGCGACGATCTGAATGTCATCCTCTAATACTTTCCAATTTTGATCATTGTTGGGAATTTCTAGTCAGACGATGATCTGTACTACATTCTACTTTTTTGTTGAATCAAAATTTGGTTCGAATTGTGAACTGATTGAAGCCACCTGATCGACAACACTATGTTGAGATCGGGGAATGAATTGTATATTAAAAGTTTCAAAACTCTCAATCAAATCCCATATCCGATGTCTATACAACTTAATTCTTACATTCTTTGCATCTACTTGCCTACGGACTTGGTTCACAACTAACTCTGAATCTCTGAATACTTGCATTTTATTTATGCTTGTTCATTCGACAAGAATCAAACCATGAACCAAGGCTTCATATTCAACATCATTGTTTGAGCATGAGAATTGAAAATGAAAAACTTTGAGGTTTTTTTATCCTGTCGAGGATACTAGTCAGAAACCCACTCCATAACTAGCTTTGCATTTGGTGCCATCAAAATATAAGGTCCATAGAAGGTTGTCACTTGGATCATCATATTCCTCCTAATCCTTTATCAATTTTTGAAAAACTTGATCATCGTCGGAGATCACATAGGTTCCTAGCCTGGTCGCATGAAAGTTATCGAATGGGTCAGAGTCAATGAATTGGTTGAGGAGGACCTCCTCTTCGAGGGTCCGATCACTTATGTCTTCTTCATCTTCCAGTATTTCCACATAGTATCTTTCCCTTTGCAAGAAGGAGTTATGCGTTGCTTCAAAGCATAGGATCACATTGTCCGCTATGTGTTCTGGATGCAAAGATTCAGACAATATTTTCATCTTCGCCCCATGATTGGTCCTTAGTATCAAGTGGGACCAATCAAGTGCTACATATCTACCAAGATTTGTGGTGAAATCTCTTGAAAGACACATTCTGAAGATCGGGGGAATGTCTATCACCACTATTTGTTGTGTGGTCATTAGGATTGGACATGAGAAGATGGTTAGAGATAGATATTTAATGCAGCCAACGGTCAGAACCTTCTTCCCATCTAATTGCATGATTCCCTTCTCAAGAGGCTCATACTTAAGTTTTAGGGCATCAACCACTTGCTTTGGCATGACCGTTGTACTAGCTCCTGAATCAATCATGTTATTATGCAAAAGCTTATCTCCCACAATAAGTGTTAAAAGGAAAGGTATGGGCTTTAGCTTTCTTACCTTTTTCTCTTTTGCATTGTCTACACTATTCACATAAGCTATGAATCTTGAAGCTTGAGGGTCTTATGTGGTTTCTTTATCTTTATCTTGATCACACGATGGAGTCACATCTATCCATGGTACTTGTACTTCCATATTTAATGCTTGGTGAAGTAATGTATTTTGTTCGGGAATGGATATGACATCCCACAAAGATACGTTAGCATGCACCTTCTTCAATTGTTCCACCACATTAGTGTTTTGACTGATGATACCTTAGGCTTAAATGGTGATATCTCTCTATATGAAATCCCACATAGATACATTAGCAGACACCTTCTTCAATTGTTCCACCACATTGAGCATTTTGACTGATAGGAACTTAGGCTTAAATAGTGATATCTCTCTTGCCTTCAGATGAAAACAGTACATCATGGATGGGCTTGGTGTCTTGTCCAACTCTTTTGCTAGCAATGAATTTTTTTGTGATTGCTGAGTAGGTCATCCAAAGGCCTACAAATCCTTCTTTTCTTGCAGCTATAGTTGACGTAGTTGGGGATGTGGCAGAGCTTGTTGTACATATTCTCCCATGAGCCTTCTTTTGGATGTTGTGTTTTAGTCCAATTGTACTTGTGGAGCACAAGTCATTAAAGCTTCATTCACAAATTCTGCATCTTCTTCCTCCATCCATGAAAATAGCGCTTGTTCCAATGCAATATCCAATTCTTATTCTAAAGGCATCCTTGCATTTGCGCTCTAAAGTGGGAATTTTCCATTTCAAGAGACTCATATTCTCCCACATTCAGAAGCATTCCCTTGATCCTTTTTTCTGCTATCTTCTATTGCATATTTCCCCTCGAACAATTTTGGGGCATGTGGCTATCACTGCATGGGAAGCACCATATGTTCTCATCTTCTACCAGGTTGTTCTGGCCTAGGATTAATTATTTTCTATGGATTTCCTTGACTATCTATAGTGGCATAGTGACCAAAACTATCTGGTTTGTGGACACCATTTGTTGACCTCTATCTCTTGAGGGTCCTTGGTATGTGTTCTATTAATAGGATGGCCTTCCCCCCTAATAGGTTTGAGTGGCTTGCTTTAGAGGTGCCACTTGCTATCGTTTGATGAGCAATAACTTTTTAGGAAAAGACCACATGAGACTCTTCATATTATTGATACCCGTTGCTAGAGTGGAAGAGCTCAACGTGCTCGGTTGCATGGCGGGGTACACGTACATAGATTGCAGTGTGGTCGATATCACTAATTTTGAAGTGGAAGTGCTTGGAGTAGCTTCTTCTTGAGGACCACCAAATATTTCTATGAATATGGGCATAAGAGGTCATGGTGGAAGCTTCCCAATATTGATCAAGTTGTTCTCTGCATGCACAACCAACTCATACGCACCGCGTAAGACATCTCCTCCCATAGACTTTATCGCAACCGTGATGTTTGAATTGAAATCATTTAGGTAGAACATAAATACCATCGTAGCTAGGGGTCAGGTAGTTACAAGGATTCATTTTGAGGTTTTGTGAAACCTAGTGTTGAAGTCACTCATGGCCTCTTGCATGGCTCTCTTAATAGTGATTAGTTGGTGTAGTAATGAAGAGCGATCTCCCTTCTCCAAAAAGTGTTTGAACAACCTTTCTCTGAGTTGATGCTAGGATTGGATAGAACTAAAAGCCAAAGATCAATACCAATAATGATCTTTTCCTTTGAACTAAGTGGCCAATATTCTAAGAGCGATTTTTTCCTCCACTATGTTATGTACCTGCATATCTCTGCTATATCTTGAAGGTGTTTAGAGGGAGTTTTAAAGTCTTCTCTGATTTTTTTTGGAATATCCTTGAGGGCGTTTGAGGGTATGGCAAGCCATACGTCTAGGGGCATAGGTGGTTGTAACAGACTACCACTATCCCAGGTTACAAAATTTCTAGGAGCAAGGGTAGTTATGTGAGCCATAGAGAATAGATTCCTATGAATCGGGTATACTGGTATTCTAATTTGGAAAGCTTGGCCTCCAAGTTGAGTAGATAAGGATCTAGATCTTGGGATTTCACTTCTTACTCTATTAATCCTTACAGGAGATACAAAACCTATAATTCTTCTTCTCTTAGATATCAAGGTAGGTAACTGGGAGTACTAGAAATGGCCTCTTGAGGATGCTCTTGTTTGGATTCTAGGCATGAAATTTCCAGCTTCTTTCCTTAGCCCGATTTAAGAAATATTTCAGATTTCCAATCACACATTTGGAAAACTTTGAGTCCCATCAGGTGTGCCAGAAAAGAACTATTGATCATCAAGGCTTGCACCTCTTCGACAACCTTATGGGAAATTCAGTGAGTGGGGGACCAATTTGCACCTCACTAAATACCTTCAAGATTTTTATAGAAATTTGGCTCTTCTTTGATTCTAGAGAAAAGGGTAGAAGGAAATGTAAATATAAAACATAAAAATGGTGATGCACTAAAGCTTTTACAACGTTTCAAAACCAATTCCTTTTATGAATGGTATATTAGAAACAAAATGCCACATCCCCTCATTATTGGGAAGAGAACGAGCAACAAAGGCTAAATACAAGCTCAGTGTAGTCTTTTAGATCTCCCCATGAAAAATGCTCATTAAGGTCTGATCAAGCATAAAATTTCTCAAAATTAACATGAAAAGCATTTAGAAATTGCATAAAACCTTCCTCCTTTTATAGCATAATATGAAAAAATAATAACCCTTAAAGAAAATGGAGAAGTTCAATAGACATAATCCAACTTTTGCAAGTTATTACTATATCATATAGTTTGTGCTTAAATATCAAATGAACTTAAAAACAAAGGTCAGATGCCAATCTGATAATAGTTTGAGTTAAAACAATATAAAATGCCAGAGAAAAGTAGTGTTCTTCCAACTTTTTCTTCTGAAAATATCTCTATATCTAAGGAAAACTAAAATGAACTTTTTTCCAAAAGGGAAAAACTCCTTTCTGCTACTGCCTTCTATTTATAGTTGAAGAGAGAGGGAAACACTACCAACATTCTAGAAGTAAATACAGCTAGATTCCTACATATGAGAGCTCATGATATGATCATAGATCTTTTATTAGATTACAACAATCTTTGCTCATTAATTCCCAACTGCCTTATTAATGTCCCTTAGATATTTAGCAAATATTATCATTTGAAAATGATCAGATCCTAGAAAATAGCCTGGAAAAATATAATTTACCAATCATGTAGATTTGAAGGCGCCGAATTGAAGGTTCCAACCTAAAAATAAGAAAGACCTGACATGTTCCGATAACTCTATAAAGAGATTTCTCTTTAAAAGTGTGACCAGCCCAAAGCGAAGAGATGACGTGTCGAGTGGGTGAGGAAACTTAGATTTATGAAAATGGCCTTAGAGGAAATCCCCACCAAACTGATACGTGCCTCGACTTCCTTCCAAAAGGAAAATGATAAAAAAATCCACGCAATGAACATGTGGTGCATTGCACACCTTTCGAAACAATCTTTTCTTTAAGCGTAGATTCATCTCGAAGCCAAAAACATATAATGGCCGAAAACTTTAAAAAAAAAAGATTAAGGAAAAAATGCTTCACAATATGCTTGGAGAGATAGTAGCTTTGTACAATGAGGTTAATGAAATAGATAAGGCCACAATAGTTGAGGCCATTGTAAACTACATCATAATTCTTGAAGTACACATGAGAAACATACATAAGAGGTTGCTTATGGATCTTTGGAACATTTTGATGGAGAGAAGACAAAATTCTATCGAAGAAGAGGCCAAGGTGAAGGCCCATTCTCTTGAAGTGATTAGTGCTCCCATGTTTATAGAAAATAAGGCAATATTGTCCCAATTATACACAAAGGAACTAAGAAAAAAATAGAGAGTAACCACACTAATAAGCAAGGACAAGGATGACCATGAAAGACTCTGAAAGGAGATTGTTGAGAAGATTGCAGACCTAGCACAAAGGCTAGGAATGATCATAGAACACAAGGCCACTTACCCAAAAGTTGAAGAAGAGGAGAACATTGATGCTCACCATGAGCATGTGACAGAGGATGAGCATATATAAGATAATACTCCTCCAAAAATAGAAGAGGTGACATAGGAATATGCAAAAGCCAAGAAGAATATTGAAGGAGAGATAATTACGAATGGGGAAGCAATGAAGTAAGATACATCCACTCCTCCTCTGATACCTAAAGTAAATGTCATTCCTTTGGTTAACATAGAGAACCTTGTAGAGGAAGAGAATAAGGATGATGATGATGATGATGATGATGATGAAAATGTTGATGTGGAGAAGGAAGAAGAGAAAGAAAAGGAAGATGAAGATAAGGAAAAGGATAACTCCAAAAATGTAAGAACAAAGATACCTATGGACTCTAGAAAGGAAAAGGAAAAGGAAGAAGAAACGATAGCTGCAGTGACTACAAGGACTTCTAGTGAATCCTCTAGCTCCTCCAGAGATTCCTTGAATGATCTATTAAATATGTAGTTTAATTTCCAATCCATTGTTTCTTCACAATTGCTACAACTGCCAATGAAATGGGAAATATGGACTTAGATAAGATTTCCCCACTACACAAATTATTGTTGGGAGATGTATTTCATGCATTTTCTCGAAAAGAGATTATTGAGACACATCAAAAGTGTGGAGAGATAATGGAGGAAGCAGTCAAAGAATTGTAGGAGGCCATACTTAGAGAAAATATAGACACATCTCTTTCTCATATTGAAAATTTGAAACTTTAAATTGATTCTTTTAATGAATACGCCTTCAGTCTTAGAGGTGAAGTGGAGAAAGAGTTTGAGAAGAAAATGAATGACAAGAAGATGATGAAGATCACAGAGAAGTGTGCACTTGCACACAAAAAGTTTTTAGAAATCTTGAAAGATGCACAAATTTGTGTAGGTGAGGTGAAGGCTCTATATCAATATTGCATGAAGTGGCTCAGTGCCATATAGAGCATCAGAAGGGAAATGGACTATATTAAGTCCTAGATAAACAATTCCTCTAGTGCTTATGATCTGACACTTGATCTTGCTGGTAACACAAGGAGTGTCATAGATTTGCATAAGAAGTTCTTCTAGTTGCAAGCACAAAGGGAAAATTTCATTTCCCAATTTGGAGAGATAAGGGACTTGGTGCATGAAAAATTCGTATGTCTCAAGTGCCCTTCTGAGTGTTGATAAATCTTCTCAAATGAATCTAGTACCCAACACTCTCGAAGAAGGATAGGAAATTTTGATGGAGTTTGAGATGTAATGTAAATTTCTTGGGGCCACAAAGAAGACCTAGAAGGAAGGAAAGAAAGCATGCCAGACTCATTTGTAGAAGTTAGAAGGGTAAACCTCCTCTGGATAAAAAAATTCAGATTTTTTATGCATTTTAGTTTTTAAGTTTCAATATTCTTTGTACATATGCAAAGTTTATAAAGTAGTTTTCAGTAAAAAAATTTGGTTTCTAATTTGGTACATGACTTAGGGGGAGTCAATTCAATCTTCTTAGGTTGTACATATGCACATATTTATCAAGCGGAGATCTAGTATAAGTTAGAATAGTTGTTATATGCACCCTTTTCCCTTGATTTCAAAGGGGGAGAATGTATTGGAGAAATTTTGGAGGAATTTTGGTATGTTTCCATCAATGACAAAGGGAGATATTGTTGGAAGAATTTCACTGATGCTATTGTTGGCAACATGAGTATGAGGGATAAGCACAAAGGTATATAATGATGTGTTGCAGTGTTGTCATTGATGTCAATATTGCACCTTATGTGAAGACTTTTCTTGAAGATCATTTGGTTATTTCTAACAAGTTTTTGAGTCATGTGGAAGATATTTTTGCAAAGTGGTTTTCTCTAGTAAAGTTTATTGTAATGGTAAATCAACTAAGTGACAACTGTATTAATTATGTGTAACAGAGCCTTAGTTTTTAGGTCCGCACCAATCTACAAATGAATATTTCACTCTACACTTCTAACATTATTTTTTTGGTTGTTACAAGTATTTGATTCCAGAATTTCATCATGTTTTAGCTTTTGGTTTAAGAGATCTAAGTGACAAGAGTTTGGTTTGGTAGATTACAACTATTTCCTATACATTGTACTTGAGTAAGAGAGTCTACACTTCTCTGTGTTGGAAAAACAAGGATATACAATTGAGAGGGAGGGTGAATCAATTGTTATAGAATTTAAACTTATTTAACTTTAATCAACCTTTAATCTCAAATATGATAATTAATAGTGCAAGCATAAATCAACAATACATCAGAAACACATGAACACCAATATTTTTTGCATGGAAACCTTGTTAAGGGAAAAAAAATGATGGGGGTTAATCCATAATTATACCTTGTTAAAATTATAATGAAAAATGAATAAGGAATGCACATGCATTCAAGCACACTGCTCATAAGGGACGGCTCACTGCCTTACATAAAACAATCAGATTAAATCCATCTGATGAGGTTGAACTGAGAAATTAGCTTCTTCAAAAGTCTAATGAAAGTTCCAGTTAGGCACATAAATACTTCTTCACACTTCGCTCAAGGGTGATCCCATAAAGTTGGTTTACAATTTCTAAGAGGAACTGATTTTTGCTGAAATCACATATTTTTAGAAAATATAATGATTTAAGCCTTAAAAAGTTCCATTTTAAGGATTCCAATTGAAGAGGGTTTGATCAAACCACCTTAGATCAAAACCCCTTGGATAGAACCTCGCTAGTTTTAAACCATACATATAAATGAGTCTCTTTTACGCCTATCGAAATGCTAATAAAAATCACTTTTGAATTACCTTTTGTGGGATCAAATGAATTCATTTAAAATTTATTTCAAATGATTATCATAGTCTTCAGAACGAGCTATCCAACGAATATAATTTTAATATGTTTTGGTTTTATTATGTATTTTTTTTTTAGTTTTATTAAAAATAGGTTTTTCATCGAAAATGAAGGTCTATGTTCTACACATGTGGAAAAATAGTAGATTATCAAAAAAAAAACATGAAAAATATGAGTGCACCAAATATTGAAGTCCTTGATCCAACAATTTTTTTTTTTAAATTCGATATATACAAAAAAAGTTACGCATTATACAGTCGTGCTATGTCTGAATAGTAATTGGTTTGACTTCAAAACTTGATTAAAGAAAAAATATTCAATAAAAAAATATCTAACCAAGTGGAAGCACTAGATATCAGAGTTAAAAATCTAAATTCAAAAGGATTAAAAATTTATCCTTCATGAAAAAAAAGTTATGCGTTATACGGTGTGCATCACTTTTTAAAAATGTTATTTTATGAAAAAAACTAGTTTTTGTGGGAGATGGAAAAAGAAGTGCAATTTGATTTCAATTTTTTTGAAAAAAGTATTTTTAGAATCTATAGAAAAAATGTGATGAGACTCTAGTTTGCATCATCTTCAAATTCCTCACGGTTTAGCCGCTATAAGTGCCTGAATGTGAAGATTTAGTTTAAAAAAATCTCAGTGTCTAGTTAGGCCAAAAATTGTAAACCACTAATGTGGGATCACCCTCAAACTTCTTCACACTTCGCTTTGCAATCGAATGATCTGATCTTTTATTCACACATATCTCACATATAATTCACATGCATTCACCGAGCATACTTCAAAATGAGGAATCAATCACTCTTATATATCCACTACATCAACAACTTTGTCAGTCACAAATAAGGAATAAATGAGTTACAAATTGTCGGCCTCAATACATGAAAAAATATCAATGAATACCAACCTAGGTCAGTCACAACATAATTGAGACCTAAATCAACATCCTTGAACACACCAAGCATTCAAAAATTAATCCATAAGGATCCACAACACGCTACCACCATCATGTCGACCAAGAACATGAAAACTTCGAACACACAAGAAAAAATATCCGATCACGATCAAACTGATCAATGCGGACGTACCACAATGATAGAGTACAATATAGAAACATCTACGAACATCTCAAAAGTGTACACAACAACTCGATTCATTAGAATTGCAATCTCTTCTTCCAAAAACATCTGCTACATTAATAGAATAACTGTAGGAACTCAGAAACTCATAAATTTCTCCATACTTGATGCATACCTCTAAAACTTCTAGAGAACATATTAGATAGGCTCAACAACAAACCCTTTAAAGCATGACTTCTAAATACCAGCTTATTGAACTTTCCACCACTCTAATCTTCATAGCTTCACAAATTGCCTGCAACATATTTATCTAATTTTCTCAATATCCTCGACAGATGCAACCTTCAAAAAACTTAATGATAATAATATTGACATCAATGTCAACCACATATCAGAAACACAACCACAACATCCAACACTCTACGGATAAGTTTTTGGATTTTCTCTTTTGAGGATATATTGATAGATGGCAATAGAGTGTGAATTCTAGTTGGCATTGAGTTTTTAAGATCACATGTTCGAATGTGGATATACAATTGAATAATTTTGGCATTAGGTCTTCTATGGTGCCGACCTAATAGATTTAAAGGTATGTGAAGGTTAAACAAGTATTGTGGTCTTATGCAGTCTTATAAGGTCTTATGTGGGACCTATTATAGGTCCATGCCGACCTATTTCAAGTTATTTTGAAATTTAAATTTTAGTGCGAGGCGTGTGTGGAAGGTTTTGAGCTAACAAGTTATGCTATGGATACATCTAATTAGGATGACCTTATTGATGTTATGCTTGAAGCAGATATATATGCTAGATCATTTTCAATATTTTGGAGAATATAATTAATATTACAAATTTTCTATATGTATGTGATGTGAATATTATCATAGCATTACAAAATTAAGTTGTGAATGTTGAGTAGAAGATTATTGTGATGTGAATGTTGAAGAACAAAGAGTGTTAGATCTAAATTAGATGAAGTGTGTAAAGTCGGTTTAAATTGAGCCTCATTGGAAATGTATTTCATGCATAGGATAGATGTAATTGTAGCAGTTCAAATTGGGCTATGAGACACAATCTCTCGTTTATCTTTTCCTTTGTGGGCAGTGAGTCCACTTGAATAGTGAGTCCACTTGCAGCGAGAACTTCCATAAATATACTATAATTGGTTATAATATATTGTGAGCTAATCCACATGGTTTTTTTTCCCATTTTGGGTTTTCCACATAAAAATCATGGTGCTCATGTGTTATGTGATGTTGATGTTTCATGCTTTCTTTCATTACTGCAATTGAATCTACCAAGTGGTTTGAATGTTTAAATGTTTTAATGGTTTAAAGGAATACTAATTCACCCCCCACTCTCAGCATTTTTGGCGTTCAACAAATATACTATATTATATATTGATGTCCTTGTTTCAATAGAAAAATTAATTGATTAATTTTAATATATAGATAAAGAGAAATATGTTATAGAATATTAAAGTCCAAATATTTATAATTTCCAATTAAAAATGAACAAAAAATTAACTATTTTATGAAAAAATTACCAAAAATATTTGTGAATTAGATATTGGAGTTAATGGCCCATTTATAATAAATCATTAAAATAGTTTATTTATAGTTCAAGTTATGTATTATGGTAAAATATTATGTTATAAAAATATTAAAAATATAATAAAAACTTTTTTCAAAACTAACCAAATGTGAAATAAATACTTTTCTATAGTTTTTATAGATAAGGTATAAAATTAATCTACATATAAAAATGACACAAATCACTAGTTTACATTGTCCTTAAATTCTTGACAATTTGTACATTAGAATTGACAAAATGTGATGAATGCAAAAATTCTAATTTTAGTGGTCCCAAACTACAAACAACACATTATTATGCTATCATCCGTGACAACAAATTGATACCTAAAATTTGAAATTTGGTTTGAGATTATTGTATTTTGTGGAATCTAAAAAATATACATTAAACTACATCAATCTCACATTTGTTTCTATATTCTATAAATCTATATATTTTACCCAAATGATGTGGCCTTGAACTTATTGTGCATCTCTAAATTTGTGGTCTTTATAACTTTGATACGTGAAACAAAATTTTACCCATACTATTATGTAAATAGGGATATGATATATAATGTACTTAGGTGGATGGAGATGCCAACATGTGACAAACATCCCTTAAGTTAGTTATATTAGTTCATGTGGATAATTTGTGTAATTAATTATATTAGGTGATGATTAGACCTTTATTAGGATTAAACCCCTCCATTGTATTACTAGGAGGAGGTCTACATAAAGGAAGTAATTATCATTATAAGGATATGGGTGAAGTATGATATTGCATTTGGGATCTCTTGGAGATATAGTATGGAGTGGATTCTTCCATAATGAGTTTTGTATGGTGTTACCCTACCACAAGGGTTTACTCTATTTTTGCATATATTATATATAAGAGAAAATTAGCCAACAAAAATCTCTTGTGTTGTGTGAGATCTATATTCTATTATTTCCATTATTATATGTGTGAATTATATCACATACATACACCTACAAAGGGAAAACTTGGTAGTGTTGAAGAGCACCATTGAATTTTATTATTCCAAGATAAAAAATACAACTTGTTTTCCTCCTTATCCCTTAGTCAAATCTTGATGATTTTATTTAATGATTTTGATAAAAATTGGAAGAAATATACCAAACAAATACAAATGAAAAAGTGATGGTTATGATGATTGGAACTCTAATAAAGTTTGATGAGTGATGGATTGGATAAGTGCAATAACTAGGGGTTTGGTATTTGCTAGTGTAAAATGTTGATACAACCAAAATGACTAATGCAAAACAAGGCAATGCTATACATATAAGTGATTTTGAGTATGTTAGGTGATTGTAGTGAGTGATTTTGGGTGATCTCGTATAATAGATGGATGTTGCTAATCACCAAGGGTTGGTGTACTTTTATACATGTCCTAGACACACAATTTAAATCTTTTTGTGTGTGAATTGACACATAATGACTAGTTTGAATTGAATTGGCCTAAGCCAATAATTAATTTTAATATTTACAAAATAGATCAAAATCGCACTTGTAACTTTTTTTTTGGAGAAAATTGCACCTAGAAATTTAAATTGAACAAAATAAATAATATTCTAAGATATTAAAAAGTTTTTAAATTCTATAAACATTAACAATTTATAGAAACAAAAACATTTATTATTAATTGATATATAGTTAAAACAATGAAATAATTATATTAATAGAAAAATACATATTTTAAATGTACAAACAATTTTTAGATCACAACCTTCCTATTAATAATAGGTGACCTTATTCTACAATTCCTCACACAATAAGTATTCAACAAGTAAAAATAATTATTTAAAAATATTTTGTTAACAATATTGTGTTTAGCATGTCTGTATAATTTCATTATTCATTATGTTTGATGTAATAATTTTTTGATTATGAAATTCTATTCATTTCTTTTTTCTTCTTAAAAACATCAAAATCTATACAATGTTTCCATTTCTATTATTAAAAACATAATGAACTGCTTAAATTAAAAATTATTTTTTTAAAACTTTTACTTTATTTATTTTTTAATTACAATGTAAATTAAATAACACAAAAACAAAATGAAAAACAAAACTATTTTGTTTTAATTTCATTGTTAAAGAAAATTTAACTAGTGCTTGATTCTCTCATTTTTTAAAATTAAAATATACAACAAAAGCTTATATTAAAGAAAAAGCGAGAGCACAAAGAGAATAGGTTGCGGGCATGGGCATGGAATATCAGTCCACAATACAGAAAGCAAACTATAATCATTTTATTTTATGCTTTTTATAGTTCATAATTAAAGAAACCTATCATTCTTTACTTTGGGTAAGGTTTTGGTTGCTTTGTTCCTTTACTTTGTTGAATTAAGTTAGATCAGCGTGCATTTGTTGTGCCCAAGAAGCTTTAAAATTGTTGCAATCATGGCCCATTCGTTTTGCTTTTCCTTGTTGCTCAGTTTATCCTCTTATATCTTG
The DNA here is from genome assembly GCA_007115665.2 of Sequoiadendron giganteum. Taxonomy (NCBI): domain Eukaryota; kingdom Viridiplantae; phylum Streptophyta; class Pinopsida; order Cupressales; family Cupressaceae; genus Sequoiadendron; species Sequoiadendron giganteum. The sequence goes on from CM021107.1 coordinate 639,894,802, forward strand.
CTTTATCAAGTGGTCCACCATATTCTTATTCTTTTCCGGATTTGCAAGTAAAGAATAGCAGGATGGCTTACATTATGCTATAAATGATATTGTTGCAGGCAGTATTATACACAAATTGCATCCAAGGTTTTCAAGTTTGAGTTGTATTCAGCCATTCTATTAGTTTTGCCTAAGTTTTTGAGTTTGAGTTGCATTCAGCCATTCTATAAGTTTGCCTAGGTTTTTAAGTTTGAGTTGCATTCAGCCATTCTATTAGTTTTGCCTGCACTCGATTAGCAGAAGCTATTCTATTTACTAGACTTTAAGATGGAATCCGTGCTTGTAGAGGCTGTGGTTGGAAAAGTTTGTGAGATGGCCATCCAACAAGTGGCTAATGAGGTAAACATAGTGTTTAACTTCACGGAAGACTTTGAATGGTTGAAAAGCAGAGTTATGGAAATCAATTATGTTTTAAATGAAGCCAATGAAGAGAGTAGTAGACAGAAGGAGTCTGCAAAAAACTGGCTTCAAAGAGTTCGGGACGTTGCCTGGGAGGCAGAGGACATACTTCAAATATGTGCTGTGGATTCTATGTATGCCAGCAATACCCAGTCTTGCTCTTTGAGTTGTAAACAATTGATTCTTCGCCATAAAATGGGCAGAAGAATTCAAAAGGTCAAAGCCCGGTTGAACTCCGTTGTTACAGATGGAAACCAACTGAATATAGTTCGTGCTGCAGTGCCTCACAAAGAAGAAGCAGAATCATCAAGTAGATCCCAGGAACAACCGTTTAGGAGATCGAGTCTCCTGCCCAGTGATTCGAAACCAGTGGGTATACAGTCCAAGGTTGAAAGCATGGTGAGTTTGTTGGAAAACCCCCTTATTCCAATTATTGCAGTGGTTGGAATGGGGGGGATAGGCAAAACCTATCTTCTTCAGCATGTCTTTCAGTTTGTCAAAGAAAGGTATGAGATCTCTGCATGGATTTCAGTTTCTCAATTCTATTCTGTTTCCAAGTTGCAGCGTGATTTAGCCTCTCACTTAAGCTTAAGTGACCAAATTAAGGAGGGTGGAGTTAGTGAAGAGCGAGCAGCAGAGTTGATTCATGGGTTTTTGCTGGGGAAAAAGTATCTTATTGTGTTAGATGATGTCTGGAGGGCTACTAGAGAGGGCGACTTGATAGCCAAACTTGGCCTCCCAACTAGGGATAATAGTGAATTCAAAATTCTGGTTAGTACAAGAAGCAGAGAGGTTTGAACAAATCTCAGTAGCCATATTTATGAAATGGAATATTTGACAGATGAAGAAAGTTGGAGGTTGTTTTGTGTGTATGCGTTTCCTGGATGTGAGGGAAATAGAGCGCCACAGCACCTGGAGGAGGTCGCTCGTAACATCGTGAAGGAATGTGGGAAATTGCCTCTTGCAATCAAAACCACAGCAGCATCTCTGACAAGCACTACACTGCCAAGGGACTGGCAGAACAAGTTTAATAAGCTGAAAAAGGTAAGCACTTCCAACGACCCTGTCATGGATATTCTCAAGCTGAGTTACCATTCCCTGCCTGCACATCTAAAGGCTTGTTTTGCTTATCTTTCCTTCTTTCCTGAGGATGAGGAAATAGAGTGCGAGTATCTCATATATCTGTGGATGGGAGAAGGGTTCATTCCGGCAGGACAAAACCCATGGGATTGTTTGGAGCAGCTTGCCAATCTGTGTCTGGTTGAAGTATGGGAACAAGACTGCTATCTGAACAAATATTGTAAAATCCATGATTTATTGCTTGATTTGGCCATTCTCATATCCAGAGAAAATAAATGAGCATTCGATATTGAGGATGCATTCGATATTGAGGATGCATTCGGTATGAATACAGGTGATGGTCGCTGGTGTCGCCTATTTTTGGCGAAGAAAGATATATATGAGCATGCCATCTCGCAGAGGCGTTCTGTTTCTCCCACACTTGTCCGCACATTGTCTCTGTCCTACAATAACGAGATTGGAGAGAACATTCCGGCAATGTTGTTTAGCGGAATGAGAGTTTTGCGGGTTCTCGACTTGAGCCACACAAATATCACCACATTGCCTGCATGCGTTGGAAAGATGAAACTTCTTAGGGTGTTGAATTTGAGATGGACAAACATCGAGAAGGTACCAGAGTGTGTGAGAAGTCTCAAGAGTCTCTCTTATCTTAATGTCTTTTGCGAGGGATTAGCTGGGAGGGAGCCACCGAAATGGATAAGTGAACTAAGGTGTCTTCAACTTTTGGAAGGCCCATTTGAGAGAATGCCAAAGGAAATATCAAAGCTGGAGTCTTTGCGAACACTGCGAGGAGCATACAATGAGTTCTTGTCCCTGTCCATGGAAGAAGAGGAGGGTGTGTTAAGGTTAGAGGATGTGGGGAAGATGAGTGAGATTGAGGAAATAGCGTTTAAAGTTGAGGATGAATCGCAGTTAAAGAGGATGGAAGAAGGGATCCTTGCGCCCTTGCATAAGATGCGTCGGCTAGGAGTCTCCAATGAGATGGAACAAAATTTTGCGCAGTTTCCGGAGAGAATGAGTGCAATGAGAGGTCTGGAACATCTCACACTAGTTAATTTTGCAGTGCCAAGTTGGATATGTTTGGCAAATCTCAGGTACCTCAGATTAAACAAGTGTGATTGCAGTAATTACCCGGAATTAGAAGCAATGCCTAATCTAGTGAGTTTGTTGTTGTTGGAGAATAAGAGGTGCAGAGAATTGCCAAAGGCATTTGGAAAGTCGGGAGGGTTTCCACACCTCCGCTTCTTTTTCATAGATCGTTTCTCTGAATTGGAGGAGTTCCCGGAAATGGAGGATGGAGCGATGGCATGTCTTGAGAGGTTGAGCATAGCAGAGTGTAGGAAGGTGAATAAAGTGGGAGAGGGATTGGAGCAGCTGAAAAGACTCAAGAATATCTATTTTGCAGACTCTGGTACGCATGAATTGAGGGAGACGTGGAAGGACGGCGGGATACATTGGGAAAAAATCAAAGCCGTCAATCCTGAGATAAGAATCAAATTATCATATTAAAGCTAATAAAGTTTTAATATGGTTTGCATGAGTGGGGGTGTTGACAAAGATGGAGATAATAATAGAATCATATTAAAGCTAATAAAGTTTTAATATTGTTTGCATGAGTGGGGTGTTGACAAAGATGGAAAAACGTTGGAGTGTATGTAGTTTACCATACTAGTAAATAGTATCTCGCTGATTTTCAATCGTGTTTTTGGGATTTATTGAATTAAACATTTATGTTATATTTTTATTAATTATTTGGTGAATGTTTGTATAGATCTTTATAATGATTTGTATTTATTTTGCATTTCTATTATTAGTAATTATTTTGTAATTATATTAAAATTTTAAAGATATTTTTAATTGAATATAATATTGAGTACAATTTATATAAATATTCAAAAAAAAAAATTAAAAAAATAATTTATATTCAATTATTTTATTTTCTTAAGAATTATTTTATTTATATTGATTATTTTATTTTTATTAAAAATAATATTATTATTTATTTAAGAGTTATTTTATAATTTTTTATTTACATAAAAAAATATTTATCTATTTTTAAGAATTATTTTATCTATCTTTAGAATTGCTTTATTTGTTTACTTATCAATAATTTTAATTTACTAAAAATATAATATTTCCAACTGCCCCCACTTTATCTTTAATCTATTTTTGTTGGTTTTTAAAAATAAATTTTAGTATGCTTTTAATATTTTCAATCAACCTTATATTTGATTATAATGATCTAGTTGTAATAAGTTTTAAAATTAATAATTATAACTAGTAAAAATAAAAATATATATCATCAAATTTTAGGCTTTTAGTTCTATTGAATGATACTTTCATTTCTCCTTGAAATAAACCTAGTTAGAGAAATCTAGATTAGAAGTTGTAGTTTTATTAAATTTACAGAAAAAGGTGTTATGCAGCAACACAAACTTCTAACTCTATAATTTCAAGCAAACCTATTTTGAGAGAAATCCTTTATTTATGTGTTTATTTGTTTTAGGTATGTTTTGTCCTAATTATATGCTTCATGTAGGCACTATGTTGATTCCAACCAAACACTCAAATCCATTCAATTGGTTTGAAGAGGGACAAAACTCTAAAATTTCTCTCATATATACAACTCAAAATTACATTATTCTTTTCTATCCATTGTGAATCTAGTTTTAGTTAGAAATTTACCATGTTCTAATGAACATAACCTCTCTCAATGTCTAATTCATCTCTATATTTTTCAAGGGTTGAAAAATACACTAGAGACATTCTTTCACACACCCAAAACGATTTTGATTGCCAATTTGATCTTTTTATAAACATCTCGATAGGAAGCACACTTTAACATGCACATGAATTATAGAATTATTGTTAGCAAATATACATGCACTAGACTAAGTGTGTGAACAAATTTATTAGACACTTTTCTCAATTACAAAATTATGTGATGATTCTTCTTCTATTTCAATGCATATAGATATTTATTAAAGTGTCTCCTTGAATATAAAATGACAATAAATAGATGTTTTTAATACATGAACATAACATCAAATTATGAATGTTTATATATTACATACTTGTGACCAAAGTGTAGAACGGGGTCAATTGACAAAACTTTATCTTAATTTTGTATATAGGAGGATTATGATCATAACTATGAGGATGCCCTCACAATTTTAGAAATGATTGTATTATTGATTATGATAATATTAGACATCAAAATTAAATAGCTTTATGCTAATCAGATTGGGTTTATTTTATGTAATCATAATGAAAAGCAATGAGCAAGGGCTAGGTGTAAGAAAGGCTATATACACAAGCCTAAATATGCATGTAAAAGTACCATTTATATTTAAATAAATATATCAAGACACTACCAAAATAGACCCAATACTAAATGTCAAAGGTATTCAGATGCACTTTTCACCATTGGATACAACACAATAGTGTATCTTAAAATTCAACATTATTGGGTCACTAAAATATAAATTTTTAAAATTATATTAAAATTATGATGAATCAACAATCAAGAATTTAAGTACATTGTAATGGGTTGTGAAATTTTCCATAGAGATTCAATTTATAATTTATATTATAAAATTAATTATTTAAAAATAATTATTACTTTTTTATTGAGTGATATTTAATTGTGATGCATAAAGTTTACTACAAATAAAACTTTTCCACAATTTCTTGTAGCTAGATTATTAACTTTAAATCTAAACAACTAGACTTTGTTAAGAAGTCTTTTGTAGCTCTCTATCATCCTAATGATGGATCATAGAGTTTGATTCAAAATTTTGATGCAAAAAACTCATAGTCTAATCCATGAATAATAGTGAATGATATCATTAATTGATACCCTTCATGGGAGGGAATTATATTTCAAATCTAAATAACTAAAGTTGCTAAAGTAATATGATGTAGCTCGTTATCATCTTGATGATGGATCATAAAGTATGATCCAAAATGTTGATGCAAAAAATTCTTACATAGTCTACTCTAGAAACATCAATGATCAAGATTATGGATTGTGAAAATCTGATATCATTAATTGATACCCTTTATGGGAAGAAATTATTTTTTAAATAAAAAAGATAGAGTTTCTAGGGAGTCTCTTATAAGCCTCTATCATCTTAATGATGAATTACAAAGTGTGATCCAAAATATTGATACAAAAAAATACATTTAATCTAATCTAGAGATAGCAATGATTAATAATAAATTTGTAGTATTGTTTGCATGAGAAGGGTGTTATTAGCATGTGGGGGTGTTATTATTGTTTGGAGTGTATATAGTTCACTAATATTTTTTGTAAACATTTTAAATAATAATTTTATTTATTCAAGAGTTATTTTAGAAATAAAAAATATTTATCTATTTTTAAGAATTATTTTACTTTATAAATATTTAGTTTACTTAAAAAATATTTTATCTATCTTTAGAATTACTTTATTTGTTTACTTTTATCAATAATTTTAATTTACTAAAAATATAGTGTTTCCAACTGCCAACTTTATCTTTAATCTATTTTTATTAATTTTCAAAAAAAAAAAATAGTATGTATTTAAGATTTTCAATCAACCTTATGTTTGATTATAATGATCTAGTTGTAATGAATTTTAAAGTTAATAATTATAATTAATAAAAGTAAAAATATGTATTATCAAATTTTAGGATTTTAGTCCTATTAAATGATATTTTCATTTTTTCTTCAAATAAACCTAGTTAGAGAAATCTAGATTAAAAGTTGTAATTTTATTAAATTTATAGAAAAAAGGTGTTATGTAGCCACATAGACTTATAGCTCTATAATTTCAAGTGAAACTATTTTGAGTGAAACCCTTTTTTATGTGTTTACTTGTTTTACATATTATTTGTCATAATTATATGTTCCATGTAAGCACTATGTTGATTCCAGCCTATAGTGTAGTAAAATGCATACCCTTTCATTTTCACACTTGTTTGGGCCCGCCTTGCTTTATTTATCCTTCTTTATGGCTTAATTGGTCCTATTTTGTGTCCACACGCCCTATGAATTGCATCTTTTTCCAGCTAATCCTGACATTCTCCAATGCATAAATGATAATCCAATTATTCTCATTTGTGTGTCCCTGATTTTTTGGTCGGGACTAAAATGCCACCTAGGGCGTCTTTGTCCTCTTGAGGTCTCGAGACCCTGATTTAGAGGCATCTTAATTGGGACCCTTTTTGGTGTCTATTCTCCAAGTTTCATGACTTGAGACTAAGATGCCACCTAGGGAATCTTAGTCCTCCTTGAGTCATTTTTAGGATTTAATTTCAAATTATGGTAGGATTTAGCCTCCTTTATTCAATTAATTCATATGTCGGCTTGGTGTGATATAATGTTGGGATATTAAGCATAAGTATAAATATAAGGTCCATTCATTCATTTTCATCCTAAGCATTCATGAGATCATTCTAGCAACTTGAGTATTCATTCCTAAGGAAAACTTATGAGATCAAGAGCATTCAAGAGAAAATTATCAAGCACTTGGAGCCATCATCAAGATTCAAGAATCATATCAAAGATCTTCTTGCATAATGTGTGTTTTTGTGATAACATTTGTGATGTAGGGTTTTGATTCAAGTTAGCAAGCAATTCAAGATCCATCAAGAATTTCCTTTGATTCAAGATACATATCCATTGCAACTATTTCACACAAGTTTGCAGAATTTACAAGGGTTTGGTGAGTTGTAGCATTGCATGGTGTTCATTCACTATTTCCTTCATTGCTTTATTTCATTTCAAGTTTTAATTACCAACAATGGGTTTGACCAAGGCAAACCCCCATTCACTAACAATCAAATTTTTTTTCCCATCTTGCATATTTGTGTTTGTAGGTTCAGGTTGAAGTCTTGAAGATCATTTAGAGTGCAAAGTTGTAAAAGTTGCAAAGTTGCATTACAAAGAACTGTCATCTTCATGGAAACTCACCTACAAGTTAGATCTGGAAGTTTCAGAGCTTGAGATCTGAGAAGAAGCAAGTGTAGACCTTGGAGCTCATGATCACATTTGGAGTTTTTAGAAATTTAGAATGGGAATATTATTCCACCTTGGGCATCTTAGTCCTCCCAAGCATATTTTTTAGAGATTCTTTCAGATCTGGTTCCAACATTTGAAGATTTTGGTATTTGCCTCAAAAAATAGCAACGAGACTAATATGCCATTTTAGGCATCTTAGACCTCTAAGGCACATTTTGGTAGCTTCTTTGCATTTTTGGAATCCTCATAACATCTCCAAACTTCCCGGATAAACACATCATATCTCCCTATTGCATAATTTCATTATTTGGATACCTCATTTAGCTTGCATAACTAGGGTTTGTAGGTTGAATTTTCATTTGTCTTTTCCAAGCATTTGCTTGGTGGTGAACCCCTTAATGTCTAAAAGAACCCTTCCTAGCTCTTCCTCATTGTGTATTGACTCACCTTGTGAGGTTGTTAGTCAATCCAATTAGGATTCCTAAGACATAATTGAATGACCTAGATAGAATAGAAAGTCACCCCCTTCCCATTTTATCTATGGTTCACAACCAAACACTCATATATATTCTATTGCTCCGAAGTGGGACAAAATTCTAATCTATCACTCGTATGTACAACTCAAAATTACATTATTCTTCTTTGTCGATTTTGAATCTAGTTTTTCACATTGGATCATATTTATAGTTATAAATTCACTATGTTCTAATGAACTTAACCTCTCCAGCTGTCTAATTCATCTCTATATTTTTCAAGGATTAAAAAATACATGAGATATTCTTTCACACTCAAAATCATTTTGATTTTCAAGTTGATATTTTCATAAACAACTTGATAGGAAGCACACTTTAAAATTGCACATAAATTCTAGAATTATTGTTAGGCAACTTGCATGCACTAGATTAAGTGTGTGAACAAATTTAGTAGACTCTTTTCTTGATTACAAAATTATGTAACGATTCTTCTTCTATTTCAATGCATATAGATATTCATTAAAAATTGTCTCTTTGAAAATAAAACTGACTGCAAATAGATGTTTTTTATACATGAACATAACACCAAATTATGACTTCTTGTACATAGTATGCACTTGTGACCAAAGTGTAGGAAGGGGTCAATTGACACATAATTTTGATTAAATAATTTTACATATAGGAGAATTATGATCATAACTATGAGGATGTCCTCATAGTTGTAGACATGACTTGGGTCAAACAACTATGTTGGATCAATGTTAAAATTGAATGTATTGACTAGGATAAGATTAATGATCAAAATTAAGTAGATTTATGCTAGTTAGATTGAGTTTATTTTTATGTAATCATAAGGAGAAGTAATGAGCATAGGACTAGTTGTAAGAAAGGCTATATAATTAGGCCCAAATATACATGTAAAAGTACCATTTGTATCTAAATAAATATATCAAGACATTGCCCAAAATTAGATCTAATACTAAATGTCAAAGGTATTGGGATGCAGTTTTCACCATTAGGTACAACACAATAGTGTGTCCTAAAATTCAACATTACTGGATCGTTAAAATATATAATTTTAAAATTATATTGAAATTATGACGAATTGAAACAGTCAAGAATTTAAGTACATTGTAAACTAACGAGTTGTGGAATTTTCCATAAAGATTCAATTTATAAATTATATTTATATTTTTTTAAAATAATAATTCAAAAACAATTATTACTTTTTTTATTGAGTGACATTTAATTGTGATCAATAAATTTTACTAATTAAACTTTTCCATAATTTCTTGTAGTTAGATCATTAACTTTAAATCTAAACAACTAGACTTTACTAAGGAGTGTCTTGAAGCTCTCTGTCATCCTAATTATGGATCATAGAGAGTGATCCAAAATTTTAATGCAAATAAATCATAGTCTAATTCATAAATGATTGTGAAAAAATGATATCATTAATTGATACCCTTCATGGGAGGGAATTATATTTCAAATCTAAACTATTTTTTTCATCCAATCTAACGTAGCTCTCTATCATCTTGATGATGGATCATAGAGTGTGATCTAAAATGTTGATGCAAAAAAATCTTACATAGTCTACTCTAGAAACATCAATGATCAAGATTATGGATTGTGGAAATATGATATCATTAATTGATACCCTTCATGGGAGGGAATTATTTTTTAAATATAAAAGCTAGAGTTGCTACGGAGTTTCTTGTAGCTCTCTATAATACTGATGATGAATTACAATGTGTGATCCAAAACATTGATGTAAAAACTCTCATATTTGATCTAATCTAGAAATAGCAATGATCAATAATAAATTATTATTATTTTTTACATGAGAAGGGTGTTATTAACATGTGGGGGTGTTATTATTGTGTGGAGTGTATATAGTTCACCAATATTTTTTGCAAACATTGTCAATGCTATATCTGATGGAAACACATGATATGAAAAACCATCAAAGACAACATACATGATTCTCAAAAGTGACAACCTGCACAAGCATAAATTTTTCACACGATCTCTCCCCCTTTGACATAAATGGCAAAGGAAATTTTTTCCATATAAAGCTCTGTTCACTCCCCCTTAGGATTACATCCACATCCCATACTGCAACAATACATATCTCTACTCCCCTTGAGGAGTAGACCTCAATCATCAGTCTAGATCAAAAGAGTCTATGAATCCACTGGATTGATGCACCTCCATGCGCACTTAGTTAAAAGAAGGAAGGGTAGTAACCCCTAACTTCCCTCTGAGATACTCAAATGTATCCTTCAGAAGGGCCTTAGTGAATATGTTAGCAAATTATTCCTTGGTAGGTACATATTCAAGTCTACCTTCATTCTGTAATACCTTCTCTCTCAAGAAGTGATACTTGATAAATCTATGTGCTTTGTTCTAGAATGCATCACTGGATTCTTTGAAATTTTGATACCACTTGTATTGTCACAAAATATAGAGATAGGTTCATCTCTTAAGTGTTGGAAAAATGTGCAACGAAGGTTTTAAGCTTGTGTTTTAGGATAACACTTGTGAGATCAGAAAAGGATCCAGAACTATGGTAGCAGCTGGAAGAAGAGCTCATGGAAACATCTATCAACTTAAGGGTGGTGATGGTCAATGTTTTTTTTCTCAGATTAATGAGAGTTGGCTCTGACACCAGAGGATGGGACATGTGAATTTTGATAATTTGGTCAAGATTAGTTCTAGAGAAGTTAGAGATCTGCCTAGAATCATAAAGCCTTTAAATTTAATTTGAAGAAGTTTCCAGTTTGGAAAACAAACAAGAAACAATTTTAAAGGAAAGGAAAAGTCATCTATCAGAATGTTGGAATTAATCCATACAAAACTTTGTGGTCCTACAAGAATAAGAAGCCTAAATGGTGACAGGTACTTTATGCTTTTGATTGATGATTACTCTAGGATGACATGGGTTAAAATTATTAGAGAAAAAGCTTAGGCTCTTGATAGATTCAAGGTATGTAAGGCAAGAGTAGAAAATGAGGCAAACCTGAGAATTAAATGCTTAAGTTTTGATAGAGGTAAAGAATTTACATTTGGTGAGTTCAATGCATTCTATGAAGAGCATGACATAAAGAGACATTATTCTGCTCCTATAACCCCCCAACAAAATGGAGTTGTGGAAAGAAAGAACCGGACTATTCAAGAGGTTGCCAAAACTATGATGAAAGAAGAAAATGTTCCTGATGTGTATTGGAGAGAGGCAATCCACACAGTTGTTTACATTCTTAACCAATTTCAGATAAGAGTTAACAACACTAAGACTCCTTATGTGTTATGGATTGGTAAGACTCCTACTGTTAAATACTTTAAGGTGTTTGGAAGTAGATGTTACATTAGAAGAGATGAAGAAAATATTAGAAAGTTTGATGCTAGATGTGATGAAGGAATTTTTCTTGGATATTCAAATAATAGCAAGGCATACAAATGCTTTAATAAGAGACTAAGAAAAATAATTGAAAGTGCTAATGTAAAGGTTGATGAAGCTATGTATCTAGACTAGTGGAAATAAATGAAATTGAACCTGATGATCCTATCTATGAGAAAATACAAGAAGAAGAAAAGGAAGAGAAAGAAAAAAGTGATGAAGAAGAAATTATGGAACCTGCACCTAAGACTCCTAAATATGTATATAGATAAATCACTCAGAGGAATAGATAATTGGAGACATAAGTGAAGGAGTGAAGACAAGAAGCAAAGTGGTTGAGGTAAACTTGTGTTTACTTTCTAAGATAGAACCTAAGACTGTGAGTGAAGCATGTAACGATGAAAGCTGGGTTAGAGAAATGAAAGAGGAAATACAACAAATAGAGAAGAATGAGACATGGGAACTAGTCCCTAGAATTGCAAACAAAAATGTAATTGGTTCAAAATGGGTATTCAAAAACAAGTTGAATGAAGATGGTGAAGTGGTAAGGAATAAAGCAAGACTTGTATGTAAAGGATACTCATAGGTTGAAGGAATAGATTTTGAAGAAAATTTTGCACCTGTAGCAAGAATGGAGGCTATTTAGATGTTCTTGGCATTTTCAGCTCATAAAGACTTCAAAGTATATCAAATGGATGTGAAGTCTGCATTTTTGAATGGAGAACTGGAAGAGGTATATGTGGAGCAACCAAAAGGTTTCAAATATCAGACAAACTAGACATGGTTTGTAAGTTAAAGAAGGCATTATATGGACTGAAGCAAGCTCCCATAGCTTGGTATGCTAGATTGGATAGATACTTGACAAAGCATGGATTCAACAAAGGATCTGCAAACATCAATCTTTACTTCAAGGTTGAGAAAAAAAATGTTGATAATTATGGTATATGTTGATGACATCATCTTTGGTGAAAATGAAGGTATGCGTAAGAAATTTGCTGAAGAGATGCAAAAAGAATTTGAAATGTCTATGATTGGCAAATTGAATTTCTTCCTTGGAATTCAAGTAAATAAAACTGACAAAGGGATATTCATTTCACAATCTAAGTATGTTAAGGAATTGTTAAAGAAGTTTGGAATGGATGACTCCAAACCGGTATGTACCCCTATGGTAACCGGATACAAGCTAAGTAAAGATCATGAATTTGCTAAAGTTGATCAGAGAATGTATAGATCCATGATTGGCGCACTATTGTATCTTACTGCTACTAGACCAAAAATCATTCATGCAGTATGTTTAGTTGAAAGATTTCAAATAGAACCTAAGGAAGCACATGTTATGTAGCTGTGAAGAGGATATTTAGATATCTTAAAGGAACTCCAAATTATGGGCTATGGTATTTGAAGGAGAATGATTTCACATTGAATTCCTACACTAATCTAGATTGGGTTGGCTGTGTAGATGACCGGAAGAGTACAAGTGGTGGTGCATTCTTCCTTGGAGGAAGATTAGTTTCATGGTTGAACAAGAAACAAGATTCAGTTTCTTTATCCATTGTAGAAGCAGAGTATATTGCAGTAGCATCCTGATGTACACAAGTACTTTGGATGAAGAAAACGTTGATGGACATAGGTGTGGTGAGTGATGAACCTATCTCTATTTTTTTTGGCAATACAAGTGCTATAAACATTTCGAAGAATCCAGTGATGCATTCTAAAACAAAGCACATATCTATCAAGTATCACTTCTTGAGGGAGAAGGTATTGCAGAATGACGGTAGAATTGAATATGTACCTACCAAGGAATTTTTGGTGTGAATGCCTTGTACCTAGTTAATTCCCTTACTACGAACGTAGGGGACTTAATTCACATGTTAATTTTACTTAGGATAAAAGATTCCTTCAAGAAGTCTTAGTTGTCTTATCTAGACTTTACACTTTCCTAAGTAGTTATGAGTTAGTTGTCTCATGTGATAGGATTAAGACACTTTTCATGATCTTGTCTAACCCTATCTCTCATCCTTGCCTTTATAAGCAAGGAATCTCTAGCATATTTTGCATTGTATTCTATTGTATAACATATTGATCATTGTATCATATTGCAATTCTTGTTTGGTGGAATAGCATCTTTCATTGTTGTTTCTCTCTATTTATTGTGGAGATTATTTGGTGTTGTAGATTGAAGATCTTGCGTTGATCACTTCAACATGAAAAAATTGCTGACATATTCACTAAGGCCCTTCCGAAGGATACTTTTGAGTATCTCATAATGAAGTTAGGGGTTACTGCCCCTCCTTCTTTGAACTAAGTGCATATGAAGGTGCATCAGTGCAGTGGATTCACATAATCTTTTGATCTGGAATGGTGATTGAGGTCTACTCCTCAGGGGGAGTAGAGAAGTGCATTGTTGTAGTAGGGTGCTGCCACAATAATGGGTTACACTTTTTGGGACATCCTGATTTTTGTTGAAATCACATATTTATAGAAAATATAACGATTTAAGCCTTTAAAAGGTTCCATTTTAAGGGTTTTAATTGAAGAGTGTTTGATCAAACCCACTTATATCAAACCCCCTTGGATAGAAAGCCGCTAGTTTTAAACCATACCTATAATGGAGTCTCCTCTACACCTATCAAAATGCTGATAAAAAACCACTTTTGATTTACATTTTAGGGGATCAAATTAATTTGTTTATAATTAATTTTTTGTAAACATGTATTCCTTATTATAAGCTTCCCAAAAAGTATAATTTTAAATATATTTATTTTTTATTTCTTGTGAATGTAGGTTTTTCAATGAACATCGAGGTATTTATTTCACACATATGGAAAATTTGGAAAAGAGAGAATTTTTTTTCTTAAAAATGCATGTACACTAGCTATTGATGTCCTTATTCCAACAAAAAAAAATAAGTTAATTCAAATGAATACAAAAAAAATTATGCAGTTGAAAGTATAATATATCCAAATTATAATTACTTTGAATTAGAAAATTAATTAAAAAATATATATGCAACAAAAAATTATGAAAAAATATCCATCCACTATATAATGGTGTGAAAACACTGTATTTAAAAAAATAGAATTGTATGCTTTCTATAAAAAATTTATGCAGCTGAAAGCAAGCATCAGTTTTTGAAAATGATTAGTAAAAAAAATAAGTTAATAAAAACTACATAAAATAATTCACAATTTTTTTTAAATTTTTTTTTTTAAATATAATTAGATTCTCAACACAAAATATCACAAATCACTAGTTTTCTTCATCTTCAAATTCTCAATGGTTTAGCTTCTATAGGTGTACGAAAGTGAAGATCCGGTGAAAAATGTTGCTTTCAATGTCAAGTTTGACCAAAATGTGTAACCCATTATTGTGGGATCACCCAGTATGGGATGTGGATGTACTCCTAAGGGGGAGTGAACAGAGCTTTATATATGGCAAGAATTTCCTTTGCCATTGATGTGAAAGGGGGAGAGAGATCATGTAAAAAAATTATGCTTGTGCAGGTTGCCGCTTTTGAAAATCATGTATGCTATCTTCCATGGTTTTTCACATCATGACTTGCCATCAATGCCAAAGGGGGAGATTGTTGTAAGTATGGATGTATTTGGTGGTGTTGTTATTAATGTTGTCATTGATGTCAACATAGTTCAAGTTGATTATAGCTGGAACTTGTATAGTTTAGATACTGTAGAAGTGCTTAGAGTACATGGAGCTATATTTATAAAGTTGTAGTTGTGTTTTTGCCAAGTTCTTTTGAAAAAATTTGAGAAATAATGAAATTAGTGTTGAAATGTGTTCTAATTGTGCTCCAGTATTGTGCTCTGCATTTCTTCTGTGTTGATCCTATTCCTATGCAGATCTGAAGGTGTGTTCATGAGCTTCAATGGATACTATATCTTGAGTTTTAGCTTTTTGTTCGATGGAGAATAAAAGATATGTTCACCGGTGTGTGAACTGGTTTGGCAGAACTATTTGTTTATGGACTAGGAGAAATGTTTTGGCTCCGTAGTATTCTGATATTTGGTTTCAAATCTTGCAAATCTGGGAGATGATTCTTTCTAATGGTTTATGTGTTTTGACAAACTTTCTTATGATTTGGCACTCCGAAAGACCTACTCCAAAGCTCCTATGTTTTGCTAGTTGGTCTGATGGACTATTGAAGAGTTTTCTAGATGAATGTTTAATTTGTTGTAATTTCTACGGATGTATCTGAGGTATTCTTAGAGATGGAAATATGTCTGGTAAAGCGTGTTGAATAATCCATGTGTGATTATCTTGTTGGAGATGCGTGTACTTCAAAGATTGTTGGTATTTTCATTAGGTTTTTCCAACCTGGTGTCTACACATTACATTAAGTTTTTACATCAATTCAAAGAAGCATGTGATTGATCCAAGATGTTTTTTCGGTCCTAAATTAAATATGTAATTGGTCCTCTCTAATTCTTATCCACTGCAAGAATGTTGAGTAGCTAATCTAATTTGAATTTGTAAATGAAATTGTATAGCCGACCTTGGAGAATGTTTCTAGGGTTGAAGATGGTATAAAAGTGAATCAAGTTGTAGAGAATTAATCATCCATCCATAATTCATGATTTGAGCAAGAGAAGTGTGTGAAAAAGAGCGAAAATCAAAGTGTGCAAGAGTGAATTGAGGCGGCAGTACTTTATTGTGTTAGATTCTTGAAAGCAGTGAGCTAATGGTGTCTACAATCTTTTGATCAAAGTTGTGAGTGTGTGGAACCTTTGTGGTGGATCTTCAATTATCTCTTTTTCATTTTTCTATAGGTAGTGAGCCTCCTTTTCTGGACAATGAGTCCTTGAAGGCAATGATCCCTTGAATCTAGGTAGAGAGCCTTTGTATCTGGGTAGTGAGCCCTCTGATAGTGAGCCTTTGTATCCAGTATTGCATTACTACTATATTGTGAGTTAATCCTCACTGTGGTTTTTCCCTCATTGGGGTTTCCACGTAAATCTGGTGTCTCTGGTGTTTGTTTTTTGTTATTTGCATTTCATGTTCACACTTAATAACATATTGAAGATAAAGTGGAATTAATTAAGTTTAGAGGTAAAGTAATTTGATACAATTGATTCACCCTCCCTCTCAGTTGTCTTGTGCATTTCAACAATATTTTCAATTATGTTTCAAGTAGATTTTAGGGGATTTATTCAATTATAAACTTAATTTTTCATCAATTATTTGGTGAATGTTTGTAAAGATATTTATAATTATTTTTATTTATTTTATATTTTTATCAAAAATTTTAAATATTTTTAGCATAATATAATATTAATTATTATTTATTAAATATAAATATATCTAAAAAATATAGACGAATGTTAGATTGAGTTGATTGATTACTTTTAATTACTTAAGAATGATTTTATCTATTTTTAAAAATATTTAGAGTTATTTTATTTTTATAATTTTTTATTTATTTTATAATTATATTTTTTTTAAATTCCTTTTCTTAAAATTTTGATGTATATGGTGAGTTTGGATCTATTTTATATACTTGAATATTAATTAATTTACTTTGAAATTATTTTATTTATTTTAAAGATATTTTATAGTTTTTTTTTTTGTTTAAATAAATATGGGCTCTAAGTAGATTATAATATGGTCAAAACATTAGATCCATGATTTCATACTTCTAAATATATAAATTCATTAATTTAAGGAGTAAAGGAGTTTTTGGAGTGAAATAAACCACATTATTTATATGAAGCATAACCATTCTATAAATATTAATAAATGAATAAAGAGTGCTCAAATATGTGAGAAGAGTGAATGTCATCTAATAAATAAGTGAATTTTGTGCCCCTCGAAGTTTAGAAATGTCCTAGACAAGTGTGAGTAAAAATTAAAAATTGTGTCCCACTTCTATAAATAAATGATCAACATTTTTCTAACTTGAAGCACATCAAAGATATATATTTTTTAAATTTAAAATAATATAAAATAATGAAATATACAAATTATCCAATTTGATTTTTACAAATTATATGATTTATGATTCTAAATTTATATTAAAAAAAGATATTTTTTTAAGATTTAAGAGTACA
Source organism: Sequoiadendron giganteum (assembly GCA_007115665.2). Classification (NCBI taxonomy): domain Eukaryota; kingdom Viridiplantae; phylum Streptophyta; class Pinopsida; order Cupressales; family Cupressaceae; genus Sequoiadendron; species Sequoiadendron giganteum. The sequence continues at coordinate 639,912,259 of CM021107.1, forward strand.
ATTTAATTTTTTTTAAATGAGGTTGACATACCTCCATTTTTAGTATAGTAAAAATATTTTTTCCTTTGTTTTTTCAACTTAGTTAAGTTGTAGTACATAGAAAAAATATTTTTAATTTTAAAAAAATATATATATTAAGTCACTTATTCTAAAAATATAACTATTTCAAGGGCTTCCACTTTATGTCTAAGATGTTTATCATAAATATATATTAAAAAATGTTATGCTCTTTTGAAGAGTTAGGGCACCATATTTTTGTTAAATTTAAAATTAAATTTTAGTATTATATTTTTAATTTTTAATCAACTTTATGTTTGATTGTAATGATCTAGTTGTAGTAAATTTTAAATAATTAATGTTGATTAAATTCTAAAAAATATATTATCAAATTCTATCCTTCGAGCCTTATTAAATGAAAACTTTTAGTTTAATTAAATATATATTTAGTTAGAGAAATCTAGTGAATTTTTATTGTCATGAAAAAAGAGCTACAAATAATTATAAGGAAAATTATTAGATTGATCAAATCATTTCCTACATAACCCCATGAGAAAAATATGAATACAATCCTTTAAAATAGTCATAATGTAAAGATCAAATAAATTCTAGAAGATTACACAAGATATATCCTTGGAAAAATCTCAAGAGAGAAAACCCAACCTCCAAAAGAATTCACACTCAATGTATTATTCAATAATGAAAAGGTTAAAATATACAAGTATGAAATATTTAAATGAATACTTTTAAAACATCAAGATCCTCTAGTGCATCCTCCTTATGTCCAAAGATAACAATTAACCATGACACCACACATCCCATACCATGCTTCACATATGAACTCAACCACGATACCATAATTTGATCATCACACTATGTCCTCTGATCTAATAAATGTCAATTTTGAAACGAATTTGGCAATATTGTTTGGTTTCCAGTTTAAAGATTTATTATTTCAAATCACTTTTGGTTGTCATTGTCAAGATTTATTATTTCAAATCAGCTTATATAAAATCTTCACTTATATGTTAAAATATATTAATTGTTTGTTGGGTATTTGAACAGTAGATTAATTATAATTAGATAAAGAATTAGTAGAACATTCATTTGAACATTCATCCATATTTTAAGTTTATAAATTTAGAAATGTAATAAAAGAACTTACTCAATTTTATAAAAGTAAGTTTTGAAATTAATATAATTCAAATTAAAAAATATTTAAGATTTTTTAAAAATAGGATATCCCTTTTTATATAGACTTGTTTAAGCAATCTTTTCTATAAAAAAAAATTATTTATCATGATACAATATTGAAAAATATGTGAGGTTTCTAAAATTTAGATAATCAAGTATGAATCAACTTTGTTAAATGTACAATTACATATAAGTTTATACATTAATATACTAAAATTAAAAGAAAAAATATTATTTGATATCATTATACAATATTTTTTCACACTAGAATAATAATTAAATATAAAAGAGTGAAAAATAATTATTTTAAAAAAAAATCTAAATTAACTATTTAAAATTAGAAATTAGAAAATTAAATTAAAAAAATCTTAAATTTACAATTACATAAAAATATGTTTCTAAATTATTATATTTAAATCATAAAAAATATTCAATTTCTTTTTTTTAAATTGAAAAATATTTCATATTCTATTTTTATTCAAAATCAATATATATTTATAAAGAAATATTATAAATTTAAGGTTTCACTAGATATTTTATTGTACAAAATAATAGCAACTTAAATATTCATCCTAAAAGAAAGACTTTTCATAATAAGTGCACATTTAAAATCATGCTAAAAATTTGCAAAATTAAATACAAAGAAAATATAATAAATTTATGATAACAAATAAAAATAAGTTCTTAAAATAATTGATACAATATTATTATAATGGTTAGGGTTAGATTACAATTTAATTAGGGTTAAGATTATAATTTTGTCAAGGTTAAGTTTCAATTAGGGTTAAAGTTCAATTATGTTGATGGTTCAATTATGGTTAAGGTTAGGTTTAGATTAGTTAAGGTTAGAGTTCTTATAGTTTTATAATTATTTATATGTTTAATTAGGATTAGAATTACAATTTGCAAGGTTAGGGTTCAATTAGGATTAGATTTCTATGATTACTTAAGGTTAGGGTTCTTATAGGTTTATAATTATTGCTATGTTTAATTACGATTAGAATTACAATTTGCAAGGCTAGGGTTAGACTAATATGAGGGTTTTAGGATGAATTATGGTTAGGGTAGGATTAAGGTTAGAATAATTTTTTAATCTAATTAGGGTTGCATTCAATTTTAATAAATTATCCATGGGCTGCCCCAAAATATAGATTAATGGTTATAATCACTTTAATTTTAACCTTAATATGAAAATAATAATCACGTTAAGTTTAACCCTAATATGAATGTAATAATCACGAGAATTAGAGTTCAATTTATGATTACAATTATGGGTGTATTAGAAGAGGATTGGAAGGATATAGATTGCACATTGAACCTCTTGAAAGGAAGGGAGGTGGAAAAAGAATAAAAAAGCAAGGGTAGGAGAGCAAGGAATTAAAATGAGCAGTAAATAGGATTAAATCACAAAATAAATTAGATGGAAAAATAAGACTAATAATATATAGAGAGATTGAAAAAAAAAAGTACAATACCCTTTATAATTTAATGATATATTTTAATTAAACTAATATGTTTTCATTTATAACATGATATACTAATACATTATGTTAATGTGATTAAAGCTTGATGTAAAAACACACATATTTAAATGGAAAGCACTTTTACACTTAGTTCAATGTTAAAAATAAAATATTATTAACTTTTAACACTTTGATTAATTAGATCAATTAAATAAAATTTATATATTTATTCAACATATTTTTGAATACATATGTTTTAGTATATTTAATGATCCATTTAAACACAAAATATATAATTAGGTCAAGATAGTTACCAACTTATTGTTCAAAAATAATTAATGTTAATTTTTCCCATTTGAAAACATGGTGATTACATATATTTTTGGTGGGTTAACAAGTAAAAATGTAAATAAAATTAGAAAAATGACAATAGTTGTAAATAAAAGTCAATTAATATTATAATTAGGTTATTTTATCACTCTTAGGTTATCTTATTTACTTAAGAGTTATTTTACTTTTTACTATTTAAAGATTATTTTATTTTATTTATAATATAGGTGGCTAAAAATATCTCTCGGTGTACATTACATATATTTTTTAAATATAGATATGCTAGTTAACTTAAGAATTAAATGATTTTTTAGAGTGGAATTAAATAGATCAAAGTAAATATGATATAAATTAACTTAGAACTTTCTCTTTTATCAATTATATTATTTGTCTTTGGCGGCTCCATAATGAAGTACATTAATATTTCTACCTAGTGTTGTATTGGATTTTCTAATATTTGTAAAGCTATGTTTGTAATCTTTATTATTTCCCTTTTGTTTTTTTAGCATGTCAAGCATTCATTCTCCATGGATCATCCTTTTTTTTTTTAAATAAACATAGGGGATAATAGGATTTTTTTTTGGGATGAACAATTCTTTGTGGTATTAATTTAATGTCATGATTATGATCCCCAATTAAAGGTACAACCTTGGATTCTTGAAATACTTGTTGATGGTGTTGAATAATCTCTTTTTTTGGTTGATCTTGAGTTATCATATTTTGTGCTTCTAAAAAAAGTAATTATTCCCCTATATTTTAAGAACCTTTCTTGAGTAAGTTCTTCATCCTATTGGAGCTAATGATTTCACTTGTGGTGATTTTATTCCCAAAAGTTTATACTTTTTCCCATGTATCTTAAAAGTCATGGATAAGTAATGAAAATTCAAAGATATTGTTCATAATTGCTTAATCCATTACACACCCAAAACTACATCCAATCCCCTAATAGGGATAGCAAACATTTCTTAATCTAGTTGATAATTTCACATTGAGAGTTTTATAAAATGACATTTACTATGACAAGGTAGTTCATTACCATTAACTATCATGACTTGAAAATTAGAGAATAGATAAACAAAATAATTGAGCTCATTGTCCAATTTTTTTATCTATAAAGTTATGTTTACTACCAGTATCAACTAACACTTTCACATTTTTTATTTTTTATTTTTTATTTTTTATATTATCGATTACTTTGAGTAGTTTTTGTGCATTTATTCCATTCAATGCATGTAGGGAGATAGTAGTGTTTTCATTTTTCCTTGGAATTCTTATTCTTAAGTTTTATGTTTGAATCTTTTGCAAGTACTTCTTCCTCTTCTTCAACATCGTTATTTTTCTCACTACTATATAACTTATGAATCCTTGAGCATTTTCTATCACAATTCCAACATAGGCCTTTTTTTCTTTTCTCTATCTCTTGTTGAGGAGAGATCTTACTAATTTCTCTTAGGTTATGGAACTTTTCCATGTTTTTTCTTGTACGATTAGTCACATTTTTATCCATTGCTCTCATGGCTTCACCTTTGGTGGTGTTTTGGTTATCAATATGAAATACTTGTTGCATATCTTTTTGAACTATACAAGGTTCCAATAAATGAACATCATGTTGAATTTGGTCCTTAAGTCCATTGATGTAAAATTATATAGCCTTTAGTAAGGTGTCACCTCAAGAGCTCTAAGTGCCAATCTCAAAAGATCAACATTGTATTCAACTAAAGGCTTCAATTATTTTATTTTATTTAGTTGGGTAAAATAATATTTAATGCATGGTTTCTCATAGAAGGTTTCTAATTATTTACTAAATTATTTGGACAACTAATCATTTATTTTTGTCTATCACTCATCTTTGATTGGTACCATTGGTAAGGTCCTAGTTCCAAATATAATAAAGCTATATCAACCATGTAATTATTTGGTATATTGTGAAGTTTAAATTTTTGTCCTATGACACTTATCCATGAAATTACATTTCTACCATCTAATTTATGAATGTTTATTCTTGATAGGTATAATTGTTGACCTCAAAAAATTTCTCATATCATTTGATTTGGTTTATTATGGTTCTACCTACCTTGTTGTTTTTTTTGGGGACTTTAATTATAATATTAATTCCTTCATAAAACTATCTAAAACCTCATTTAAGGATTTTACAAATGGGTCAAACAATTTAAGGAGGAGGTGCTGACATTTCAAAAGGGAGAAAACAATGGTTGTGGTTGCACCATGTTAGAGAAGGGATTGAGTTTTGAGGCTAAAAGGAAATAAAGAAAGGAGGCACTATGGAGGGATCAGGAGTATGCATCATGTATGGATGCATACAAATGCAAGATATAGGAAGGAAAAGAGGGGCACATAGGAGGTTAAAGAAGACCACCTGGTAGAAATTTGAATTTATAAAACAAACAATGTAGAGTGAATTTAAATTTAATTTAATATGTGATGTTATTGAATTTGTGGATATCAATAAAAATATGTGTTTGTGAATTGAATTTTCTAAAATTGCTTTGGTGTAATTGGGTTGGATATAATTGACATTTATGCAATTGTCAATTATATATCGAATTGGCTATAAATCTATGAATTTGTGTGAGTATTGTCTTGAACAACAAGTGTGAGTTTTCCTCTACACCAAATGATATCGGATCCTATGATACTGAGCATGTGGATAGACCATTGAACGTGGAGTAGTCTACACCAGGACCTAAGGGTGGAGTTGTGTGAACAGGTTGTCGATCGTGAATTAGTTCACACATAAAAAAGTTTGTTAAGTGGTAGAGTTATCTGAGAAGCTCGAGAGAATTGTTGCAGGTGTGCGAGGAGTTCTCAATGATTGAGAGCCAAGAGGGAAAATCCATGGAGATTTAGATCATGTGAGTTGAGGTGTGATTATAGTAAACAAAGATGGGATGGGTCATGAGAAGACCCACAAGAATATTATTTTGAGAACAATATTGGAAGAAGGTAGAAAGTGAGAAGTTTGAGGCAATGGGATAGATTGTTCATGTGGAAGTGGAGAATATATAGCTGAGGATAGATAAATTAGAAAAGAATTTTGGAAAAGGCGAGAGAATATTGGTAAAGAGAAGAAAGAAGAAGAATGAGGACAACAAAAAGAATAGTGGAAGAAAATAGTATTACGGCCTGAGAGGGAAGGAAAAAGATGTAAGAGAAACCCTTATTGAAGAAGTTCCAACAAAGACATGCCATGATAAAGGCATGAAGGAAAAGGAAGAAAAGAAGGAATTAAATAGTGAAGAGGTTGCAACGAATGGTGAAGGTGAAGAAGATTTGTTAGCACAAATTTTCGTGATTAAAGAAAAGTGGATTTTGAAGCTCGTTGCTGCAAAAAAGGGAGAAGAATAAAAATTTACAACTGACAAGGATGTGGATGTTGCAATTGAGGTAAATTTATTTTATGATGATCATATTTTGTTTTCAGATAAGATGTAGAAGGAGATATAGATAGCTTGAATAAGATCATGTTGTAGATGTTTCATATTTTCTTGTAGAGATTGTGGAGGATGATGCAAGTGGATTTTGGTGGAGGTGGTTGGTCTATAGTGGGTTGGATCCCATGAAAGAGGAGAAGAATGGAGAGTATTTTTTGGTGGAGGAGGATGGTTCATGGTGGACATGATTCTATGAGGGGAAGATATAGAGAATTTAGTGTTGTTGGAGGAAGGTGGTGCATGTTCTAGCATAATGTTGTAAAAGAGGAAGAAGGATTGATATTGAGCACTTTGTATAATGATGGAGTTCATTGTAGGTTGGTTGCAACATGAAAGAGTATTTTGAATACTCAACTCCATCATTGTGAGCCTATTCTTGTAATCTTTCTACTTGGTGTGTCTGATGCAGAAGCATCCAACTATAGGTGTAATCCTCATCAACTCAAAAATGTTTCATTTTTAACTTTGTTTCAATTTTAGAATTTTCTCTTTGAATGCAGTTTAGTTCGGTCTAGGTGGTCATTTTGCATGGAGTTGAGTGACATTTTTTTCAATTACATTTGAAAAAATGGCATATTGCAATTTATAATTTCAAGTTTTGATAGTGAATCCAAATTCATTTTCAGTTGATTCGATTTAGCAATGAAATAAAATTTAAATGTTTTGGTGCCAAAAGGAGGTAGAATGTCACAACTAGAGATACAAACTAGAATATTTTCAAAAAAAAATGAATAATAAAAATGTGTCCAAAAAGTGGCAATTGGAATTAAAGAAAAAAAATAAACTAGATTGAAAAATGCAGTCTAAGGAATTGAAGGACTACGACATGTCATAGGAACATTAAATAATGAAAGAAAAACTATTGCAAGGACAATAAGGGGAAGATGAAGGGCCATAGTCAACAAAATTCTTGAATAAAAACAAAACAAAGATAGGAAACAAGGAAGATGCATAGAGTTTTGAAGGGGAAGATTTGGTGAATAAGGGGGTTGCACCACCTTCCTATTTGACCTCAAGGAAAAATGCAAAAAAAAAAAATCATATCAAATAGAGGGGGTCAATTTGGCTAAGGTTTACGAAAGGAAGAAGTAAGTAAGGCATCCATTGAATATTGATAGGAGGTTGTAGATATAGGCACACAATATGGGAAAGATCTTAGTTTAAATTTGAATTAAAATGCTCAGGTAAAGAGATGATACACTACACAATATAGAGAGAGGGGATATATTGAATACATGCAAACCAATTAAAAATAAAATATAGATTAAACAATCTAGGGACACACATATTTGAGGAGGAGGCCATAACATTTCAAAAGGAAGAAAATAATGGTGCAAGTCGCACCATATCAGAGAAGGGATATGAGTTTTGAGGTTGCAAGGAAATAGAAAAAAGAGGCACTATGGAGGGATCAAGAGTATGCACCACATAGGGATGCATATGAATGCAAGATACAGGTAGGAAAAGAGGGGCACATGGGAGGTTGAATAAGACCATAGTAGATTTTTGAATTTTTAAAACAAATTATGTAGAGTGAATAAATTGGTTTTTTGTTGAATAAATTTAATTTAATTTGTGATTTTATTAAATTTGTGGATATCAATAAAAGTATGTGTTTGTGAATTGAATTTTCTACTATCACTTTGGTGTAATTGGGTTGTATATAATTGATACATATAGTTGTCAATTTAATATTGAATTAGCTGCAAATTTATGAATTTGTGTGAGGATTGGCTTGGATAGCGAGAATGAGTTTTCCTCTACACCAATTAAGCATTCCACAAGTGTTTATCCTAATTATAATTAAGAATATATAATACATAGTTAGGAATAATATCATATTAGGATAATAACAAATACCATCACAAAGAACTTCATTTGCTTGACATTGTTTCTTTGATAGTAGCTTGAATGCTTGATATGTGGGTTTCTCTTCAAAATAGCATAACCATGATAGCACAATGATGGTGTTGAGAAAATGTGTCTCAAACTTACAATTATAGAAGGAATATTGTTTATATGTAAGCATGAGGGGTAGGGGGTACCCCCCGAGATGGGTTTGAGGGGGATCATCCACCTGGTGGGGGGGTCTGAGGGTCATGTGCCCCAACAGGGGCTCCAAGGCAGTGCCCTCAAAAGATAAATTTTAATATGTATATTTTATTATTATAAATTTGGACCATTCACCATTAGGTCTCAAATCTGACGATTGATATTTTTTGGCTTGAATTTCCTTAGAAGGAAGCCCTACTTTATGAGGGTGTTGTATTACAGTTGTGTATTGTGATGTATTTTGATTTTCTGACAATGGTTGTGTTGTCTTTGGACCTCTATTTGGTGATACTCTTGTGAGAAGCTTTCTCTGCAAGTTTATTTTAATATTTGTGATTTTTAAATAATATATTGGATAGCTTTTGGAGTGTGGGTGGTGCTGCCACAATAATGGGTTACACTTTTTGGGATATCCTGATTTTTGCTTAAATCACATATTTTTTAGAAAATATAATGATTTAAGAATTAAAAGTTTTCATTTAAAGGATTTTAATTGAAGAGGGTTCAATCAAACCCCCTTAGATCAAACCCCCTTGGATAGAAGTCTGTTAGTTTTAAACCATACCTATAATGGAGTCTCCTCTACACCTATCAAAATGCTAATAAAAAACCACTTTTGATTTACCTTTTGGGGGATCAAATGAATTCATTTAAAATTCATATTTTGTAAGTATGTAGTCCTTATTATAATATTCTCAAAAGTATATTTTTAAATATATTTAATTTGATTATTATATTTATTTTTATTTATTGTGAATGTAGGTTTTTCCACCAAAAATCAAGCTTTCTATTATGCACATGTCGAAAAATAGTAGATTACAAAAAATAATCTGAAAAATATCTATGCTCTTGGTATTGATATCCTCGATCCAAAAAAAATAAAAAAATCATACATACAAAAAAAAGTTATGGGTTATACAGTAAAGCTACATCTAAATTGTAATTGGTTTGACTTCAAAACTTAATTAAGAAAGAAATATTCAATAAAACACTATGAAACCAAATGAAGGAGCTAGATATCATAGTTACAAATTTAAATTCAAAAAAATTAGAATTTTATCCTTCATAGAAAATTTTTTATGTGTTATATAGTAACATCACTCTTTAAAAATGTTGTTTATTGTTAAAAAATAGTTATTGAAGGAGATGGAAAAAGAAATGCAATTTGATTCCAAATTTTTAAAAAATACATTTAGAATCTATAGACAAAATGTCACAAATCACTAGTTTGTGTCATCTTCAAATTCATCATGGTTTAGCAGTTATAGGTGTCTAAAAGTGAAGATTTGTTTAAAAAAACTTAGTTCAATGTCAAGTTTGGCCAAAAAGTGTAACCCACTATTGTGGGATCACCTTGGGGTTTTTCTCCCGAAAGGGTTTTCCCCGCGTAAATCACTATGTTGTGGTATACATGATATTTATGTTTTATTTGTGTTAAGTTTTTACAACTATTGAAAAGATCTATAAATTTTTGCATTATTCTCCTCTCAAGATTAATGTAGGAAGTTTTTTTTCTACCTTAACTTCCTTACAACTAGTATTAGAGCTTGCTCACCTTTGGTTTTAGTTGTGGGTTGTTGGGTTTTTTGAATTAATCCAAATCTGTGTGGGAGCTTGTGCAAAAGATAGTTTGTGATCTTGTTGCAAGAATTTTCAGATGACAAGTTCATCAGGGAGAATAGAGGTGGATAAATTTTTTGGAAATAATTTTGAAATTTGGAAGCAAAAGATGGAGGATATTTTGATAGACCAAGATCTGTAGGATGTTGTTGATGAGAAATTTTCAAGGCCTATAGATCTTACTTTAGCTGCTCAATATAATGTTATGGATCGTAAATCAAAGGGTCTAATCAAATTATGCTTGGTAGACTCTATTTTAATCAATTTCCATGAAGAGACATTTGCACAAAAACTATGGAAGAAACTTGGTGAGATGTATCAAGCCAAATATTTAGTGAACAAGATTTTCTTAAGGAATAAATTGTATTCCTTGAGAATGGAAGAGGTTGGATGAATTACAAACCACCTGGAAGCATTGAATATGTTGGTGTCTTAATTGGCATTAGTTGGTGTCAAAATAGATGAGGGGGAGAAATTCCAGATCTTGCTTTGTTCTATTACTGATTCGTGGGATTCTCTTGTTATGGCTATTGGGAGTACTATTATTTTGAAGACTGGAGATGTGGTGGGTTCTTTACTTTTTGAAGAGATTAGGAGGAAGGTATCCATCACAACCTTCTCTAGAGACCTAACCTCATTTTGTAAGGTCCCACACCTTGAGGCCATTTCCATTGTGTCATTAGAACACTGAACTCTTGTTCAATAGGGTGTAGTTCTAAATGACAACAAACTAGGATATATATATATATACTATCAACAATAAACCTTATATAATTTCAAGGTTGAGACACAATTTCCCAACATAGGCTATGTGGTTAAAAGGATTTAATAACTCTCTATATGAAGAAATGGAATTTTTAGATGATTCTATTATATACTCCTACACATGCCTAACATGGTAAAATAGAAGGAACTATCATATTATATGCTCATAATTATATCATTTTTTTAGGAAATATAGGTCTAGGACATTTTTATTTAATATATTTTATCCATGCACATTTAAGACATGTACATAGAATCAAATAATCATAAATTTATCTAACACGTATATGAAATAAAATATTAATTACACAAATTATAAAAAGTATGTAAAAATCCATATTCATTCAAATATTTTTCTCATTTATTATGATTTTATTTAAAAAATGGAAAGCATGAATAAATTTACAAATTATCATACAATCTCATCTAGAGTACAAACACTAATATGTTTCGACATCATCTACTAACTCAAAAGTAAAAATTACACTCCATGCACATATTTTCTCAATGATAAAAGTATAATAAATTAAATAATTGAAATAGGCTACATGGTTATACGGTATCTCTCTACATAAATACATGCATGCATACATGCATGCATGCATACATTCGTACATACATACATGCATGCATACATACATACATACATACATACATACATTTACACATATATAAGCATACACACATGTGTGTGTAACAAAAAAATAATCCTAGTTCATTCTTGTTTTTTCATACAAATTTCACCAATAGAATGTGGGTTTAGGAACTAGTCCATAAGGAAAAAATGAAGTCATCTAAAATATGTCAAGATTTCATCTGACCAAGACATAGTTTTTCTATCCAATTTTATTACAACATGATGCGTTTTCATACCCATTATTAACTCTTAAATTTAATCACATAATAGACAATCATGAGACTCCCTAGCAATATTTATCTTGTCACTTTATCCTTTGTATGGTTATAACTACCAATTGCACAATAAGTGAAGTGGTCGTGTTAATAAATTCAAATGCTAATTTTGAAATAAAAAACTTGAAAGTATGATTTTATGATAGAATGAAATCAATCTAATTTCACATTATGTGGTACTAAAAAATTTGCATCAAAATATGATACTATATAAGCCTAAATAGAGCCTCAAAATTTTAAACAAGGGAAATGTTATCACTTTCTACCTCCTTGTATCTTCCCATTGGTTATAACTGATCTGAGATATTTATGTGGGTTGATCATGTAAAATGTGCTTTTGGTTTGTGGTTTTCTATTGTCCTTAGTCAGTAGCCTAGATTCAAAATTTCCAAAATTGGTTAAGTGTGAGGGTTGTCTAAGGTTTCTATTTTGTAGAATTATCAAATGGATACTTCTACCTCAAATTTGGGGAAATTTGGGTGAAAATTGATGAAGTTATGAGTGGTCAGAGCTTTGGCTAGTTTTTAGAACCTTGTCGACCTTCGAACAGGTTCTTGGAACTATAAGAATCTCTAATGGTTCCTAGTTCTTGGGTGATCCCACAATACTATTTTATATTTTTTGGGCAAACTGGACACCGAACAATTTTTCTTTAACTAAATCTTCACTTTCGGGCTCCTATAGTGGCTAAACCGTGAGGATTTTGAAGATGATGAAAACTAGTGATTTGTGACGTTTTGTCTATAGATTATAAATATATTTTTTTCAATTTATTTGGAATCAGATTGCACTTATTTTTCCATCTCCTTCGAAAACTAGTTTTTTTAAAAAATCAACATTTTTAAGGAGTGATGCTCACTGTATACAACATAATTTTTTTTGTATGAAGGATAAAATTCTAATTTTTTTGAATTTATATTTTTAACTACAATATCTATCACTTTCATTTGGTTTTATAGTGTTTTATTGAATTTTTTTTCTCAATCAAGTTTTGAAGTCAAACCAATTACAATTCAGACATAGGCAGACTGTATACAACATAAATTTTTATGTATGTATTGAAATTCAATTTATTTATTTTTAATGGATCATGGACATCAATACCTAGCCTGAACATATTTTTTAAAATTTTATTTTGATAATTTTCTATTTTTCCAAATGTGTAGAACAAAGAGCTTGATTTTCGGTGAAAAACCTATGTTTAATAAAACTAAAAAAACACATACATAATAAAACCAAAACATATTAAAATTATATTTGTTGGATAGCTCGTTCCAAGGACTCCCATCTTCCAGTTGGGTCTGTGAACTCTCCTCCATTTTCATCCTCAACCCAAGCTTCGAAGGGAAAAAATTTGGACAAAAGGTGGGAAGGTTGGAAAAGGGGGGTTCGAGCGAACCTAAGGGGTTCGCTCGAACTAGGGTTCGAGTGAACCCCCTTTCCACAATGGGAAACACAGGTTCCCACATGCAAAGGGGTTTGCTTGAACCCTAGTTTGAGCGAACCCCTTTTTGGTTCGTTCGAACCTTGAGTTCGCTCGAACCCCTCAAAATGATTTTTTTTTGCATGGGTGGGTTTTTTGGAAGTTTTCCTTCCTCACTCGAATTGTAAACCACTTTTGTGGGTTCACCCTCCCCCTCTTCCTCCAAACTAAAAATTCCTCATACCTTATTTATTTTCAAGTGTCTTGTCGAGAGTTCTTATGGTTCTCAAAACAACAAGAACCTTTGATTGGTTCTTGGTTCTCATTGATCCTCCTACCTCCAACTTCAGCAAGTGCCAAGGAAGATGGAGTTGATACAATGAATAAATTGAAGCATTGGAGCTTCCCATAGTTCATGAGACCATGGGAACCTCTAACAAGGTTCCTAGTGTCTTTTCAAGACCCAATGACTAAGTAGATGAAGTGCAAAAGAAAGGCTAGAGCTATGAAATGAAATGAAGGTAAAGGAAAATAAAATAAAAGAAGTGTTAGAGATTCCCATGGTTCTTAGAACCATGGTCACCTCCAACAATGTTCTTGATTCCTAGTAGGCCTTTGTCCCCCAACATGTTCCAAAGAAAAATAACTAAAGGGGTGATTGGATTAAACTATGGTTGATGTTCAGGGTAAAACTATCCTTGTAATTCTATCTTAAATGGGTGAATGGATTGAGATCAATCTTCAAGAATTTTGCTAGTTCCTCAATTTTCTCCTCAATGCCAATCTAGGAGTGTAGGCTTGTGAAAGGTATTGAGGTTGTTTTCCTAAGAGATGAAGATAATAAGCTAAGTGGAACGAAATGCAGCTATTCAGACTTGAACTTAAATAACGATTCCATGACAGACTTCCTAACTGATCCACACTTATTAAAAAGGATAAACTAGAAATTTTAATTCTTGTCACAATTGTGACAGGATTTGTAACAATGCACATTCATTGCAGACTAAAGAATGAATAGCTTACAAAAATTCCAAAGTCTCCAAAATAAATTTTTTAATTAATTACAGCTAACAAGATTCCAAGAACATTCATAAACCGACTAGATGCTCAAAACACAGATTGATTTATAAACCTAAGAACTACTCTCAGACTAAACTAACTTTTGTATATTGCAATTTGAGATCAACATTTACACAAATGAAATATCAGACTAAGATCCGAATTGAATATCCCAAGTAAATATATCCCCTAAAGTAAACTACATCCAATTCTAAAAACACATAAACAACAATACAATTACCACTACAAATTGACGTTTAGGCAAGCACGAATCACACCATAAAGAAATGCACAAGGAACATTACACACATAAAACTCACCATACCAACTACGAAAGAGATAACCTGATAACACGAGTAGTGGGTGCCCCTCCCTCCTCGGTCACCAGGAAATACAAAGAACACTAGCTTTACAAGATCTTAATCACACATAACACGAATGCACAAAATAACGATTGCAGATTAAAACAACAGTATTTCTTTTACATATCAGAAATTCTATATCCAATCTTCGAAGCACCACATATTTGTACCAAAGTGATATAATAGTCTATACTTGGTTTGTTATGACCGATGGCCAACAAACCAAAGCTTAAATCGATATATTACAAAATGGTTGCTGGCCAAAAACCCTTTTTTAATCAATTATAGTCTAATAAAAACAATAATAGCGATAACTATTAGTATAATAGAAAATGTCATTTAAGAACAAAACAAAATAACTTCGAAACTATTTCTATTTCATCCTCACCTCTTCAATATCTGCATGTTTGACAGTTGCATCATCCCTTTCATTCATCTCCTTCCATTTGGACCAAAAAAAAATTAGCATTTCTATGGATTTTGATATTATTATCAATCCTAATCTTCTTTTCTCTTTTTACTAAAAATTAGAGTTCATCAATTGGTGACATGAAGATAGATAAACACAAATGTAAAAAGGGAAAAAGAATGGGTATAAATAGATAAAAATAATGGGATTCCTATGCTCATCATTTCCCCCCAGCTAGCCCATTTGCATGTCCTCATGCAGAGAAATATGGATTACAAACCAGAAAGCTTTTGAAGAGTGCTCGTGATCTCCTTGACCCAAAGTTTTCACATTTCTTCCACCTATTGTTTATGTTCCTGAACATATATATGAGATTCTTTACATACCATAGCTTCTTCAAGTTTTTCCTTGAGTTGATTGATTTCCTTTGCTTGTGAGTCTTTAACATAATGCACTTCCTGTAACAAGGTGTGTAAGACTTGGTTTTCCGTAGTTAACTTGGTTACTATTTCTTGTAAACCCAAAATTTCCTCATTTGTCAAATGAGGGTCTTCATCTTCAAATTCCTTATCTTCTGACTCAAAACTTCCTTCTTGTTCTACAATATCAATTGTAGGTGTTTGAATACCCCTTGTTTAGCTTCTACATTCGATTTTTGTTTCTTTGGGCATAGTAGAGATGGATGTTTTAATTATATTTTCTTCAATAGCTTGCCCAACCTTAATTTGAATTTCAACAAAGTTATCCATTTGATCAAAATTATCTACTTGGGTAGAGTTATCCATCTGGGCATTTGGATCCCCCACATTTTCTTCTATATTAATGACATCTAAAAGGATTGTTTCTACTTCCTCATTCAGACCCTGTTCTGTGAATGGATTCTTAAGAGACTTGTCCCCTGGCTCTTCTTGCTCATTTAGACTTTGTGGCAGAAATTTATCATCCCCACCCTTTTCTGAGAATGGGTCTTGCCTAGGACTATCTTAAGGTAATTCTGTTGGGGAATCATAAGTATTTTCACCATGGCTAGGGTCATCTAGTTCTTTTGTTAACCTTCTCTTAGCTCTATGAAATTCCTTGTGAAAATTTCCTTTCTTTTTAGTAACATCAGACAATATCTCTGAATCCTGGTCAAAATCTTTGGGGTTGGCAAAACCATTAGCTACATTAGCCAAGTTTTCCAACTTGGTTAAGGTTTCTATCTTTCTTTTTCTTTTATTGTTACTAATTTGTTCAGGAGGGATTTGCTTAGTTGACTAGCTCTTTGCACCACTCCAGCTAGCACTTGGGATATTTTTTGTTTGCTTGCTAAGGATTTTAGTGGATTTATCAGCAAGAATTTTAATTGCACTCCTGGTTACCCTAGTGTTTGAGCTTAGGTTTTTCTTTGGCTATTGGACAAAGGTTTATTCCCTTTTATCAGGCTCCTCTTCTGCTTTAGGAGTAGACTCATTAGAATGTGTTTCTTCTTTGGAATCCTCTGCACAAGATTCCTCTTCTATAGAGGATTCTAGACTATCTTCATCTAGGGTATGTATAAATGAATCCCAATCACCAAGCGGAGATAGCGACTTCAGCTCCCTTATAACTAACAACTTTATTAAGCCATGGTGGGACAGAGAACCAATTTTTCCATTTTGTATGACCTAGACATTTGTTGCAGAGAACAAAAGAGAAAATAAGGAACATTAACCAATAGTCCCCTCCGAAGATGTAATAGTAGATTGAAATGTTGAGCAAAAATATAAACATACCTACCTTCACAAGTGGTATATTGAATGATAAAATTTGCAACATTTTTCCAATGATCAAGTAAGGAGTTCAATTAAGTACCCTGCCCAGCTACCATCTTAACTAACTCTCCTCACTGCAAGAATTTCTTCCAAGTGGGTTGTAGGTCCACAACCTTTATCTTCTTACTAGGGAAATAATTTTCCCCAATTAATGGAAACCCAAAAACATCTGAAATTGCTTCCACTGTGACGGTCATCTCTAGTCCTTAGATACTAGTTTATTTTTTTTGAAACTTGGGCAAACTCTAGAGAAATCTACTCATCATACCCTCGTAGTCTTTTAAAATAAACACCCCAGTGAGCTAGTTTGAAAACTTCATATGCAGTTGGATCAGCTTTTAATTTATTCATAGAAGTAGGCTCAAAGCAGGGACAACGAGGTCCTACTGTGACTGTAACAAAAAGCTATTATGCAGAAAATGTGACAAGGACAAAAGGTGGTTTCTACAGGAAGTATCGACCCAAAATTTTAGTGAGGCATAAATGGAATTCACACAAAATAATGGCAAGGTATGGTTGGGCAGTGGCTATTATGAAACGAAATGACTCGAAAGATCATATGGAGATTTGACATGACTCAAAAATGTGAAATGCCTTTTTAGGATTATGACTCAGCAATGGACTCCCCTCTCCCTAGCTGATTGGTTGACTTGTCCACGTGGCAACACACCAATAAATGAAGGAAGCAATAATTTCAAATAAAAAGAAAAAGAAAATCAAGAAAGATGTTATACTGATCACCAAGAACATGGAAGTGGCACCAACAATCTATAAAAATATGATGGAGTGTAGGGACAGTCACATGAGCATGAGGATGCATGTGAAGTCGAGGCAAGGTGACCGTTGATGATGAATGGGAAGGAATGCATATGACAAAGTGCAAAGGGGCCACGTTGATGTGACTGTTGGCCTTGTTGTTGCACCAAAATATTGACCTATCAATGCTCGATACAAGTGTTAGTTAAGATCCATAGGATGTGGTTAAACCATGTCATGAACCCGGAGGTAGATGTTGGCGGTTAGTCCAACAATCCCCCCCTCAACGTCACCGAGGGGTTCGAACCCGTGACTGGCTTTGATACCAATTTTTGGCCTTGTCGTTGCACCAAAAGATCGACCTATCAATGCTCGATACAAGCATCAGTTAAGATCCACGGGAGGTGGTTAAACCATGTTGCGAACCCGAAGGGAGATGCTGGTGGTTAGTCCAATAGTGACAAGAGAGGATGATGGAAAAGTGGCATAAATAGTATGAAAAGAGCACCATAAATAGAAAATAGATGATGGAAACATAAATGGAACTATGAAAAGACGTGGCAACAAAATGATATGGGACGGGAGGTGGTTGGTAGGTACTAGAAGATCAAAAAGATGTGACCAAGACAACCAACGAATGAAGTGTAGAAGAGATCTTGTCCAAATGAATCCATTAACTATGAATTGAAGGAAGCAGAGCTTCTTGGCGAGGATGCAACAAGAAGGAAACCATGAAAGAGTTCTTGTCACAAACAGAGTTAGGAAAGCTTAAAAGTTCTGGTTTTCTTTTCTTTTCTTTTCATTTCTTTTTATTTTTTATTTTTAATTCCGATAATAGACTACTAATTGCTCGATTTTCGATCTATCATCACCTAAAGGCACTAGAAAACTAGTTTTCACCTTTAATATTATTTAACAGTTAATGCCCATCGGAGTCCGATTTTCAAGCACGAACTGGTCAACAAAGCTTAGAAAGGTTTTCATTATTGGATCTTTTATTATTTATTTTTTTTAAATTGCGATATAGATTAATTTTTGAGCAAGCCAAAAGCAACCACAGTAAGTTCCTTCTCTGCATCACAAAATAAATTTTCCTTAGAAAGGGGTTGCTTGTAGAGTTTCAAGTGGTTCCTGTTGATGAGAAGAGTCCCCCGTTTGGAATCCATAGTGCACAGTCTAACAACACCATTGTCGTAGAAAGTCTAAATTTCATAAGGACAGAGCCAATAGGTATGGAATTTTCCCTTGAAGTCCTAGAATCCAGAGTCATAGAGTAATGCCCAATCCCTGGATTGGAATGTCTGTGATTGAATAAAGCGATCATGCGACTATGCTCATTGTGTCTATACGACCTCTACATTAAAAAGGGCCTCTTGTTGCATTTCGCTAAGATTCATCCCAAGCTGAAGCACCGTACGAAGATTTTTTACCTCAAACTCAATAGGAAGAATGACCCTCTTACCTTAGACAATCTCGTAAGGTGTCAAACTAGTGGTGGTTTTCCATGTAGTGTGGTAGGCCCACATAGCTTCAGGAAGTCACACGACCTAGTCTATTTTATGGAGGGCAACAGTCTTGGTAAGAATTTTATTGAGATCTTTGTTGGCAACTTCAACTTGTCTATGGGCTTGCGAATGGTATGGTGAAGACTTGTGATGGCCAATCTCATATTCACGAACCAAAGTGGAAATAAGATCAAATGCAAATTGTGGGCCTTGATCGTGACTATCTCTAGAGGAAAATCAAATTTGGTGAAGCTTTCGGTATAGAGGAAATCAACTACCTTGGTGTCCCTTGCATGTTTCAAAGAAACAACCTCAACCCACTTGGTGACATAATTTGTACACACAAGAATGTAAGTTCCTTGTTCCGTGAGAAAGGGTTGATAGGTCCAACAAAATCAAGACCCCATTTTTCAAAGGGATCAATAGACAATTGAGGGTGCAAGGGAATTTCATCTAAGCGCATGGGGTAGCCCATACATTGGAATTTATCATAGTGTTGAACATAACGCTTGCAATCCTTATGGATTGTAGGTTAATAGTAACCTACAGTGAGAATCTTCTAAGCGGTCCTCTGAGCGGCGAAGTTTCCCCCACATGGCTCTGTGTGGCATGCATGAAGTATATTGAAGACATCATCTTCAGGTACACATCGTCACATGATATTGTCAATTCCAGTATGGAAGAGCAATCCTTTAATCCATGTGTATTGTCCACTAAGTCCAATCAACTTTTAGAATTCTCTTGGAGAAAAGTGTGGTGGGAACTTGCATGTGACCAGGTAATTTGCATTGTCTGTGAACCGGGTACTTTTGTTGATATAGAAAAGAGATGCTCATTTGGAAAAGCATCATATACTGGGGTTGGCTCATCTCTCGATTGTTGTAACCTATAAAAAAAGTCTACAACCACATTTTCTCGATCAGGCTTATCAAGTATAGTTAAATCAAACTCCTGAAGTAAAAGTAACCATCTAATAACTCTACCAGTCACAATAGGTTTATTCATTAAGAATCAAATTTTCTAATGATCTATGAAAAAACACCTTATATCCTGTAATATAACGGTAAAATTTATTAATTGCATAAACAACAGCTAAAAAATCCTTTTTAGTTATTGTATAATTTACCTCAGTGCCTATGAAGTTCTTACTGATGTATTAGATGGAGTAGAAAAGTATGTCTTCTTTCTATCCAAGTACTGCTCCCATGGAAGAATCTAAGGCATCAGTGTGGATATGAAAAGGTAGTTCCTAGTTTGGACCTCTGATTACTGGTGTGGTGACAAGCTTGTTCTTGATGGTTTCAAAAGCCTCTTGACATTCTGGTGTCTAGGAGAAAATGACATTTTTTCTAGCAAAGCAAACAAGGGAGAGGCAATCTTACTAAAATTTTGGATAAACCTCCTATAGTACCCTGCATGGCCTAGAAAACTATGCACATCCTTTTGGCTAGTAGGTGTAGGAAAGTCCTGAATAATCTGTATCTTCTTGGGATTGACTTGAATACCCTTAGCAAAAATATAATGACCAAGTACTATCCCTTCTGTCATAAGCATATGGAATTTTTCGTGACTTAATGATAAATTGGTGTCTACACAATGCCTAAGTACCTTTTCTAAAAAAAATTAGCCTCTTCATAAGTATTACCATGGATAGTAAAATTGTCCATATACACCTCAACACAATCATTTACAAGATCCGCAAAAATGCTAAAAATTGCCCTTTGAAAAGTGGTAGGGGCATTACATAAACCAAACGATAAGAAATTATAGGAAAACATGCCCTAAGGGAAAGTGAAATTAGTTTTTTCCTGGTCCTCAGGTGCTATGCCGATTTGGTTGTAACCACTGAACCCATCTAGAAAAGACAAAAACTTCTTACCTACAAGAGTGTCCAAC
Organism: Sequoiadendron giganteum; assembly: GCA_007115665.2. Classification (NCBI taxonomy): domain Eukaryota; kingdom Viridiplantae; phylum Streptophyta; class Pinopsida; order Cupressales; family Cupressaceae; genus Sequoiadendron; species Sequoiadendron giganteum. Next base: position 639,933,247 of record CM021107.1, read on the forward strand.
ACTTGACCAATAAATGAATGGAAAGTGATCCTTTTTGGTAGCTTTATTAAGTTCTCTATAATCAACACAAATTCTCCACTTACCATTTTTCTTAGCAACCACAACTAGAGGAGAGAGCCATTGACTATCTGAAATCGGATATATAAACCCAAAATTTAATAGTTTTTGTAACTCCTCTTTAACTATTTCATGCAAGATGGGATTGAGCCATCATTGTGGTTGCCTAAATGGACGACTACCTTCTTCAATGTAAATATGGTGGGTGCAGGTGTTAGGATGAATTCCATGCATATCTTGGCATTCCCAAGAAAATACATCTTTATTAGCTTTGAGCATGACAATGAGATCTTGGATTTGTTCAGTAGTTAATTGTGGATTAATATTAAGTGTGTGATTAGGAAAATTTTGCATAGCTTTTGATTGTGCAAGTGAATTGATGGCTAGTACTTGGGAGGTGGAAGGCATATCACTAGAATTTCTAGAAGATAAAAATGAACTGTACAAACAATTATGAGGTAGTAACTAATGCAATGTGACAAAGTGTTGAACAGATCATGAGCTACCTACCAATGTAAAGTTCCCAAAAGGACAAGGATTATTTATACCTGAATGAAGAACCATGCTTTCAAAAGATTCCTTAGATGCATATCTATTTTGAAGAAAATTAGCAAGAATAATATCCTCAGTAGGTTCTTCCATATCTAAGGCTTGATCAATTGTTAAGATGGGCAATGACTCATCCGAGTCACTATCAACCTATACTAGATTTTCTGTCCCCAACAAGGGTTGCGCTGGCAGATATAAAGTCAACTATTTCTTGTGCTCGCCATTAGAAATGACCATGTTTCTCGACCGAAAATTGATGAATGCATCCATAACTGCTAACCAAGGTCATCCCAAATTCAAGGGGTATCCCCCCAGCTTAATATTTGGTTGCAAAACCATAAAGTCAATTGGGTATTCTAACAAATCAATAGAAAGGATTACATATTCAATCATACCCTCGGGTTTGACCAATGACCAGTCTACCATTTGAAGAACTATGGGAGTAGGTCTAAGTCCCTCTAGTGACAATCTTTCCTTTGTTTCATTTTTCTTAACATTAATTGCAGCACCCAAATCTATAAGGGTATTAGGAATAATTACTTGATTGATAGATACCTTAATGACATGACTCCCTAGATCCGAGTACTTTGCAATGGTTATGTTCCTGAGCCTAAGATCTTCCAATTTTCCAATAACTTGGACAGTCTTCAGGTCTTGCTTCTTCTTTTGCTTCTGAGTACATAGATCTCAATTTTTTTTTGTATAGACGGGGATATCCTTGATAGCCTACAACAAAGAAATCTTGATGTTAACATTGTGTAACTCATTAACAAGATCAAATTCAGGTTGAGAGACTTGCCTTTTGATTGGTTCAAACTGAAATCATTTGGGAAAGGGAGGTTCTTTGATTGGATCGGCTTCTGAATCTTCATTGATTTCTGTAATGGTGGTCCCTTGAAGAGCCTTTCCCAATCTTAATTGAACTCCATCTAATTCTACTATGTTTACAGGATAAGTGGCATAACCTATTGCCTCATTATTATACATAGGTTGGGTTGCCTTATTTTTGGGGTTTGGGTTTGGCTAGGTTGGAATTGATGTAGGCCTTGGTGGTTATGTTGGATGGTTTGCTAGATTGACTGGCTGAGCAATTGATTATGGTAAGGCTAGAATAAGTTGTTGTGACTGTTGGTATCGGTTTATGATGGGAGGAGGTATAAATTATGATTGTGATAGATATGGTTGTTGGTATGGTGACGATTGTGGTGATTGTGGCCTACATGCTTGTTTCCATGGCTATGAAGCATATAGATACTATGGCATCCATTGAGGGTATGGTGGGGGTTGTTGCCAATCCCCATACCATCCAAGTTGATTGGAAAAATAATTGGGTTGGCTAGGTCCAGAAGCAAGATAAGCGTTCAACATGCTAGGGTGCATTACTCGAGGTGGAAAAGGTCACCTAGGGGCCATGTAGTAGATAGGTTCCTCTGAATATTCTATATCAGACACACCCACCATAAGAGGCCTTAAGGTAGAACTCCTAATGACTTCTTCTAAGGATGAGATGTTTGTCCTATTGTAAGGGCAATCCTCACTACCATGTTTCTTGCAACACGTCAGACAAACACAGCCAAGGCCTTCTCGGCTTCCTCTTGCTTCCTTTAGGTATAAAGAGTGTCTATCTATTTACCCATATGACTTAACAAATCTATTTTAAGATCCTCAAGTAAATTTACTATTCCACACCTTGTTATACCTGTTGCATTACCTATGGCATAAGGCTTACTTGGATATTTCCTTCCCAAAAATTGAGACCTTGAACAGTTCCTGCAAATATCGCAGATATCATCAAATTTCATTCTAGAGATATTCCCTTTACCTATTAAATTTAATGCTTCAATAATATCATCTCTTATTCCTCCAAGAAACAACATTTTAATAGCATCATCATTTAGCCCCTGTTGGTGAGACCATTAAAGACTAAACATGAAGTGTTCGAGATAGTCCTCCACAAACTCGTCTTCCTTTTGTGTCATGCAGAAGATTTCATCCCAAACCTCCTTTGTTTTGCAATACTCCTGGTACTTGGTTAGGAATAATTTCTTCATGACTTCCCATGTTCTGATATTCTTGAGGTTCATAAACCATTGTAGGGAAGCATCCTTTAATGTAGCTGGAAATAGTTTGAGTTTCTGCATGTTTCTTTGATAATCATATTTGTGGCACAACACATCAAATTCAAACAAAAACATATTAGGATCCTCAATCGAAAGACCACAAAAAATAGGCAAAGCAAAATGAGGAATGTTCTTCATAGGAGCATCTTGTTTGGGATGTGTGATTGGAAACTCAAAGGTAATCAGATTATTGTTGGCCAATTCCCTATTATGACTATCATTTTTGTTGTTGTTATTCGAATCCATGATGTCTAGTGCCCAAGGAGTAAAGTGGGTTTAAATGGCTCTTGGGTCTCTGAAAATGGACCAGATTTAGTCCCGTAAGACTCTTGGAAGAATTTTTCAACCTTCTTGTGTAATATTTTGAAAGAGCTTGGACGAGTACCTATAGGTGTCTCAACAATAGTTGTCTCAACAACACGCTTCTCAAGATCAGGTTTGGGTAACTCTAATGGATGCAACTTAGTTTATAGTTTTTCTTGTGTTCAACTACTTCCTTCAATGGATTATTTTGGCTTGTCTTGCGATTCTTCGAGTTTTGGACCCTCAATGGATGATTTTAATTTGTTTTTGAGTTTTTCAGGTTGTGAACTACTTCCCTTTTCTTTTCTAATAAATCTCCCTTTGAATGGCTTACAATAGCACAAATCAAGAGTACTCACCTAAACAAGTTCAAAAATTGCACAGGCTTTCTTCAAGACGTACTAGTCCTAACTTAACTCACTATGGTTTCACACCTTTAACACCTTTCCCCGACAACAATTCCAAAATGATTAGATTAAACTATAGTTGATGTTGAGGGTAAAACTATCCTTATAATTCTATCTTAAATGGGTGAATGGATTGAGATCAATCTTCAAGAATTTCGCCAGTTTTTCAGTTTACTCCTCAATGTCAATCCGAGAGCATAGGCTTGTGAAAGGTATTGAGGTTGTTTTCCTAAGGGATGAAGATCATAATCTAAGTGGAATGAAATGCAGCTATTCAGGCTTGAACTTAAATAACAATTCTATGACACACTTCCTAGCTGGTCCACACTTATTAAAAAGGCTAAACTAGAAATTTTGTTTCCTGTCACAATTGTGACAGGATCTGTAACAATGTGCATTCATTGCAAACTAAAGAATGAACAACTTACAAAAACTCCAAAGTCTCCAAAATAAATGATTTAATTAATTACCGCTAACAAGATTCCAAGAACATTCATAAACCGACTAGATGCTCAAAACAAAGATTGATTTATAAACCAAAGAACTACTCTCAAGCTAAACTAACTTTTGTATGAAATATCATACTAAGAACTGAATTGAATATTCCAAGTGAATATATCCCCTAAAGTAAACTGCATCCAATTCTGAAAACACATAAACAATAATAGAATTACCACTACAAATTGACATTTAGGAAAACACGAATCACACCATAAAGAAATGCACAAGGAACATTACACACATAAAACTCACCATACCAACTAAGAAAGAGATCATGCCTGATAACATGAGTAGTGGGACCTATCTCCTTGGTCACCAGGCAATACAAATAACACTAGCTTTACACGATCTTAATCACGCATAACACAAATGTACAGAATAATGATTTCAGATTAAAATGATGGTATTTCTTTTATATATCAGAAAGTCTATATCCAGTCTTCGAAGCACCACATATTTATACCAAAGTGATATAATGGTCTACGCTTGGTTTGTTATGGTCGATGGCCAACAAACCAAAGCTTAATTCAATATATTACAAAATGGTTGTTGGCCAAAAACCCTTTTTTAACCAGATATAGTCTAATAAAAACAATAATAGCTACAACTATTAGTTTAATAGAAAATATCTTTTAAGAATAGAACAAAATAATTTTGAAACTATTTCTATTTCATCCTTGCCTCTTCATTATCTGCATGTTTGAAAATTGCATCATCCCTTTCATTCATCTCCTTCCATTTAGACCACAAAAAAATAAGCATTTCTATGGATTTCGATATTATTATCAATCCTAATCTTCTTTTCTATTTTTTCTAAAAATTAGAGTTCCTTCATCAATTGGTGACAGGAAGGTAGATAAACACAAATGTAAAAAGGGAAAAAGAATGGGTAAAAATAGATAAAAACAATGGGATTCCTATGCTCATCAAAGGGGTTATCACCAAGGCAAATAAAAGAAAGGAAGTAGATTAAGGCAAGGTTAGAAGTTTTTATGCTTCCTAAAACCATGGGAATCTTTGGTAAGTTCCTAGTTCTAGGAGAACTTCTAACCTCTGAGTCAAAGAAAAGAAGATCATTTCACATCGAGGAAGATAGAATGCAAAAAAAAAGAGCAAAGGCTAAGGATAGATAAAGAAAGCATTAAGTTTTTCCTTGGTTCTAGGAATTGTAGGAACCTGCAATGGTTCCTAGTTCTTGACACCTTGAAAATTCAAGCACAAGTAAGAAAGAAGAAGATCGATCAAAATAAGAGACATACCTAGTCTGTGAGGAACATCCAATAAAGAAAGGAATCTCTGACAAAAAAATATTAAAGAGAGAGAAAGAAGAAAGTGGAAAAATAATTTTGGGACTTCTAGTGGTCCTTGAAACCATGAGAACCTCCAATAGTTCTTGGTTCTTGTGGAATACTTGAACTTAGCAAAGAAAATCTAAAGTAAGGAGAAATAGAGGCACATGGGAAACGAAGGGTAAGTAAATAAAATGACTCACTAGAGATGGAGTAAAAGAAAGGAAAAAGATTAAAGGTGAACCTAGAGATGAATCCAAGGTCATATAAATAGGACAAGGATGGAAAAGAAAGTAAATAAAGTGGTTTCAAGATGAAAGGTATTTACACACCATGATGTGGAAGAAAACCTTGCTCACGCCTGGTCCAATATAATGATATGAGTAATATTTGTTATGTTCATGAAACCAGTAGTTTGTGAGTTATAATGGCCACTAAGAGAGTTATTATAACATATTCTCATCATGATAGAATCTAAGAGAATATAAATAGTTATTGGAACTTTCCTTGGAGGGGTTTTACATATTTAAGACTTAAAATTTAAAAAAATCCTATTTGTATGCCATAATGGAATCTTTGAAGGAAAAAAATCAAGCCTATGTTCTCAATGCCTAAGTTTGAGGTTTGACTATGTTTTAAAAGCAAATATTTTATTTATTTTAAAAAGGGCATTTCCTAGTTTCTTAAAAAACAATTAGATATTCAAAATAATATGCCTTGTAGAAGTGATATATATGATATTTTTGGACATCATTCAAGGGTCAAAGATTTTATGTAATAAACTATGAGATATTTTTAAGAGAGACTATCTATAAAAGGAGACTTGTATTCAGCTAATGTGCCTTTTGATTAATAAAAAAATATATTTTCATCTTCTCATCACTATGTACCATGTAACATCTTTAAATTATTGATATTTTCTTGTGATAAAACTAATTATCCTTTATTTTAAATCTCATTAATTTTCATTTATGTAGTAGTACATCTATTTTATAGGTCATAGCCTGTGTCTTGTCAAGTTTTTATAAGTTTTAGGTGTGAAAAATCATCATTTGAATTATGAAAAATCACTTGAAATTCCTTCTGAATGTTATAAATTTTAGGTATTTCTATGAAATACCTATGTAAACATGTCAAATATTGAGTTGTATATAGTGTGTTAGATTCATTAATATGATTGTGTTTGCTTAAGAAAATACTAGTCATTCAATATTTTGGTGTATCACCTCATTTTCAAGTTTTAGGTTCAATTTTATGTTTAGTTTTATCAATTTTCTCTAGTGAAGCACTAGAGTAAAGTTATTTTTAGGTGTTACACTAAGGAAACCAAGCCTCTCTAGAGATTCACCCCAAATTTAGGTCACCCACAATCTAGGAGTATTTCCATTTTTTAGTTGGAAGGAGATTCATCATACTACTCTCTAAAGGGTGCATTTCATCTTCACAATAGCTTTTTGCATTCCTAGTCATGTAGTTTTAATCATTTCAAATCATTACTCTTTCATTTGTTACTAATATTTGGTATGTATTTTAGTGATTTTTATCTTTGAATGTAATATTTGACATTCCTAGTGACTCTGTGAGCTTGAATATTATATTGGTTTCAATAAGATTTAGTGCTGAAATTTTATGAGAGTGAAAACAAGGGGAATCCTAGCACTTTTTGAGTATTTGTAGCTATCACCACCTAGGAGGAGAGGAATATTAGTTCAAAAAAATCCAAGTGATTCATTAATAACACATTCAACACCTCCACTTGGTAGGTATTTTCCTTATATTCCTCAAAATCGATCACCCCTAGTTCTTATGGTTTCTCCTATGAATCATATTTTTATCCCATTTAATGGAGGGAGTCCATTAAATATTTCCCAACATGATGATACTCATATAAAATCCCTATAAAACATTCCTTTCTTTACTAGAGAAGACTCAACTACTCCCATTGAACATATCAAATATGTTGGAAAAAAAATTAAATGCATCATGTTACCCACTAAAATGTTGCTATTAGATTTTTGGCTACTTCACTTAAGGATAAGGATTTACAATGGTACATGAGTTTAGGGATGAGTTCTATTTGCACTTGGGATTAGTTGGGAAATTCTTGTGTAAATAGTTTGAAGATAAATCAAACCATTTATCCTTGGTGGAATAGTTGACAACTATCAAAACAACACCAAATGAGAATATGACCAATTTTCATTTTAGATTTCAAAGAATATGGGGTATAATACAATAGTTGTAACCTTTCCAAAATGTAATTTTTATATTATCTGAGAGCATTGAATAGTTATTTTTTTAGTCATGATTCAATCTATGGGTGGAATGACACTTCCTAATGCTTATGAGATAGTTATCAAGACTAAAAATAATCTCATACAAGCTAAAAAAATTGCACCAATACTATCCATGCCTCTATTTAAAAAACAACCCCCACACCATCTCCAATAAATGCAATAACATCTATATCAATGTCGATCAATCAAACACTAACCCAAGACAAAGTTTTCTTGAGCAAATCCAATGATTCTCAAGAGGTAAAGAGCCTTCTTCAAACCTTTGGAAATGAGTTGGTAACTCTTAAAGATAACAAGATCAAAATTATGTCATATAAAATTCCTTACCAATCTATTTAGTTGCATAGGCTACCATTTTAAGTTAATCCTCAAGGGAAAAACCAATCTATTAATGTTAAACATTTGTAATCATATAATTTGATTGCTTCTAGAACTTCAAATGAATATTTCTTGATTGTAGGACATAATGACCCAGCCAAAATAACCCTGGACAGAATAACCCAGTCGCAATAACCCAAGGAAAAAATAACCCAGGGTCATAATAACCCAAGCCAAAATAACTTGTGGTCAGAATAACCCATGGATAGAATATCCCCGTAAGAATATAGAGAAAGGAAAAATAAAATTATAAATTACATGCATGTTGCTAAAAAACTTTATTATTCAAATTTTCAATTAAAGTGTCAAATTATGAGCGATGCCTCTTATATAATCTAAAATGTTATGGTTGTCATGCCTCACAATCCCTTTTTTATCTTAAATATTAATGTTACTTAATCTTTTGTCATGCTTGTTTATGTTCCTTGTAATCATATTTATAATTTAGTTTAATAAATAGTTTTTGTCACTATTTATGATCATTTGGGAACATGAAGAGATATCAATGCAAATTGGAGCAAAAATTTGGCATAAGAATTGGAAAAGTATCTAAATTCTAATGTTCTAATTGGTTTTATGCCATTTCTAGTTTACTAGATTGATCTAAAATGACCACAGGTTATTTTGTCCATGGGTTATTTTGACCACGGGTTATTTTGTCAATGGGTTATTATGACCTTGGGTTATTTTTTCCTTGGGTTATTATGATGGGGTTATTGTGTCCAAGGTTATTTTGGACGGGTTATTATGTTCGGATACCCTTCATCAAAACTTTTTGGTACAATCTGGGATAAGAGTACAAAGTTCACTTGTTCATTTTCCTTAGCAAGTCTTCTTCTAGTCTACACAACTTCATTTTTATGGATGATCCTTTTGCACATATTTTGTAGGGGCTTGTTCAACCACTTCTTCAATCTATTCTTCTTTTTCTTCTTCTTCAACTGTTGCACCTATGTCATCATCTTTTGATTCAATTTCAAGGTTATTTTTGTTGGATTTGCCTTGTTTCTCTTTTTCAACAACTCTGGCATTTACACTTTCCACAATCTTGTGTATTTTCTTATTGTAACACTTTTAGGCTTTGCTTTGGTTGGAATATCCTAAGAATACCCCTTCATCACATCTTGAATCAAATCTTCCTAGGTTATCATCTTCACGCTTAATGTATAATTTCCTACCGAACACCTTAAAATTCTTGATGGATGCAAGACTTCCAAACCATAATTCATATGTAGTCTTACCACTATTTGGTCTTATAAGAACTATGTTCTAAATATGTACTTCTATATGTATGGCTTCCTTCCAAAAAGTATCTTCTACATTAGCCTCATTTAACATTGCTCTAGCCATATCTTTCACAATTATATTTCTTCTTTCCACCAATCCATTTTGTTGTGGAGTTCTTGGGGCGGAATATTGTCGCTTGATCCCATGATCTTCACAATATTCTTTGAATTCACTTGATGTAAATTATCCACCTCTGTCTAACCCAAGACACTTAATTCTTCTCCCACTCTCATTTTCTACCAGCTTTCTGAAAAGTTTGAACTTCTCAAATGCTTTTGCTTTCTCTTTCAGAAAAGTGACCCATGCCATTCTAGTGTAGTCATCAATTAGTAGCATAAAGTATCTCTCACCAAGCAGCCCGCCTGTCCTTGTAGGACCACATAGATCAATGTGAATTATCTACAAGGGCTTTGTAGTTGAATACTCTTTCATAGGAAACTTAAACTTTGTTTTCTTTCCCTGATGGCATCCTTGGCAGATTATATTTTCAATCTTTGCAATCTTAGGCATATTCCTTACCAGACCTTTAGAATTTATCTTTACCAAATTGTCAAATTTTACATGTCCTAGTCGTCTATGCCACAACCAACTCTCATCTACTTGGCTAATTAGACACGTTTGGCCTTATACATCACTGAGATTGTATAGATTATTGTCGATCCTCACACCTTGAGCAATTGTTTTACCATTCTTTCATATCTTGCAACCTTCATAATTAAATACAACTTTTTATCCATTATCACACATCTAGATGAGACTAAGAAGATTATGTTTCAGTCCTTCAACATAGAGCACATATTTGGTTTGATGCTTCCCATCTATGCTTAGAATTTCTTTACCACCAATCTTGATAGCAGTATTATCACCTAGGCTTACTGATCCTAATTTTTTCATTTCAAGTTCAATGAATTTATTTTTATCTCTAGTCATGTGCTTGGAGCAGCCACTATCAATTACACATAAATCTTGTTCCTTTACATGTAGTGTTGTTTGAGCAATCATGGATTGAGCATAATTTTTCTCTTTCTCCTTCCATATCTTCTTTGGTTTGTTTTCAATCTTCTCTTGTTGTTTCTCAGAGACTTCGACTTCCTTTTCAACTTTGGAAGATGTATTTTTCTTCTTCTTAGATTGAGCATTTGGTCTTCTAAATTTTGATCTACAATTTATAGCTATATGAACAAATTGTTGCAATTATAATACACTACATTCATGTTAATCAAAGGAGCAAATGAATTTTTACTTACAAAATTTGTATTTCTCCTTGAAATGACTTTACAATCTCTATGATCCATGTGATCAAAATCGTTAAAAGCATAGAAATACCCATTAAAATATGATGAGTACCTGGTCATGGTGTTTCCTTTGACAAAATGAGGAGATATCCTTTGTCTATGTCTCCTTGGATAGTGTACTCTTGTGAAACCATCATTGTATATTTTCTTAGTATTTTTCTTCCTCTTTTGTTGAACAAAAATTGTCTTGTTAAATTTCTTGTCTTCAATTGATTCCTTCTCTTTATCAAATTTCTCAACCACAACTGACTTATTTTCATATTTAGAGGCTTCTCCTTTATCATATTTTTCACCACCGAGGACTAATTTTTCTTCTACTCTAAATCTTTCATAGAGCTTTGTAGAAGCATCAACAAATGAAATTTTTCCTTTTCCAAGTCACAAGACTAATTTTTCTTTATTGGCTAGCTTTTGTGTGCTTAGAAATTCATCTAGAATATTAGTACCACCTTTTAATTTTTGACTTTTATTGATCTTCTCATTAGGTTTCTCCAATTATTTTCTTAAAGCAACTATTTCTACCTCAAGCTTCGAGCATCTCTCCACTTCAGATTCTAGTTTAGACTTCATCACTTCTTCACCTATTTTAGCTTCTCCAACCTGAAGTTTCAGATTTACCACCAACTGATTGGATTCCTCAAGTTCTTGAGTTAATTTATCAGTCTCCTTTTGAGCATTCTTTTTCAATATCTTGTTTTCCTTCTTAAGATCATCATATTTATCCCTTAACTCATCAAGATCTTCAAGAGCACTAATTAATTCTCCCTCAAGATGAACAACTGCCTCCACTTCTTCTACATGTGATTCCTTAGCTTGTACATCCTTTTGATCCTGAATGTCTTTAGCCATGAAAAGGAATTATTTTTCAACTTCTTTCATAACCAGAGAACGATCTTGATTCTCATCTAAACTATCACTAGCATCAAATGCATCGGTTTCTTCTTGAATGCATAGGCTCTTCTTATTCTTTCCAAAATTCTTCTTTTTAGGATAGAATGTTTTCTTCTTTTTGGTATCTCCTTCTTTCTTGGAATTATCCTCTTTAGCATATGGAAATTTAGAATAAAATTGACCTATTATACCACAATTAAAACATTTGAAGGGTAGCTTACCTTTATATTTTTGGATACTCTCCTCAGTCTTGTGAAATTTGCTTCTCCCTCATCAGTTTCTTCATTGTCTAAGGTAGTGATTGCAAATTTGTCCTTATTTTCTGCTTTATCCTTTTCTTTCTCAGTTATCTTAAATGAAACTTCTCTTCTAGAAGACTCAACACCTAGCATTCTCATCTCAGAAGCAGTAGATATACCATGTAAATCATCTAGAGTGAGTTTATCAATTTCTCTTCCTTCTTCAATGGAAAATATTTTAGAATCATTTTTAGTTGCCATGGACCTCAGAAACTTTAGTACAACAACATCCTCTTTTATTTCCACACCATATACTTTAATGGTGTTCACTATATCATCAACTCTCAAAAGATAATATGCAATTTTCTCTTCTTTAGTCATCTACAAGCTTTCAAATTTAGCTCTTAGCACTTGTAGCTTTTCCAAATTCACCTTGGTTTCTCCTTCATAGATCTTATTTAGTTGTTCCCAAACATCATAAGTTGTTTCACAATGCATAACCTTGCTATGCATCAAATCATACAAATTGATCATTATGGTGAACCAAGCTTTCTCATTATTCTCATAGTCCTTTCTTGCAGCATCAGTAGGAGGAGTACTAGGAAGAACACATTTGTTCTTAACTGACATCCAAACATCAATTCCAAGAGAGCCTAAGTATCCTTTCATCAGAGAGCTCCACTTAGCATAGTTTGTTCCATTGAATCTAGGTGGCTTGCTTGAATCTTCCTGACATGTCATTGTGTTCAGTTATCCAAGATCTACCCAAGCTAATTAAGCTTCTCCTAGGGAACCTAGGGATCCAATACCAATTGTTAGAACACAATGATCTACTAAGAGGGGGGTGAATCAGTACATACTAAAAATTTTAATCCAAAGAGACCTTTTGTGGAATTAAACTTAAAAACTCACATGTGCAGTTCAAAGCATGAATATATATAATACTCAGAAGCACAAGAGAGATCAACACTTAACACCATGTGTATGTGGAAAACCCAAGATGGAAAAAAAATGATGATAAATGCTACTAGGATCTACTATCCTAATCCAACCTCACAAGAAATGAATTTTAGTTACAATTTTAAGAGCTACAACTCTAACGAAGCTTCAATTTCCTATTTAGAAGCTACAACTTCAAGGATGCTACAACACCCTCTTTTAGGAGCTATAACTCCAAGGATTCTACAACACCCTATTTTAGGAGCTACAACTCCAAGGATTCTACAACACCTTGTTTTAGGAGCTACAAATCCAAGGAGACAAAAATCACCTAAAATGAGCTACAACTCAATACAATGAGGCTGCAACCTCTGAAGGATTACAAATTCAAGTATGCATAAGATTAGTTCTGCAAAACCTACGATGCATCCATTCAATACATTGAATATCTCTTTGTTCTCTCTCACACCCTTGTAACTAGCTTCATGTATATTCAAATTTTTTACTTTCTGTTACAATAACCTACTTCAACTTGCAGAGACTTATCTTCTCCTTTTTCTCTATCTCATTTTTTTCTTTTCCAGCTCTTACATATCAAAATCTTAGTTAGGGTTTTTCTCTCTTGCTATCTTCTTCAACAAGTTACGAATCCACCTTGAGCCCTACAATATTAAATTCAGGAACAAAGAATTTTTTTAAAATTAGCTCATCTACTAGGTGCTAGAGTTGAATGCATTAAATGCATTCTCTTATCAATATGATCAGATTCGATCTTGATCGACATGACTCTCTATGTCACTGACCTATAGATCAGATCACCTCTCTTAAATGTTCATTGGAGCAGTTGAACCATTTAATTTCATTACTATGTTAGTTGTTAGACTAAAATCCTTGTTCATACTATTGAGCCATTGTAGATCTCTTCTTTGAATTCTGGTCATTGATCTTCTCTCTCGCGCCATGATCCTATGATCCTTTGTTCATTATCATGCCTTTAAGCCCTGATCGTCGAATAAGCGGTCATTCAAATCTCCATCATCGATCTTGGAGTATTCATTTATCACCATGTCATTTTATGACCATTGAATACACAATACCATATCAGGCTGAGACTCATTATAATCCTACCAATAAACTTCATTCGCTATGACACCACATAGGCTCACATGCCATCTGTCCTCCATTTCTTCACCACCTAATTTACACCAATGATGTGAATTAGCATATCGAGCAATCACTCTTCACCATCTATTCTTCTCCATCACAATCTGTCATCACCACCATCTTGCTGGGTCCCACTTAGATCAACATCATGACTCCATTGAGTCAAAGGGACACTAGATCAACTCTCATCAATATGGAATTGTCACATTGATGCCATTTGTTTCTATAGATAAGTGGTCCCCATGCCATCATGTCACCACATACTACCATCCATTATCGCTTACTGCCACATGTTGTCCTTTCATTCATTTCTAACTGTAACACTGACGCATGTCATCCTTACCCTACTAGGTCCCACAGTCAACCTCACACTCTCCCATCACTCTGTCGAAGAGACCTTCTTCAAGGTCCTGGGGATACCACTTTGTCTCACCGATGGGAAGATCATCGAGTTGTCGAGGAGACATCCTTCAAAGTCCTGCTTGTTTGGGAAATTTTGGTCATCTTAGATAAGCATCTAAGATCTGTAGTGCCTTCAATAACTTTAATTTCAATAGATTACCTCAAAAACATGTATAACTATGTTACAAAGTGGAATCAGACACAGTTCATTTCCCACATTAATCCTTTTGAGAGAAACTTATGTAAATTCAGTTTTAACAATAAACATTAACAGATTCTAACCAAGAAACATGAAACATGAAAGATGGGATATAACACATAGATTTATGTGGGGAGACCCCTTTCGGGTAAAAAACCACACTCCAAAAGCCCAGATTGCCATTGTATTATTCACGCAATAGAATAGTTACAAAATATAACTCAGGCACTAAGCCTTTATAGAGATTACATCTTGTTTCATTATGGAGATAAACTGAATAGCATAACCCCTTATATGATCTTCACACTGTTACAATATTGTCATACAACATACAGTATAGATCTTATCTCTCATGGACCTCTGATCAACCTCTCGAGTGTTTACAAACCTCACTTTGTTACAACACTCTCTCACAACATACATAGCAGATTCACATTGAGAGAAGTTTCACATTCGATCCACACAAAGAGCGAAGTTTCCTCCTTTAGAACAACATTCTCATCCTCTCATCCTCCTTTCTCACTCCAATCGTCAAACATTTAGAGAGTTCCATTTTGTTCACATCCTCAAACGATCTGTTGATCTTCCAATGGTCACAATAGTCCAACAGCCAATGGTTTACATTTTGCTTCATCAACAAGCTTTCTTCACCACCCTGTAGCACACATCAAGCTGCCCAACATTAAATTTGGTTACAAAGAATATAGCTTTCAACCAATGATTGTTGATTTACAACAGTGATTTAAAATCAAAAAATGACATCATGGCATGTGTCGGCACATCATTCGTCCATCACACCAAAACCTGTTAGATGTGCCCTATTCTCCTCCTACCATGCCACCACTAGCCATCCAGCAGACCCCTGAGGTAAGGTGGTATACTGCACTACCATTCGAAAGGTGTGAAGTCCTCGCTATATGGAGGTAAACATGACACCACTGCACCAGAGCTTGAAGACACCCGCGATATGGTAGTGTCACCGCGTTACCGCCAGACAGTCAAGAGATCCTCACAGTATGGTGGTATTGCCACACAACTTCCAGAAAATGATGCCCCATGCTACTGCACCTTTGTATGAAGACTGCCACGGTAGGTGGTATCACCGCGCTACCACCAGACAGTCACAAGGCTCTCACAGTATGGCAATAACTGCACTAACACTCCCCAATGTAAATATACCTATGGTATGGCGGTCTCCACCACACTACTGCTACATGAACAGAGAACTCCTACGATATAGAGGTAAACTGCACTACCACACCTCTTCCACAAGCACCTCATGGTATGGAGGTAAAGTCATGAACACCAAGGGGACATCTACCAAGTCTCTAACCGAGGTTCAAGCCAACAAGTTGAGATACATTTTCCAAGAATCTCCCACTTGACAAAGACTTACTGGCTTCCTCCAGACTCAGACTTAATGAAGATCATAGGCCCAAGACCCATCGAAATGGCACACAATTCCAGCAATCTCCCACTTGATGAAGATCACACTGGAACCTCCAGATCACTCAGGAACTACTAAGATCACGTTGGCACCACCAGTTCAGACCCTATTTAACAACATTCTTGACACCCAATAAACAAGTTTCCATAGATAATAGTCTACTAGACAACCTACAACAAAATCAAGTATCCAACTGCAACTAACTATCCAACATTGTAACCAATGATAGTCATCCATGAAACCACATAGATTTCAAACATGCTCTCATGCTCCATCAAGACTTCTACAAAAACATCTAAGATGTTCATTGTTCAGGCAACAATCCTTGTCATCCTCCAACATGCCACCTATGGAAGAAAGGTACAAGCCAAGGTGAATATGCACTAGTCCAAAAAACACAAGAGATCTCAGTGATATCAACAACAAGAAACTGCCATTACTCCAAAAAACAAGATAAAAACATTAGCTAGAACACCAATCAGACTGACTGCTTCTAACCAACTGATTAACCCACGTGACTGGAAATAGCACCCACAACATGTGCTAGTTCATCCAATCATCCATACCTCAAAGGTATCATAAATTAATAAACTTATGCCTAAGCATAACCAACCCATGTACTTACTACTACAACACAAAGATAGTGTAACCATGTAGTACCAAGGATCCAACTCCACACTGATATGCCAAACCTACAAACAAGCTGCTACAAGAAAACATCTCTTCTAACCAGTTTGCACAACTCTTCCATGTACTCCACATCCAACAAAGAAAACAATGTTATGTGAAACCACATATTCAGAAAGATCAGTAAGACCAAAGAGAATCTACAAAACATAACATGTAGCTCGTCCTTCTACAAAACACCTCCAACTATCAACCATGTCAATTAGTATCTTCTTTACATCCTCAATAGATAATCCTTAACAACGTTCAATTAATTAAATCACATGAAAGTAAGCTTCTCAAAGAAGACCAAACTACTCTATTTCCGATTTCAGGAAATCAACCCACTACTATCCCCCATGATCATCATAAAAGAAAGATTTATACCAAGGAGATAACCGAGTTGTCCATCTCTCATAATGAATCCTCCAGAACCATCTGACCATAGCTTAAGATCCATTAATGAAAGAAATACATAACACACTTGAGAGAAGCAATGGGCACTACCTCTCAGATTATAAACTGCCGAGTAAGACCATGAGTGGGAAAGAGAAAGTTCCTCCAAGATATCCAAGTAAAAAAAACTTATCCATGAACTATCTCCTCATAGGTCTTTGTTGAACTCACTTTGAATCAAGGTGTAGGCTCCTCATACTTTTTGCTATAAAATTCAACAAGAGTAACCAATCAATATACATCTCTTATCTCAAGATAAATTCAACCTCACCTTATTCTCCATGTATCCATGAGCACCTGCACACAATCACCTCATACCAAACTCCAAATGCAAAATAACAACTTCATGAAGTATCAAACAAAAGATTAGTGCGCCCAAAACACAAAGAATATACCAAGATCAATGTCAAAATCCAATTGCAGAATCAGGAACTTATCATGACCGTCATGATATTTTCATTCCCTCTTAGGAAATACCATGCTTCAAGTGAAGAAGCCAAGATATCAAGAGCAATGCACAATGTCAAAACTCCAACGCAAAAGCAAGAGTATATCATGACATAAACTTGGAACAAGCTCTAAACCAACATCACCTATCAAGCACCATCAACACCTCAACCCACAGAACACACAAGTCCTCCAAGGTTTCAAAATTCTAACCATCTTCAAATGGTAGCCCTTCAAATGTGAAAGAACCCTTCTGCAACAACAAGAGCAAAGAGTTCCTCCTAGTAACATCTGCAAACTAAAGTAGATAAATTTTTAATAGTCACTGCTAAAGCTCCCACTAAACAGTGATACCGTGCTTTCCAAGCATCATGACCAACCATCTCCAAAACTGAAAAAGAAATTTTAGGTCCACAAACATATAGTTGTACTGCTAATTATCCCAAGTGAAACCAAAATCTCATAAGGAGATTCACCATGCTACAAGACTCCATAATTCACTTATCATTCATACTCTTACCTCAAAATAGCCACACCAATGCACAAGTGACCACAGACAAAGGCAACTTACAAGTTTGCATAAACACTGAATCAAATCATGTGGATAGAGATAGACCACTTCCAGGTTGTCCCACTACAAACATATGGGTAAAGACAACCCACAACATTGCACAACCCATAGATCCAATTAATGAAACATGAAGACTCACGATCACATCAATGTCTTGCACAATATGAGGTCTCACAAGAGAACAAACATGTAGACACCCTGACTCAAACACCAAATCAAGTACATATCTGATTTTCTAATTATGTCCACACCAAGCACCAGAGTACAAGAATCCCTCAAGCATTTCCATAGAATGATGAGTGACTAATCACATACCAAAAAATTCTATTCAGAGAAAGAATCACACCTTCTCTCACCATGCACAAAGCATGCAAGTAGAGCTGCAACTATCTCATCCAATAGCACCCTAAGGAAGCAAGAGTCTAGAAAATATCTCTTCAAGAGATCCACAAAACAACAAGTTTTCTTAACCATGTAAAACCTGCAAAACCATAAAAAACATGCAAGTACAATACATCCTTAAAAAAGGAATAGCAATTCAGGAACCCTAGGCCCATTTCAAGCAAAATCCAAAACCACCAATATGCACATGCATCTGAGAAAGAGATAAGCTATTTCAGAAGCTTTTAAATCATCTAATGATTAACTCCATAGCCTTTATGCATTTGAGGTTAACAGAAAACACTGCCTTCCAGCACTAGGAAACACCACCCAACATAAGCACTCTCTTCCATGGATGAGAAACAACCCACACCTCTCCATATTACCAAGGAGTCTCTCACATAGAAACCCAATATGAAAGCTTTACTGCTACACAACCACGAAGCAAAGAAATCCACCTCATACATTAAGGTTATACCACTGCCAACTAGGAGACATAGATCACAAAAATTCAACATGACCAACTCCATTGTCTCCATATTCACCATCCTTCAAGCTGCATGTTGTCTCTGAATACCATAATACTTCCACTCATCAAAGAATCAATACATCAACCGATTTCTCCAAATTTCCTCAAGCCTGATTGGCTAAGAAATCCTCACAAGAGAAATACCCAGAACCAGCAACCAAGAGAAAGATCTAATATCACTTGTTGATATTAGGAAAGACCTTGACCTCCCTTTACCAGCTTTGATACCACTTGTTGGGAAAATTTTGGTCATCTTGAAGATAAGCATCTAAGATCTGTAGTGCATTTGGTAACTTTAATTTCAATAGATTACCTCAAAAACACATACAACTATGTCACAAAGTGGAATCAAACATAGTTCATTTCCCACATTAATCCTTCTAAGAGAAACTTATGTAAATTCAATTTCAACAAAAAAAAATTAACGGATTCTAACCAAGAAACAGGAAACATGAAAGATGGGACAAATCACATAGATTTATGTGGGGAAAACCCTTTCGGGTAAAAACCCCCACACTCCAAAAGCCCAAATCGCCATTGTATTATTCATGCAAATTGAACAACATAACCCCTTATACGATCTTCACACAGTTACAATACTTTCATACAACATATAGTATAGATATTATCTCTCATGGACCTCTGATCAACCTCTCGAGTGTTTACAAACCTCACCCCATTACAACACTCTCTCACAACATACAATGCATATTCACATTGAGAGAAGTTTCACATTCGATCCACACACAGAGAGTGGAATTGCCTCCTTCAGAACAACATTCTCGTCCTCTCCTCCTTTCTCACTCCAATCGTCGAACATTTAGAGAGTTCCATTTTGTTCACATGCTCAAATGGTATGTTGATCTTCTAATGGTCACAATAGTCCAACAACCAACATTTTACATTTTACTTCACCAGCAAGCTTTCTTCACCGCCCTGCAGTACACATCGGGCTGCCCAACATTAAATTCGATTAAAGAGAATATAGTTTTTAGCCAATGATTGTTGATTTACAACAGTGATGTAAAATCAACAAATGACATCGTTCCATGTGTCGACACATCATTTTTCCATCGCACTGGCAAAACCTGTCAGCTATGCTATGTTCTCCTCCTACCACACCATCACTAGCCATCCAACAGACCCTCGAGGTAAGGCGGTATACCGCGCTACTGCTCGACAAGTGTGAAGTCCCCACGATATGGTGGTAAACACCGCACCACCGCGCCAAAGCTTGAAGACACATGCGGTATGGTGGTATCGCCACACAACTGCCAGACAATGATGCCTCGCACTACCACACCTCTGTATGAAGACTCTTGCGGTATGGAAATATCACTGCACTACCACCAGATAGTCACAAAGCTCTCACAGTATGGTGGTAACCGCACTACCACTCCCTACTGTAAAGATACCCACAGTATGGCGGTGTCCACCGCAGTACCGCTACACGACCAGAGAACTCCGGTATAGAGGTAAACCATGCTACCACACCTCTTCCACAAAGACCTCATGGTATGGAGGTAAAGTCATGAACACCAAGGGGACATTTGCCAAGTCTCTAATAGAGGTTCAAGCCAGCAAGTTGAGATGAATTTTCCAACACTGCTGACATGCCAATGTCTCATTGATGAGATGATCATCAATTTGTAGAGGATACATCAAGGTGAGTCACACTGATATGCTCTTGTCGTGTCGATAAATCTCTTCTTACAATATCATGCGATCACAAAAGACTAGAACATTAGAACCACAAGTCAGGGGTTATGAAGTTTTGGAAACTCTGACTTACCAACCATAAAGATAAGTCTTACCAAAAATTTCTTTCCATGCCAACGTGAACCTCAGACTTCATCAACCAATTGCCAAGATGTGAGGGGCTGGTCACGGGATGAACATAATGGGCTTAAGTCATTACTTAAGCTCCTTGCCACCACCAAACACAAGTCACCATTGAAATAGAACATTTTGAGGATGCCATGACTATAAACGCATTAGGGTTTATTTGTAAACCCTATAATCACTCGAGAGAATAAATAAACCATTTCTAGGTGTATTCATCAACTTTTGGAGTTGCAAAACACATCACTGGAATGCTCTTGAAAAACCAACATTGAATTCACAACCTATTTCCTCTTATGTTGTATGAAAAACTCTCTGCAACTTCATGACAACATTTGCAACAAATTGATCAACTTTATAATATTTGCAAGATATGCACTTTAGCATCATCAACCTACCACACACTTCCAGAACCAGATCTGCTGCTCTCACATTCATCCTCTATCATCATTCCAACAATCTCCCTTGCATGATTTTCAATTTTGACATCAATGACAACTATATGCCAACATAACTATTCTGAGATAAATTACACAATAGAGGAATATAATAGGAAATATGCTTAAAATACTTGATAATAATATTCCACTTTCAGGGGGCAACCTCCTAATCCCCTTCAAGGGGGATACCTCCAATAGTCTTCAATAAGAAACAACACTTACTATGATGATAATAACATACCTATACCTTTTGTATATACCATACTTTTGTCATGGATGTCACCTAGGTCGACCTAGACAACCCTATATAAGCCTTAGGCTGACCTAAATAAACAAATAACAATATAACAATGACAATGACTTAATTGAGAGTTAAGGTAGCCACAAGCTGACTAATCATAACACTATACACACTATAGGGGTAGGGGCATAATATTTCCAAGTCCGCTTTACAAAACCATTGTCCTCAATGTTAACTTTTTTTCTTTTTTTTTCTTCTTCATCTCCTTTTTTTAACCTTCGCTTTCTCTTCTATTGTTGCTTCTTGTCTCTCTCTCTCTCTCTCTCTCTCTCTCTCTCTCTTTCCTTTTCTTTTTCTTGTTCCTTTTCTTTTTCTTCTTTTTTTGACTAATTTTTGTTGTGAAGAAGTTATAGAAAGATAATTTTGCAATAAATCACACAAATGAAGTCAAAATACTAAAAAAAATATGTAACTTACCAAGGCCTAAGTTGCACTTTCTCAAAAAAATCTCTCAAAAACTAGGTGTTTTGCATCCTTGAGAGTGAATTAATTGGAAACATTAATTTTATAATAAATCACTTAATTATTCTTCAATCACTCTTAAATGTTTATTGTAGTCTCCTCTCTTACTTTTTCAAAAACCCACTAAAAATCAAGAATAAATTTAGTAGGGTTTGGAATATGTGGACTTTCCAAATAAATTGGATAGACACCCTAATTCTATAATAAATCACTTAATTCGACTCCAATTCCTCTGAAATTTGTACTATATGTACTTCAATATTATCTTTAAAATACTTTAAAAATTAGACAAAAAACATTAAAATATAGGAGTTATGTGACACAAAATGACCTCCAAAATTAAAAAAATCTTGTCATCACAATGCCAAGATCATGCTCTGATACCACTTGTTTTGAGATAAATTGTGCAATAGAGGAATATGATAGGAAATATGATGGAAATACTTGATAATAATATACCACTTCAAGGGGTATAGCTCCAATAGTCTTCAATAAGAACTAATACTCAACATGATGATAATAACTAACCTATACGCCCTATATATCACAATTATGTCTTATCTATACTACCTCGGTTGACTTAGATACTTAATTATAACTGCTAGGATGACCTAAATACATATATATGATAATAATAATAATGATTATGCAACTTATTTAAGAGTTAAGGTAGCCACAAGTCAACTATTCACAACCCAATAAACACTATAGGTTTAGGGGCATAATATTTTGAGATAAATTGTACAATAGAGGAATATGATAGGAAATATGTTGAAAATACTTGATAATAATATGTCACTTCAAGGGGGTAACCTCATAATCCATTTCAAGGGGGAGACCTACAATATTCTTTGACAAGAACATAATACTCAACATGATGATAATAACCTGCCTATACCTCCTATATATACCATACTTGGGCCTAGGATATCACCCAGACTTACTTAGATAACCCTTTATAAGCCTTAGGGTGACATAAATAACTAAATAAAAATATAATAATAATAATATAACTTAACTAAAAGTTCAAGTAGTCACAAGCCAATTAATCATAACCCAATAAACACCATAGGTTTTAAGGGCATAACAACAACTATAACATCTGATAAAAATCCCCCTTTATGCATTGATGGATGTCCATAGCCTATTCCAAAGCTCCCATTTCGGTACAGGCAGGAAGGACGTTGGCAAAGGTTGTCGAGTTTGGCTTTACACCTACCAATTACATTTACTTGAATGTTTTTGAAGCCTTTTCAATAAATCCATTTTGTGCATATCTTGCAGTCCTTGCATTCCATACACCTTGCACTTGCACAAAAAATAGCACCAAAATAGAGCCCATGCCATTGGCATTAATTGAGCAGGAGAAAGGTTCATTAACAAATCAGAAGTCAAAGCTGACTGATGTTCTTTAAGTCCAGTCATGGAGTCAGGTTCATCCATCTAGTATCACCAGTAGAATCACGCTTGTTCAACATCTTTGTGGCAACTTCAAATCTTTCATGATCAGAAGCTTTATAAAGAGGATATTTGTTGGATTTAATCACAATTCTTTCTATATGGTTCAAAAATACTAGATAGCAAACATAGATTTAGTATCAAAAAATAGCTAAATTTATTCCAAAGAATGACATGTTGTAGCTGGGCGATACAGAAGGCAATAAGAACATGCCAAAGCACTCCTTTTAAGAGTAAATAATGCCCTCTTTCCAATATGATTTCCCACAACTCTCACACATGACCTCATACACTATTATGCAGTGTTGTTTCCAAGATGCTCTTCATATTATGTGTGGATAAAGTTTTCAACAAAAAAATTACTAACATTAACAAATTAGGTTGGAGTCGCATTATAGTTAGTTTGGGATGCTTTTAGTCCTCTGCATTGCCATTCTCAGAGGGCCTCATTTTCACAGGCTGTGTATAGTGGAATGTTTCATGGAGCACTTCAGCTTTATTGCTGGTGAGTTTGGAAGCCACAGTACTTCGGCATTTGTTCATCTCACTGTATTTTCAACACTGCATTCATCACAAAAGAAAAATAACATTCGACAGCCATGAATAATTTTGTGGATGCAAACGAAGGTAATATTTCTTCCAACCTCACTGAGGCAGTGATCCTATAACATTTTCAGTATATTTTCTATATGTGTTTTATTCAATTTGTTTCAAACTAGTTTTTTTGGGTTTTCTTTTTCCTTTTTATTTGAATCATAACAATATATGACTCCATGATATGTCTCACTCTATATGTCATAAAAAAATAAAATCAAGTTTGAAACCAATTGAATAAACATTATATTTATATTTGCAATACATGTGTAATGCTTCAAAATAAAACATTCATAATACTTTGGAATTCAAGATTTCAGTTTATTTATAAATGCCAAAAACTAGAAATTACATACAAACTCTATTAATAGAGCTTCAAATTTTCCTTTTTTTTCAAAAAATTCAAGATTTCAAAAAACGAAAAGTACCCTTTTACTCAAAACATGCTAAACAGCCATTTTGTTACATAAAATTCAATTTTTGGGTATTTTAGAAAAAAATGGCATTAATAGGGCACAAAATTGATTTTTTTCAAAATTTTCAAATTAAATCTATTCTTCTCATTTTTATCAAAATAAAATTCTAATAGGGAAGTTCCTTGATCCCTTAAGGGTGAACATGGCATCCAAATTGAAAACTATAAGGAAAAGGAGGAGAAATAAGCAACTTACCTCAATTTTTCCCAAAAATAAAATTGGAGAACACTTTAAGCACACCCAAACAAATCCAATCACAATCACATTCCCCTTCCCATTCCTATCCTAATACAAATATACAAATGAAAATGTGAGGGTTATAATGATTGGAACTTGGAACTTTAATAAATCCTAATGAGTCATGAAGTGGATTCAAGTACAATAACTATGTTTTTAGTATTAGTTTGCATGATACGTTGATACAATCAAAAAGACTAATGAAAAATAAGGCAATAATATAGATTTAAGTGATTTTAAGTATGTGATTTTGAGTAATAAAGATTGCATGAGGACATACAATATACTAAGTTGGGGGGAATGATGAGGTGCATTTATGTCTTATTTTATCCCATATTTTAGCCTTTTTCATAGCCTCTAATAACTACCTTTTTTCTCCATTTTCATATTATATCATTCCTATTTACTACCTTTCACTACATGTGATTAAATAAAAAATACCAAAGCAATGGAATGAGAAATATATCATTTGTGAGGGCTTGAAGTAGCCAAGAATAAGAGTGTGGTAGGAAGAACACTAGCGTGCTCTTTAAGAGAAACCAAAACTTGATAGAGTTGTGTGAGAGAGAGTTTGAGAATGTCAAAGTTGCAAAAAGAAATTCCAAAAAGAGCCAAGAGATTCCTCAAAGTTAAAAAAAAGAAACTAGATTAAAAAATGAGAGAGGATGCAAGCGGAGGCCACCAAATAGGAAATTATCATGGGATGCTAGTGTGTCACATAGACATTTGCATGTCACATTAGTATCTACATAATTTGGGCTAAAAATGACAAATCACTATCAAAATACAAGGCTAACACAAAGGTGACACCAAAATTGACAAAAAGAGACCACAATAAATAGGACTAAGCACCTTGGGAAGGAGAAAGGTTAACACAAGGGGTAATATGAGACTAAAATCACACTAAGGAATGGACACTAAAGTACGTACAAAATATAGCTTAAAATTGTAAGGTTATGGAATTTTTGAAACTACACAAGCATCAAATATATAGATTGAAAATGGAGTTACAATCAAGTTATCATCTTATATAAGCTTACCCTCTACCAAGTTACAAGTTCATCAAACATATAGAAATTAGAAAGAGAGTTACAATTAAGTTAAAATATATAATTTTACTAAATTTATTGATTCGTGCTACTCACTATGTTCAAATTCACTACTCTAATATATATACATTTATATACATGTGTGTGTGTACACAAACACATGAAATAGTCACATTTGTATCCATTATATACCAAATCGAGTTGTTATTATAAAAATCAAATAAATAGATTGGTTCAAGAGAGTTACAATAATGTAAGTATTTTTTGAATTGAATATAAACCTACTCTCTACTATTACAAGCTCACCAAATACATAGATTCAAAAGAGAGTTATAATCAACAACTTTGGATGTTATTTTTCTTCTTGAAACTATGATTAAATTGTGTGTTTACGATTTTATGTGGTAACTTTCTTTAATGGGTCTCTAAGTTAGCCTTACCTAAGTTTATGATTGTATAGGGCAAGTATGACCTATACAAACCAAAAATAATGATTGAGGTCACCTTGTATTCATTTGGTTTCTTTAAACATGTTATTATTAGATGTTATGTGACTTGAGTGTCTAGTTGTAACCCATAAGTGAAGCTACTATTATGGTTTTGGTAAGATTAATACTATATCAATTGCCTACAAAGTGCCCACGTGATGTGAAGGACAATAGAAATAGAATGTGGTTAATTTATATGTTGGGATTCATTTGATATTGTTAAAAATGCTTGTGAAAATCTCAATAATATTGCAGTTGTAAGCAAGGAATGATATTTATATATCCTTTGCTTCAAAAACCAAAGGATGTGTGTACTACGATTTATAAATGAATACTATGAACTACTGTATGCAATGTCTATATGGTATAATTATGTTGCAAACTTATATTGACCTTAAGAGGGGAGAAAATATTTCAATGGAGCATATTGATCGTTAGACCTTAGCTTTGAATTGTTGATCTTAAGGTCTTGACTACAGATTGTCAATGACCTTGAGTGTTATGAACATTTACTTATAAAGGGTTTTAAATTGTTATAATATGTAACAAGGTTGCCTCACATTTTTTGGTGAACCCTTGACAATGTTTGAAAGGATTTAAATACCTTGGGACTTAGTATGGTATAATGTACTTTTTATAAAAATGGATTTCTTTAGTATTGCCATAGGTAAGAAAGGTCTACTTGATAGATTATTCTTATGCGTGAAGTTGCATTATAGAATAAAAATGTTTTAACCTTGAACTTTATTATTGTTTGGAACATTAAATTAATATTGGTAAACACTATTATCAATGTCTACTTGTGGGAATAAATTCTAATCTAACAAATCAACTTAAATGAGTATTGGTGGCATAAAAAAAATGAATGATTTATGTTTAATTAATCTCTTAAGAATTTAGTTAACAATTGAACTTTAGATTCTATTGAAAAATTTAAAGATTTAGGAAATTTTAACGAGTTAATAAAATAAGGTGTGAACTTATAGGTAGACATTTTTTATTTAAATATAATTATATTTAATTTATATAATTTTTTGTTACTCAAGTCATGTTTAGATTTACTACTCACATATATATACATGTACGTCATCTCTCTCTCTCTCTCTCTCTCTCTCTCTCTCTCTCTCTCTCTCTCTCTCTCTCTCTCTCTCTCTCTCTCTCTCTCTCTCTCTCCTTGTCTTTCTTTATTATTGAGACGCATATGGAAGAAAAAAATTATATCGTCCTTTTCCTCTTCTTTTCTACTTTAATTATAAATGTTGACTATCATAGCTACCCCCTACCCATAATTTTGATGCTATCAATATTGTATTGTTTATAATCAGTACTCCCTTTCAAATGTGTTGGTGTGATATTTATTATAATTAGTATTCTCTTTCAAATACATTGGCACATTATTTATTATAATTATTACTCCCTTTCAAATGCACTAGCACATCATTTATTATAATCAATATTCCCTTTCAAATCCACTGGCATGCTACATCCATTAGTCATTCATTTTCTATCATCCTTTTGCTCTTTGTATTTTAATTATTGAATGTGAAAGGAGATGGGTTACATTTGACTTTTTACATTATATAGGTTATAGGGGAGAGGGGCTCATAGTGGTGCACCCTATCTTTGGGGTTCATGTGGTGTGTCACGTGGATTCAAAAGAAAAAAAATGTCTATCACGTCACTTCACCATGTGTGGATCAATTTTTTTTTTCAATTTTTGCCATCCCACCACATATTAGGCACTGATTCATCCATGTTGTTCCTAATGGGCCCATTTTTGGGTCCGTCTGACACTGGAGCAGGTCCACCTTTGGAGGAAGCACCAACAAGTTCAGGCATTGGGTCAGATAGATGCATGGAACTGGAACACCTCACCACCCCGAACATCCAGTTAAGAGAATTAATCGTGCATCGCCCCCTTTGTTAACTCCATTCAAAAAAATTCCTTGCACGTCCCTTCACATTTACTTGGCTTGACTGGCATGTTATTCGGATATAACAAGGTTATTCAATGCTCAAAATTCTCTTATATCCTGCTCATTGTTATTCCTTTCATTTGCATTTGTTCTGGAGTTTTCATTTGGTTAGGAACCCATACATGTTCGGCTCTACATGACTCATTGTTCGGCTCTGCACTCTCAAAAGCTCCCTTTTTCTTTTAGGCGAGGCTTTTTACCTCAGTAGGCTTGTACCATTATCTTTCATTTCGACGATATTTTGCCATGCACTTATATTATTTTTTTCTTCATTGCACAAAATTTCACTATGTGATTTTCTTTTATATTTGATTGCTACTATGAAATATGATGCAAGAGAATCTAGGGGTACTATCAATCTTGCATCACCAAAAATATTGCTATTTTAATTTTGTTTATTTTCAATAAGGTCTTAGGGGTTAGGAGAACAAATATTTTGATTTACAACTTTGTAATTTCTCTTGGGATGAAATTGTAATTGTAATTTTGGTGGGAATCATGCATTTGTGAGTATTTTCTAAAGAAAATTTGGGAAATTCCCCGCTTGGCCATCCAATTCTTGGTGGGGACCATTTGGGATTCATGTGCTTGCATGTAATTGCATGTTTGTGACACAATCTTTGCATGTTGCATGACTATATTTGGAGATGTCGGGGCCACCAAGAGTCAAAGAAGGTGTCTTGATTGACCAAGAAGATTGAACAAAATTTAGGAGCCCATGTGAAGGTGGTGAAGGAAATGAATTATTTTATATTTTATTTTCTAATCTCTACTCAAGTTGGGCATTTGAATTCTTGATGGTATTTGGAGGTTGTTTTGGGAAACTAATGGTGGTTTCTTCTCACACAATTTTTATATAATGATGCTTGCTCATTTGGTGAGGGTAGTTTTTGGATAAGTTGTGGTTGCATTCCTAGATGTTTTCAGAATGATTCCAGAAAGTTGAAGACATTATGTTATAGATTTTTGTATGTTTGAATCCCAAATTGTAAGGAAGCCCATAACCTTTAGTTTGATGTAATCATTTTATGATTTAAGCAAATAAGAATGTTGTTGATTTTATTTTTAAAAAATTTAAAATTTAATGGCATATTATAGTCATTTTTCTATTCTCTTTGTGTGTGTTTGATTTTAGATTTGTAAGGGGAGTCCCCTTCATCAGTGGTATCAAAGCAGGAGTTCCAGAGTGTGCAAGCAAAAGCGTCGATTTGAGGTAGTTGCAGCAAGACTTGAGGGTGGAGAGTGTGTGGATTTTGTTTGTAGATGGATGTGCAACCTACAAGAATACATTTTCAAAGGGTTTGAGGAATTGAGGTTACCATGGTTGTAAACAAATCGTTGAAGGAGGCAGTTTACAATAATATTGGTGAATATTGAAAGAGGGTTTTGTAAAGAGATCATTGAAGGATGCAGTTTACATAGGTAAAACTTGAGGATTTGAAGGTATTTTTAAGGCTTTGTGAGGCCCTGAAAATGGAAAAGATAAATAAGAAAAAGACTTTTGTCGTTAGACTAATTTTGAGGATTCTTAGATTTGAGAAAATAAGAGAGAGAATTGGAGAGAGAGCAAGAAGAAATAAGAGTTGAGATGATAGAATTGTAGCAACAAGTGGATGGATTAAGAGAAGAGATTGAAAGGAGAAAACAAGAAAGGACAATATTTGAAGGTAATTTTTACTATCCTTCTAATGATATTTTGATTGCAGGAAAGAAAGATGTAGTAGGGTGTCAAACAAGTGGCACAAAGGAAGAAGAAGAGGATGAATACAAAGAAATTGATGAATCTGAAGCTAAGGAATGTCTATTGGAAGACATGAAGGATGAAATTGCAGAGGTTGTAGCAAGAAAAAAAGAGTTGAGTGCAATGGAGGACATTGAAGAAGATGAAAACCAAGCTGCAATAGTTAAAGAAAAGGTAAAACTTGCATTTTGTGAGTTCATCGATGATTCTAGTTTGCATGTGAATGATATGAATGAGATGGATAGATATGAGGAGGCTAAAAGTTTTGTTGCAGCAGTAAGGAAAAGAGGAATATCATATTTTGATAAGGTTAGAGCCAAATTTGATTTGTGTTAAAGCGATATGATAAGTGACAGCAAAGAAAGAACTGCAATAGTGAAAGTTGCAACAGAAGGCAATGAGGTAAAATTAGATTTTAATGCATATTTTAATGAAGCTAAGAATGTAGAAATGGATAAATTTGTTGCAATAATGAATTAATTTGATAAGGTTGAAATTGAGAAATAGGAGGTGAAGGTAAAAGAGGAGTTTGATAGAGAGATTTGTAAGAATGGTAATTTATTGCAGGATAGAAAGGATGAATATTTTGATTGTGTTACTGACATTGAAATGGATGCAGAGGAGGAAGATAGAAAGGATGAATATCTTGATTGTGTTACTAACATTGAATTTGCAACACTGGTTATAGGAAAAGGAAGTGATCAATACAGTTGCATGTCTTGTAGAAGGCATGAAAGAAGAAAACAAAGTTGAAGATGCAACAGGTGATGAAAAGGTAAATTCAAATTTCATGTTGAGATGGATGAGTTAGTGAATGCAGATGAGATGGTTCAATTGTATTTTTTTAGAGATGTTTGGTATGTAGAGAAGGATTTGTATGGTGTTGCAAAGTTAAGTGTAGGTGCAGATTGGTGGAGGTGGATAGACTATGTGGGTTGAATCCAACAAGATTGGAGGAGAATGTGAGATACATTCAGAGGAGGTGGTCTGGTTATGGTGGAGTTGATTCCACATCAAAGAAGAGGAGTAAAGAGAAGAGTTGTCAGAGAAGGAAGCTTGTTCCCATTAAGTGTTGTAAGAGGAGAAAGAAGAATCAATTACAAGTACCAATTTCAATAATGGAGTTTTTTTAGGATTGCTTGCAATCCGAATGGGTGGTATTACCACTCAACTCCATTTTGTGAATCCATATTCACAATTTTTTTTTGACCCTGGGTGTCTAATGCAAGAGCATCTAGGAGTACTAGCAATCTTGCATCACCAAAAATATTGTTATTTCAATTTTGTTTACTTTCAATAAGGTCTTAGGGGTTAGGAGACAAACATTTTGATTTGTAACTTTGTAATTCCCCTTGGGATGAAATTGTAATTAGAATTTTGGTGGGAAGTAAACATTTGTGAATATTTTCTAAGGTAAAATTGGGAAAATACCCCTCTTGGGTGTCCAATTCTCTGTGCGGACCATTTGGGGTGCATGTGCTTGCATGCCTTGCATGTAATTTTATGTTTGTGCCACACTCTTTGTATGTTGTTGCATCACCATATTTGGAATCGTTAGGGCCACTGAGAGTCAAAGAAGATGTCTTCATTGACCAAGATGACTAGCCAAAAGTTACGCACCCATGTGAAGGAGGTGAAGGCAATGAATTATTTTATATTTTATTTTCTTATCTCTCCTCAAGGTGGGTGTTGGAATTCTTGATGGTTTTTGGATGTTGTTTTGGGAAACCAATGGTGGTTTCTTTTCACACAATTTCTATATAATGATGCTTGCACATTTGGTGAGGGGGGCTTTTGGATAAGTTGTGGTTGCATACCCAGATGCTATTAGACTGATGCTAGAATGTTGAAGACATTATCTTGCAGATTTTTGTATATTTGAGGCCCAGATTGTAAGGAAGCCCATGAGCTTTAGTTTGATGCAATCATTTTATGATTTAAGAAAATAAGAATGTTGCTGATTTTCTTTATTCAAATATGAAATTTAATGACTGTTATCAATTTTTTCACCATAGCTCAAGTTGACAGAGCTGATTGATTAAGGTTCATCTTAAGGTGAAGAGTTTCATTTTATTTATGCAAGTTCTTTAACCATTGCATACATGTGAGTGTTTAATTGTTTAAGTGCAATGTGTTTAGTTTGTTTTTATCATTTATAACATTAAGTATTATTTGAAATGTTAAAGAAAATGCTTTCATTCTGATATTCATTCACAATGTTTCATACATTGTTAACAAAAAAGAAAAAATACAAAATTGAACAAGTATTTCACAAATGTTCTTTGTATTCATTTGACAAAAGAAGAACCAAGTGTCCCACACAAGCCATGGGAATAGCTGAAACAATGAATCAAAAGGATTATGCTACACTACAGAAGATAGATGGAATAAAATAACATGTAAGAAGGAACATAATAATCATTGCCTGATTATTGTCTTCAAGTTTCCTACGGAGTGGTGCACCCTTCCTTGATTTTGTGCTCCAAGTGAACCTACAAGTGATTATAAAATTTTGTTAGAGCTCATACTATGAACCTATCTACATGATCTATCAACAATTATGTATGATACTTCTTATGATGCATTGAAACAACTAAGCAAAAGATGAGTGCAAGTGAATCCAAAGGAGGAAAAATCATAAGAAACATTGTAATTATTGTTTTTAATCTGACACTGTTTGTTTCCTATGTAGGTATAGGACAAGTATGCTACTTTTTTGTTTTGCATAAAGCATATGGTGTAAAATGGGCTCCCACAAGGGTTGAGACCTGGCATGCTGCCCCTCAACACTCCATAAGGAGGTTTCCAAAAAGAAACAATTAAATGTTTCTCAAAGAGATATACATCTGAAGGAGTGCATCTAAATATCATAAGAGCTCAAAAAAGTGACCACTTGAGACAATCAAATCTCAATGTGCAATGAATTGAAAATCACAAGTGGTCAATTGCTCAAGCACAATATCATGAAATGTTATAGTGAATAGGCATACATAATGCCTTGTTTACAAGTCATCAATAGCAACTAAAGCACTTTGAGAAGCTTCAGAACATTTTCATCATGGTATTGTATCTCAAGGTTCCTTATGCATAAATAAAAATTCCATGTCAACATTTACTGTTTAGGAGACAAAAATGCATGAAGAGTGCAAAGTAAGGTTGGTTCCATCAAGAAACAAGTTTTCAAGTGGATGGAAGTTATATAGGCATGAATTTGCACCCCTAACACAAATTCCCCTTTACCCCCTTACACTTTAGAAAACCTAAGGCGGAGGCTTAATTCCACTTAAGCCCACTGCTCACATCACACTTGGTGCCTATTGTATGTGTCGATGGGGGCGTTTCTATCGGGGACACCCACATGGCGTATGGACATCCGCATGGCGTGCTTACATCCCTGGCAGATTCCTTTGGCTGGAGACTGCAAAAATGTTACACTTCCTATTGGGAGTCGAAGTGTAACACCTCTCTTTGATTGGCCGACCTGAATATGGATGCTTTTCATCCTCTTCCTTCATATTTTTCATCTCTCATTCCATTCTCAAGTTTGGCAGGATCAATTTGAGCATTCTCTCCATTCCATCCACTCATCCACAAGCTCTGTAGCTGCACTTCACATTTCATAGAAGCAATCTATCACTCCATCACTCTGATAGTGCGAGCACAGGAAAAACACCATTGTAGTAGAGGCTTGAGTTCCTCTCATCCTCTCCTCCACTAGCCTTGAGTGCTTTGGACGGAGGTGGTAAGCTCCTCTTATCTTCTTTGTCATTTTGGTTGAGTAAGAACATACGGCTTTGTAGTGTCTTTTGTTTATGTAGCTTGTATTCTCTTCTTTATCATTATTTCTATCATTGCAAACTTGGATATTTGTGGAGGTGGAAACACCAAAGCGGGGGTCTGACTGAGGCAAATGCCTATACAACCCCCCAACATTTCCTCGTTGTTTGTGTGCAGGTGGAGAGATCTCAAAGAAAACTGGCGAGGTTGTTGTTGTGTGAAATCATCTTCGTCACCCTTGTGGTAATCTATTTCCTTTATCACATTCATCTTTATGTTTTCACTCTTCTTTATCTTATTTTGTCATTCTAGAAACTTCTAAACTAGGATGATAGTTCTTTTTTAGGGTTTAAACATCGTGTCTAGTTTTCTAGCCGTACGGATGCCAGCACACCTGTGAGATGCCAGCGTATCGCACTCTCATCCTAGAACCAGACTTCTATCCTCCAATAGATCTAAGAGCTACCTAAGAAGTAGAGTTGACTCTAAAAACTAACTCGCCTAGTCTCCCTTCAACTCTCGGATTTGTAGAGTGATCAAAGGACCTTATTATCCTCATCATTCTCATCTCGCCTATCCTAACCTTCCTTTAAATTGAGGTAAGTTAGGATAGCCATACTACTCTTGGCCTTACGTGACCTGGGGCCTTGCATTCATTAGTCTCCTTCTCTTACATTTTTGGTGAACCCAACGTGAACCAACATCTACCCATTTGTAAGTGTCCCGAGCCTTTTCTCTTATACCTTTTGGTCGTTGTAGCTATGTGTGTTGTGAAATTTTATTAGCATCACAACCCAGTCTACGGACTCTAAGAATATTGTGAGAAGTCAGTGACACCTACTAATGGAGAATATGAAGGTCTCTTATAGATTCACTACTAGCCTTTTCTCTGGTTTTGCAATTGGTCTATCCATGCAGGAGCATGTATCGCGGGGTGAATCTAGATTCCTTGATGAAACTGATTGCATCCCTACCCATCTTGCATCACCAACCTCCTCATCTGTACATGAGCATGAGGTCATCCATATCCCTTCTGACTACATTGTTAGCCTTAGCAAAGGATTGGGTGCCTTGGAAAATCACCTGGAAGGAAACCCAAAACTAGCTAGGGCTGCTAGGGTTATCAGTGAAATAAGATATATGGTAGGAAAAAACCAGATAGGCATAGAACTTTTGGCTAGTTTCATGGGTCTGGCCAAAGCATGTGCCCCTCTTAACCATAGTCACATGGTACGAGGTGGCCTCTTCGAAGAACGTGAGAGATAGTTAGAAATGTCAATTCCTCCTACGTCTGTGTACATGGCTGACACAATCCCTTCGGTCAGTGTGCTTGTTGCTTCCAAAAATTCTAAAACTATTAGGATAAACATAAACCCTTTAGGTTTCCACTTCACCCTTTCTACCACCTCCGGTGGTGGAGGATTTGGCAAGATGACCAATGTTGGCTTTGGTGGTGGAAACTGTTGGGAATTTTTTGCCTCAACATTCTGGTTTCCCTTGAAGACTTGGTCGATTTCTTCATGTTTATGGCCTTTACCGTCATATCGTTGCATACTTTCCTTGGTGGTGCGGTTGTGCGGTTTACCACTTTATTGCAAGCCTATGTTGCTTGGTCCACGGTTGGGCAGTGTTACTGCCTTACTATTGTGGTCTTCTCCTTGTTTGGCGGTGGCGCGGTGAGCAATGGGTTGGCAGAGCATTCCCTTACCTCCTTACCACAAGGTCAATATCTAGTAGTTGAGGTAGCATGGTGAGCGGCGCAGGAGTGGTGAGCTGGTGGGTGACGGTCTACCGCCTTACTGCGAGCAATGAGAAGTCTCACCGTGGTGGCCATGGTAAGCGGTTAGCAATTGGTGGTGACTGTTACCACCCCACCGCAAACGGTGAGAATGCTCACCATGATGGCTGCTGTGAGACCATTGGCGATCTGCGAGAGCAGTCCCCTCCCTACCGCGGGATGGCCTCGTGGCCTCCGTGGTAGCACAGTGAGACCATTGACAGTTTGGCTGGCAGTTACCGCCACACCGCAGGAAGGCTTGAAAGGGTTAGCGATAACGCGGTTGGAGGCCAAGGTTGAGTCGACACAGGCTTATCACCACACCGCGGGGTGGCTTTATGGGCTCGGTGGTAATGCAAGTACAGTCTGAGTGAGCTTGGGTGAGCTCACTACAATGCTGTGGTCAGGTCGATTGAGCTCAACGATAGCATGGTTGGAGGCTGAGGGTCGACATGGGCTCACCGCCATACTGCGGTGGGTGTTTGGACTTGGAGCAGTAGTGCGGTGGATGGTAGAGGTGAGCTTAGAGCTCGACTGACTAAGATTGACTGAGTTTGACCAGAGGTCAAAGCAGTGAACGACCAGAAAGGTGACATGTGGCTCAGCATCAGGATGTTGATTGGCTAGAAGCCAAAATAGTGTATGAAAGTTATTGTAGGTCGAGTTTTCAGCTGAAGACAGGACCCGATTGAGGCAAGGAATTGAATGCCTGGGCGGCTTGATGCAAGATCTGTTAGTGAATATCCTAATGACAGGTGTATGAAAGTTATTGTAGGCCGAGTTTTCAGCTGAAGACAGGACCCGATTAAGGCAAGGAATTGAATGCCTGGGCGGCCTGATGCAAGATCTGTTAGTGAATATCCTAATGACAGGTGTATGAAAGTTATTGTAGGTCGAGTTTTCAGCTGAAGACAGGACCCGATTGAGGCAAGGAATTGAATGCCTGGGCGGCCTAATGCAAGATCTATTAGTGAATATCCTGATGATAGTTGATTTTTTGGACAGGCAGAATAGGTTGGTGCATGGTAAGAGATTAAGTAATCTCGTGCACACGTGAAAGAAAAAAAAAAGGAACGATTTGAGTGAGAAGTAGAGAGT
Organism: Sequoiadendron giganteum; assembly: GCA_007115665.2. Classification (NCBI taxonomy): domain Eukaryota; kingdom Viridiplantae; phylum Streptophyta; class Pinopsida; order Cupressales; family Cupressaceae; genus Sequoiadendron; species Sequoiadendron giganteum. Next base: position 639,969,777 of record CM021107.1, read on the forward strand.
GTTTGAGCGGTCTTGACTGTGAACACTTTGTCTCTTAGTTCTGCAAAGATGTGAACCTGTGGAGGCCGTGTGGCTGGGTTGGCCATGAGGCTGGCTGTGACAGTCAACTGAGGAGCTAAAGGGAATCTACATGGTATGTCTTTTGAAGACATTGTAACTATGTGAAGGTTTTGTATTTTGTGTTGCCTGCTTTCTCCAGATGGGCAAGATGTAATCTCTTGAAGAGCATAGCTCTATGGTTGTATTGTAACTGGTTTTTTGTTACTGAATAATACAAGTGAGTTGAGTGTTTTGGAGGGTGGGATTTTTTACCTGAAAATGTTTTCCCCACATAAATTTGTGTGTCCATATGTTTTTTTTCATGTTGTCTGATTCATCTTCTTGAATCTATGCTTGTGTTGAATCTGCTATCTTGTTAAGCATTTATTTTTCTCAGAAAGATCAATGGGGGATCCACTGTGCCTGCTTCCACTTTATGCCATGGTTTGTGTCTTTGATGTGATTTGAAGGAATGAAAATCACTAAGGCATTGTTGTCTTAGATGTCCGCTCTATGATGACAGACCCATCTCCTATCCCCAACAAAAACTTTGGAAGTGGAGGTGACCTTGGCGGAGGTGGTTCTGGTGGAGGCCATAATGGTGGCTTTGGAAGTGGCAGTGGCTCCGACGAAAGTCACACTGATGGCAGCGGCATCAGTGGAAGCTTTGGCAGTAGTCACAATGATAGTCTAGGTGGTGGCTTTGGTGGTGGTTCCAGTGGTCCTATGCCTTCTAATGACCCTATTCTAAACTCTCTTCTTCAAAATATGGGGAAGATGTAGAATCAACTAGCAAACCTATCCTAGGCCTCGACCCAGCCTATCTTCTAACCCTTCTTCTAACATAGTCTATTGTCGGTCACAATTTTAAACACTCCTTTCTCACAAGGGATGGAGATTCCTAAATTCGAGAAGTGCAACGGTAAAGGGAACCCATAGACACATGTGTTCACCTTTAATGCCTTATGCAAAAAAAAATTCCATCATGATGCATTGATGGAAAAATTGTTTCCTTGATCCCTCAACGATACAACACTCGAGTGGTATTGTTCCTTGCCTGGAAATTCCATCTTTACATTTGATCAGCTTGTGAACCAATTCCTACAATAGTTCCAAGCCAACATCGGATGAAAGATGACCTTCTCCGACCTTGTTTGGTGTAAACAAGGGGATAATGAGAAGATTACAGACTTTATAGTGTGATATCATACTCTCTTTTCACAAATATCATATCCATTACCTGAATCGGATGTATAGAAGGTGTTCATAGGGAACTTACAAATGCCTTGGCAAGAGAAGTTCACCCTTATGAAATACCCTTCTTTTGTGCATCTATGTGCAGCTTTATAGGAGTACCAATAGATAGTAGTTTAGTTTGGGGGTCCTTCCTCGCACTCCTATATTGAAGGGAAGTCTATCATATCAATCTCTGGAAAAGGTAAAGTCATTGTGAATTTAGTAGCTTTTGTGGATAACAACGGCCTCAGGCACAACCGAAAGTTTACGAAGTTATCAAAATCTTATTCTTCCATGTTGCAGAGGTTGTTGAAGGATAAGATCGTTAACATGCCAACTCCTAAACACAATAGCACAATAGGCAATTAGTGCCAACTTTTGCACCAGAATTTAGTGTATTTGAGTGCATGAATTGAACAATTTGGCTAGCGCCCAACTCGGTACAAACAAGCATGGTCAAATCAGCATCGTATTTTGCACCAAGTTTTGTGTCGGCTTTAGCATCGTATTTAGTGTCGGCTTTAGCATCGGGACATCATAGTGCCTTTGATGGTGGCTAAAATTGCACCGGGTAGTAGCATCATAAATTGCACCGAAATGGGCACCCAATTTGGCTTCCGATTTTACTTCCATGTTTACTCCCATTTTTGCTTCTAGTTTTTCTTTGAATTTGACATCCAGTTTTGCTTCCAGTTTTGCCTCCAAGTTTGCTTCCAGTTTTGCCTCCAGGTTTGCTTCCAATTTTGCTTCCAGTTTTGCTTCCAATTTTGCTTCTTGTTTTGCTTCTAGTTTTCCTTCTAGTTTTACTTCTGGTTTTGTTTCCAATTTTTCTTCTGGGTTTGCTTCCAAGTTTTCTTCTAAGATTGCTTCCAGTTTTGCTTCTAGTTTTTCTTCCAGTTTTGCTTCTAGTTTTGCTTCTAGTTTTGCTTTCAATTTTGCTTCCATGTTTGCTTCTAGTTTTGCTTCCAAGTTTGCTTCCAGGTTTGCTTCCATTTTTTCTTCCATTTTTGCTTCCGGTTTTGCTTCCAATTATGCTTCCATTTTTTCTTTGAGGTTTGATTCCGATTTTGCTTCCAATTTTGATTTCAAGATTGCTTCTAGTTTGTCTTCCATTGTTTCTTCCTTTTTTTATTCTAAAAATGCTTATTGTTTTGCTTCCATTTATTAATTTAATATGTTTTATTTCAATTTGATTAGTTAAATATGTTGTGCCTCTTAAATAACTCATATGATTATAGAGTAAGTAATTTAATTATTTAACTCATATGATTAAATAACAATATAATTATTGTAACATAATCATCATCTATAATTAAAACAAGTGAGTCAAATATTTATAATTTGATTGAATTTGACAACATCCATCTTGAGCAATAAATTAAAATCATCATACTTAATAAATATCCATCCAAAAATCATCGACCACTATTAATATATATAAATTGACAAGTCAATACTGATAAGATGATCATCATATATAACTAAAACAAGTGAAAGTCAAATATGCCAGTACATCAAAAACATGTCAAAATGATACATGTCCAATAGTCGACATAAGTGAAAATGATACATGTACAAATGATATAAATAAAATTGATAAATTCTGTAGCTCAAATTGATACAAGTCAAGATGATACATGTCCAAATGATATAGTGTCCAAAATGATACATGTCAATAAGTTACAACTCAACAATATAGTACTGTAGACCATGAAAACGATACATATGATAGTAACCATGAAAAGTGTCATCATAACGATATATCAGCAATGATCCATGATGTAGTCTATATGATCATGAATGTCATTGGTTACTATCACCAACTGTCTCATCATCATCATTATCATCGACCTAGGTGTCTTCCATATCTGCATCATCATCATCCTCTCACATGTGATCTATACTAGTAGAACTAATATTTTGTTGATCTATATCATGTTGAGGATCATCTTATCTTCTGGAAGACCAGTGTTTTGCAAAAAAAAACATTTAAAATGAAAAGTTATTATTTATTTCATGCAATAATTTATTTTTTTGTTATATATCTAATATTAAAACATATGAAATGAAACCATAATCATATTACATCATATCAAAGTGCACATACAATATTAAAATTTAAAAAAAGTTACAACTAATACTGGTGAGGCAGGAGAAACTTCAGCTTTCAAAAACAAAGCCAATTAGGCTGGCAAACTTATGGATCAAGCCAGCATTCGGTGGAAGAGGAAGAAAGATGACTAGAAATCTAGAGGCCCACCATAATGGGTTTTGGTATTCAACCATGAGATTAGAAGAGAGAGTTGATATCACATATCAAAAAATTAAGCATGCATTCTTCCAGCCAGTGGAGAAGGAGATGATTGCTTTGCTTCATTAGGCTGGCAGACCTGTGGATCAGGCCAATATTTGGTGGAAGAGGAAGAAATATGATTGGAACTCTGGAGGCCCACCGTAATCGACTTCGGTATTCAAACATGAGAGAAAAAGAGAGAGCTGATATCACATATCAAACATTAAGCATGCATTCTTCTAGCCAGCGGAGAAGGAGATTATTACTTTGCTTCATTTTCATTTGCATAACCATATCATGGTGTGGGAACCAAGAAGACCAAGGATGTCTAGTTTTATGTGGAGGTAATGGATGTGGTCCAAACTTTAGGAGGGGCAAGAAGGTCAATGTATGATCCTGATGAAATTGAGGAAGAATAACAAGAGAGGGACAGGACTGCAAAAACACAAAACATGTAATAGAGCTATGGGAGAAAGCTCATCTAAAAGATTAGATTACATAATCATGGACTATAGAAACACAAAACATATAAAAAAGGAAAGATTCTAAAACTGAAAACTGATTATACCCCGCAAATAAGATCATGCTATCCATAATCCACGCACTCATTTTAAGGCATTCAAAAAATAAAATAGAGATATAGTCTCCCCACTAAAATACAAGCATACATAGTAACTAGGGATTAAATTCCTTTAACAATTTTCTCAAAAACATGCGATTATAAAACAATTAGCTTTGAATTAACAAGGATAAGGACAAGAACGTACGATTGCCTCTAGATGTACAAGGGTGCTTCACTTGAGCACCCCCCATGTAGCTCTCCTCCCTTCCTCTCTTCATTTATATGACCACCAATCTCACCTCAAGCTACTCTTGCAAAAAAACTATATATATATATCATATTCATTACAATTAGTCTAGGTTTCTTGTTTCTACAACCCCCTCCTCCTCCTTCCCTTACAATCACAAAAAGAATGAATCCTTCATAGCCAAAATCCCAAATTCTCAATAGTCAAAATGGATATAAATTCAAAACCCAATAAAAACACAAAATACTCAAACACCAAAATTAAGATCAGGCTCCTCTAAAACCCAAGAAGAAAAAGAAAAAAAGAATCACATAAAATTGAAGCTTCTGGAATAAAAGTATTTGACCACATATTTGTGTCCAAAGGTCAAGAGATCGAGACTCGCGGAGCTTATGTCATTTTCACTACCTTGTCTCACATTTTTATCTTTCTTTAGCATATCCTTGCAAGCTTAATGGCAGATTAAAAATAAATGCTTTCATTGAAACCCCAACTATTACTAAAGCCTTCTTAAAAAGGAGCATCAATTTAAAACATATACATGCAAGCCCTTTCAAGGCTTAAATAGACTAGCCTCTGCACTAAACAATTTCCACAAACAAACAAAGGGCATTGCAATATAATACAAAATAAAATAAAAAACAAAAGTTAATTGTGAACCAAGATGAGCACCACAGACCTTGTTTTGAAGCACAGAAATTCGTTGTTTAAAAAAAATTGTACCTCCGCTAATCCATTGCAACGAAAATCAATAACAATTCCATGAAATCCATGAAATACTAAGGCATAAACATATCCTCATCCTCTTGCTACTCCTCCTCCTTACACATTTGTCAAGCAAGTAAGAGAGCTATGGGAGTAGCCTCATCTAAAAGATTTTGAACTAGAGTTTGATATACCATTTAGAGAGCTTGTTTTTCATGGAGTTCTCCAAAACATACGATGATAAAACAATTAGATTTGAATTAACAAGGATAAGGATGAGAACTTACAATTGCCTCTAGATGTAGAAGGGTGCTTCACTTCAACACCCCCCATGTAGCTCTCCTCCCTTCCTCTCTTCATTTATATGACCACTAGTCTCACCTCAAGTTTCTCTTGCAAAAAAAAGAATATATCATATTCATTACAATTAGTCTAGGTTTCTTGTTTCTACAACCCCCTCCTCATCCTTCCCTTACAATCACAAAAAGCATGAATCCTTCACAAACAAAACCCCAAATTCTCAATAGTTAAAATGGATATAAATTCAAAACCCAATAAAACAAACCCAATAAAAACACAAAATACTCAAACACCAAAATTAAGATCAAGCTCCTCTAAAACCCAAGAAGAAAAAGGAAAAAAGAATCACATAAAATTGAAGCTTCTGGAACAAAAGTATTCGACCACATATTTATGTCCAGAGGTCAAGAGATCGAGACTTGCGGAGCTTATTTCATTTTCACTACCTTGTCTCACATTTTTTTCTTTCTTTAATAGATCCTTGCAAGGTTAATGCAAGATTAAAAATAAATTATTTCATTGAAACCCCAACTATTACTAAAGTCTTCTAAAAAAGGAGCATCAATTTAAAACATATAAATGAAAGGCCTTTTAGGGCTTAAATAGACTAGCCTTTGCACTAAACACTTTCCACAAACAAACAGAGGACATTGCAATATGATACAAAAGAAAATAAAAAATAAAAGTTAATTGTGAACCAAGATGAGCACCACATACCTTGTTTTGAAGCACATAAATTCGTTGTTCAGAGAAGTTTGAACCCCCGTCGATCCATTGCAATGAAAATCAATCACAATTCCATCAAATCCATAAAATACTAAGGCATAAACATATCCTCGTCCTCCTGCTGCTCCTCCTCCTTAAAGATTTGTCATGCGAGTAAGAGAGCTATGGGAGCAGCCTCATCTAAAATATTTTGAACTAGAGTTTGATATACCATTTAGAGAGCTTGGTTTTCATGGAGTTCTAAAAAACATACGATGATAAAACAATTAGCTTTGAATTAACAAAGATAGGGACAAGAACTTACAATTTCCTCTAGATGTACAAGGGCACTTCACTTGAGCACCCCCCATGTAGCTCTCCTCCCTTCCTCTCTTCATTTATATGACCACCAGTCTCACCTCAAGCTACTCTTGCAAAATAATATATTTATCATATTCATTACAATTAGTCTAGTTTTCTTGTTTCTACAACCCCCTCCTCCTCCTTCCCTTACAATCACAAAAATCATGAATCCTTCATAGACAAAACCCCAAATTCTCAACAGTCAAAATGGATAAATTCAAAACCCAAAAAAACAAACCCAATAAAAACACAAAATACTCAAACACCAAAATTAAGATCGAGCTCCTCTAAAACCCAAGAAGAAAAAGAAAAAAAGAATCACATAAAATTGAAGCTTCTGGAACAAAAGTATTTGACCACATATTTATGTCTAGAGGTCAAGAGATCGAGACTTGCAGAGCTTATTTCATTTTCACTACCTTGTCTCGCATTTTTTTATTTCTTTAACAGATCCTTGTAAGCTTAATGGAAAATTAAAAATAAATGCTTTCATTGAAACCCCAACTATTACTAAAGCCTTCTTAAAAAGGAGCATCAATTTAAAACATATACATATAAGGCCTTTCAGGGCTTAAATAGACTAGCCTCTACACTAGACACTTTCCACAAACAAACAGAGGGCATTGCAATATGATACAAAATAAAAAAAGAAAAAAAGTTAATTGTGAACCAAGATGAGCACCATAGACCTTGTTTTGAAGCACATAAATCCGTTGTTCAAAAAATTTTGAACCTCCGTCGATCCGTTGCAATGAAAATCAAACACAATTCCATCAAATCTATGAAATACTAGGGCATAAACATATCCTCATCCTCCTACTGCTCCTCCTCCTTAAAGATTTGTCAAGCGAGTAAGAGAGCTATGGGAGCGGCCTCATCTAAAAGATTTTGAACTAGAGTTTGATATACCATTTAGAGAGCTTGGTTTTCATGGAGTTCTCAAAAACATACGATGATAAAACAATTAGCTTTGAATTAATAAGTATAAGGACAAGAACTTATTATTGCCTCTAGATGTAGAAGGGTGCTTCACTTCAACACCCCCCATGTAGCTCTCATCCCTTCCTCTCTTCATTTATATGACCACCAGTCTCACCTCAAGCTGCTCTTGCAAAAAAATAAATCATATTCATTACAATTAGTCTAGGTTTCTTGTTTCTACAACCCCCTCCTCCTCCTTCCCTTATAATCACAAAAGCATGAATCCTTCACAGACAAAACCCCAAATTCTCAACAGTCAAAATGGATATAAATTCAAAACCCAAAAAAACAAACCCAATAAAAACACAAAATACTCAAACACCAAAATTAAGATTAGGCTCCTCTAAAACCCAAGAATAAAAAGAAAAAAAGACACATAAAATTGAAGCTTCTAGAAAAAAAGTATTCAACCACATATTTGTGTCCAGAGGTCAAGAGATCGAGACTCACGGAGCTTATTTCATTTTCATTACCTTGTCTCACATTTTTTTCTTTCTTTAACAGATCCTTGCAAGCTTAATGGTAGATTAAAAATAAATGCTTTCATTGCAAGGCCTTTAAGGGCTTAAATAGACTAGCCTCTACACTAAACATGTTCTAGAAACAAACAAAGGGCATTGCAATATAATACAAAAGAAAATAAAAAATAAAAGTTAATTGTGAACCAAGATGAGCACCACAGACCTTGTTTTGAAGCACAGAAATCCATTGTTCAAAAAAAATTGAACCTCTGTCGATCCACTACAATGAAAATCAATCACAATTCCATCAAATCCATGAAATACTAAGGCATAAACATATCCTCATCCTATTGCTGCTCCTCCTCCTTAAGGATTTGTCAAGCGAGTAAGAGAGCTATGGGAGCAGCCTCACCTAAAAGATTTTGAACTAGAGTTTGATATACCATTTAGAGAGCTTGGTTTTCATGGATTTCCTTTCAAATCCTTTGCTTTTATTGTTCCTATGGTAAACTATTTGGTAGAGTTGGTGGAATTACCTTTCTTAGTAATCTCTATTTGTGAGATTGAGAATTGTTAACCTTGAGAGAGTAGGACTTGGGCAAAAGGCATTTGATATGGCTATTGTTTTCAAAGACTTCAAGTGGGATGTACTCCGAATGTATGCCATTCCTCAATCGTCATTTGATGGCATCAAGGAATGGCTGAACTCCATGGATATAAAGTATTATGAAAGCATAATGAACTTGAACTAGTGACCAATTTTAAGGAAATTTCCTTTAGATGCAAGGATTCAAAGCACATCAACCATGTGGTAAAAATTATTAAATCCCAGAAATGATTTTTAGCAATGAAAGAATCTAAAAAGGCGGAGAGAGATACACTAGTGACTCAGGAGAAACTTCATCTTTCAAAAACAAAGCCAATTAGGCTAGTAGACGTGTGGATTAGGCCAACATTTGGTGGAAGAGGAAGAAAGATGGTTGGAACTCTGGAGGCCCACCATAATGGATTTCAGTATTCAACCATGAGAGTTGAAGAGAGAGCTAATATCATGTATCAAAACATTAAGCATGCATTCTTCCAGCCAGTGAAGAAGGAGATGATTACTTTGCTTCCTTAGGCTGGCAGATGTGTGGATCAAGCTAGCATTTGGTGGAAGAGGAAGAAAGATGACTAGAACTCTGGAGGCCCACCATAATGGATTTTGCTATTCAACCATGAGAGTAGAAGAGAGAGCTAATATCACATATCAAAACATTAAGCATGCATTCTTCCAGCCAGCGGAGAAGGAGATGATTACTTTGCTTCATTTTCTTTTGCATAACCATATCATGGCGTGGGAACCAAGAATACCAGGGATGTCTAGTTTTATGTGGAGGTAATGGATGTGGTCCAAACTTTAGGAGGGGCAAGAAATTCAATGTATGATCCTGATGAAATTGAGGAAGAACAACAAGAGAGGGACAGGACTACAGAAATTTAAAACATGTAAGAGAGCTATGGGAGCAGCCTCATCTAAAAGATTAGATTACATAATCATGGACTACAAAAACACAAAACATGTAAAAAAGGAAAGATGCTAAAACTGGAGACTGATTATATCTCGCAAATAAGATCATGCTATCCATAATGCACACACTCATTTTAAGACATTCAAAAAATAAACTAAAGATATAGTCTCCCCACTAAAATACAAGCATACATAGGAAACAGGGATTAAATTTCTTTAATAGTTTTCTCAAAAACATACGATGATAAAACAATTATCTTTGAATTAACAAGGATAAGGACAAGAAATTACGATTCACCTCTAGATGTAGAAGGTCGCTTCACTTGAGAACCCCCCATGTAGCTCTCCTCCCTTCCTATCTTCATTTATATGACCACCAATCTCACCTCAAGCTGCTCTTGGAAAAAAAAGAATGTATCATATTCATTACAATTAGTCTAGGTTTCTTGTTTCTACAACCCCCTCCTCCTCCTTCCCTTACAATCACATAAAGCATGAATCCTTCATAGAAAAAACCCCAAATTCTCAACAATCAAAATGGATAAATTTCAAAACCCAATAAAAACACAAAATACTCAAACACCAAAATTAAGATCGGGCTCCTCTAAAACCCAAGAATAAAAAGAAAAAAAGAATCACATAAAATTGAAGCTTCTGGAACAAAAGTATTCGACCACATATTTGTGTCCAGAGGTCAAGAGATCGAGACTCGCGGAGCTTATTTCATTTTCACTACCTTGTCTCGCATTTCTTTCTTTCTTTAATAGATCCTCGCAAGCTTAATGACAGATTAAAAATATTTTTTTCATTGAAACCCCAACTATTACTAAAGCCTTCTTAAAAAGGAGAATCAATTTAAAACATATACATGCAAGGTCTTTCAGGGCTTAGATAGACTAGCCTCTACACTAAACACTTTCCACAAACAAATAGAGGGCATTTCAATATAATACAAAAGAAAATAAAAAACAAAAGTAAATTGTTAACCAAGATGAGCACCACAGACCTTGTTTTGAAGCACAAAAATTTGTTGTCCAAAAAAATTTGAACCTCTGTCAATCCACTGCAATGAAAATCAATCACAATTCCATCAATCCATGAAATACTAAGGCATAAACATATCCTTGTCCTCTTGTTGCTCCTCCTTCTAAAGGATTTGTCAAGCGAGTAAGAGAGCCTTGTCCTAAAACATATACTAATTCAATTTAACTATGCACAAATAAAATTTAAATATCGTCTAATTAATTTGATATAATTTTATGAGAAAATTCAAATACCTACATACTCTCCTCACCGGACTTCCTTCGTGCATCGGACTTCTATGGTGGCATATGAGTCTTCCTTTTGTTCTTGGCAGTGTTGCGGTGACTCCCACAAGTCTTCTACCAATGGTGTGCGGTAGTGCAGCAACCATTGTTGTCCCACGGCTTCTTCATCAGCTCAGTGTGGTAGAGCAATTTTTACCATGGTCCTGCAAGTTGCTTCTTCTTTCTCAGCGGTAGTGCAATGAAAGCTTCTATGGCAGCATTTTTATTCACAGAGGAGGCCATGGAGAGAGGACATGGATGGCATACAAATACTAAATCACTGAGAGGAAAGTGGGTGGACATTGTAGCAGACAATAATGTTAATGACCAAGACTTCTAAATTTTTAGAATTATTTGTAATCCATGTTTAGAAAAGGATGATTCTTATGGCCTAAACTTTGAAATGCTTTAGTAATATTATGTTGTACTTGGACAATTGAAAACCTGTTTGATTCTCCTAGCAAGCTTTTTTTATTTTCCATTATAATTCTAGACCAAACAACATTTGCAGGGATGGCCTTTTACACCAATCTTAATTTGTATGAAGTTCACGAACCTATTGTCAAGTAGTAAATTCCTTTCATAGATAGGAAATGTAAAGGCTTCATTTAAGAAAAGATAAGTAGTCTCTTTCTGAGGGTAATCCACATGCAAAAAGTAAAAAGCACATAAAAAAACAAATGTACAGTAGAAAATCATATTCAATCAATTATGTCTTATTTCACTTGCACACTTTTCTGAAAGACATAGGGTATTCACCATACATTTCCCTTGACAAAGCAAACATGTGCTTTCATTTATTTTTACTGTATATCTCAAAAGTGAAATTGTTGTTACATAATGATGCACTGAGAAAATAATATATACAAAAAAATGCAAAGAAAATGTTTGAAATTTAACATGCAACCTATTGTGTTTTTTTTTTACTGGTAATAATATTTTATTTTATTAATAATAATGCAGAATTTATATCAACTTCAAAAATTAATTCCATCCAAAGGCTTCTAAAATATGTTTGTTTAACCACCACAGTTCCCAACAAACCAGAAAAAAACTACTAAATCCGCCTGTAAAGAACCCTATCTACTATTACCCATACCCCATACTGTTTACATTTTCAAATAAAAAATAGGGCTTAACCCTAGAAAATGTACAGCAAAAACTAAGATATAAACTGTATTTTAACCAAAATTGAGCTTCAGTTTATGCGGAAGTGTCTGATGTGCTACTAGTTGCATTGGGAATATTTGGTTGATTGGCTTCATCTTCTTCCTTGGGCGCAAACCTTTCTTATCTTACGGCTCCTCTCTAGTGACATATTTGAGTCCCTCAATGACCTTGTCAACCTCCATTATTTCTACACAAAGTTTCAGGGCTTTCCATCCTAGCTTCGCTCCTCCTCTCCACATAGCTTTGGTGATTCCTTTTGGCCACCTAATGAAGGGATGATATATTTCTTCTACTTCAAGGTCCACATGATCTTCCATGCCTTCATTCACATCAAAGCCTTCTCCTGGTATAGCCCATTGCAGGATACTTTCCATATTCACTAAGAAATCCTTGTGTACCAATGCCTTCATTACTTTCCTCACTTCATCCACCGACTCTCCTAAGTCCAGCCCCCATGCCATGATCAGTGATTAAATATGCATATTAGTATGATACCTGTGCATCAAATCTTCAAAGCCAATACCTAGGGTTTTTTGCACAGATCGCGCTACCTTCACATCATTGGAGAGGAACAATCCTCTCAACCTCTTCACAATTTCTTTTCCAACAAAAGGGTCCAATTTTCTCCTTGAACATAGAGTGAAATTGGCCTCCATTTCTTCTCTAGTATGCTAGCTTCTAAACTACCTCACACCGAAAACTTGTTACATTCCTTGCCACCACAAACCAAGAAGCATTGGACGAAATGCCTTGTGTGTCTTCAAAACACATCATATTGTTAGCCCTCACCATTAATGTTGAATGTGTGTCCAGTGCCACCAACAATACCTTCATCAATGCTTCAAGTCCTTTGATAATTTAAAACGCATTCCTCTACTTGCTAGTGTTAATTCCTTCTTGCATTAATTACAACAGACAAATTTCCTCCAAATGAATTCCACTAAAATCTTCTATTCTTATTTCCTCCACCTTTGCAAAAGATACAACCCATTTCAATAGGGTATTTGCTTCAGCAATGTCTATGCAGGCAACAGATTTTTGATTTGACTGTATTTATTAATTAATTGAAAATAAAAAGTGCATTCACTTTTTATTTTCAATTAATTAATAAATACAGTCAAATTAGTTAATGGTGGAATGTGTTGCCCGCATAGACAATACTTTTCCTAATCACACCCTACAAATTTCAAGCATCAATTCCTCTTTTTATTATTGCTTGGATTACTTGAATGAATTGTTGGCAGAAAAAATTAGGATTACTTGGATGCTTCTTCCATTCATTTTGTATCAACATATGTTCGTGAAAACACAAAATTTTATAGCTCAATCAGGTAGGGCTTTTGTGATTTTCAAATGAAGAGTAAGGTACATTTTTACTTCTTCTACATTATATTCATGTCCATAAACAAAATCAGAAGATTACATTACTAGATTTCACTTATGCAGATGCATATAATATAGGAAAGATTGCACAATCCTTTCAAAAATGTAATCTTTATTGATAATGTAAATGTATTTTGTTCCATACAAGTCATGGAACTGACTATTTGAATGCATATAATTGAAAAACTATACATTTATAGATACAAAAGAGAAAAATGCACATAAAGAGAAAGAGAACTCGTCATTGCCTCAATGATGAATCCTAATTGCTTTGTTCTACATCATCTTCAGTCTTCCCGCTTGTCTAAGCCTCCAAGTTGATGTCTTCTTTGTTGCTCCTAGGTTTCATGCATTTGAGTGAGAAGAGTGTTGTTAGAGTAATGAAGGATCACTGGTCAAAATATGTGCATACATCTATAAACATATAATTTGATCATCATGTGCATTAAAATAACTTGCATACCATAGATGTATAAGAAAACAAGAAATTTATCAACATAGCCATGATTCTGACAAAAATGATCATCAAGGATTCCAAGATAGTTTTCATTAATAGTTTGGTTAAAATTAAGCAACCCCAAGCATCATAACAGTCACAAGAATTGAACATGAGGGGCAGTCATGTAGATTAAAAGCTTACATAATAGTCATCACTTACAAAGACAGATACAACATGTTTCCACATAACAAATTAAATTGAATGCATGAAAGGTACAATGATGAAGTCCATAATAGTGAATGTTGCTTATAAAGAGGGATTGAAGGACAACATTTTGTATCAAGGAGAACAAGGTAAAATCAAACTCTGTTGTACCTGAGTATGACAGTTTCTGAGCTTCTAGAGTTTCTAGATGGAACCTATAGTGGAAAAGTGTAGTCTCCATCTGAAGGAACCATCTTCGGAGCTCTTCCCTAAAATGAGGGTTGAAAACATTAGAAGAAAAGAAATACCATAATTCTAAAGTAACAATTTGTATCAAGAAAAATATCAGAAAGTATAATTAAAAAGACAAATCCTTACAATTGCACCTCAAATTGGACCAACAACAACATCAAATGTGCCCTGATAAATCTTGTAGATTTAAACAACTTGAAAAGACCACTTTGGAGACAGCAAAGCAATAAATAAGCATGAAAATCGATACAACAATTAAACACTGAAGATGGATTACGATTTATAATGTATATGCTCCATTATATTGCTCAAAATATAAACATACATAACATGAGTTCTTTTGATATGAATAAGTGGATGAGATATTCTAGTATCTATTCTAACGGATTGAAATGATGATGATATGATGATCAAAATCAGACCTTGGTTTCCCTATTTGTATAGGAAGCAACAAGCTTCAGGTTCGTTCACAAAAGTTACATTGTTTCTTAACTAAAGCATAATTAACATTCTAGACACATAAAAATGACCTAGGCCTGCAAGCTCTATTTTACCACTTTCGTCCTAGCATAATTATGACATTTTAATTATATCTTTTTTCCACCTTCGACTATTAATTAAATAATTCATAATTATTTAATTAATTCATGTTTTATTATTCTTCATTATTATTAAATAAATAGATCTTATTTATTTATTTTATGCGTCACTAACTATATAAATTCTTCTCATAATTAAATAAATCTCTCAATTTATTTAATTAATCTTTGCCACTTATGTCCTCCTGATTATTAAATAAAGATATTTTATTTATTTATTTAATATGTCACTAATTCTCAAGTCTTCTTATAATTAAATAAATTTATTAATTTATTTAATTAATCGATCACCTTCTCTAAATTAACTAATTATCTTTAGTTATTTAATTTCCTTATTTGACATTTCCCTCATTTTAAATAAAACAATTTATTTAAAATGGCCTCACATGGTTAACTACCACTTCTTTTAGTAAATAATCTCAAAATCAATTATTTACTATCACACTAAATCTATATTTTGAATTAATTGTAATTCAAAATGGTAATATTCTTCTATAAATCAAGTAACTACTAAAATTATTGATTTTTTAAATCTCATTTTCTTGTTCAATTTTTATCTTTTTTATTTTACTAATTTTCATCTCACTGTCACATTTATTCTCCATCCTTGATTTAATTTCTTAAATTAAATCTTGTCCACTCATTTGGGAATCTTACCCTAACCATAATTTAGAGTTGCCATTTTGAATCTTGACCATTGATTCTAGGGCATTTCTCAATCTTCAATCTCATCCGTCCATCCAAAATTGCATTTTCTATAAAATGCCAATTTTGTCCTCATTTCGACATCTCTTAATTTAATCTTTCAATCTTTGAATCTCTTGCATTTTCTTGAGTTTTAAGATAATCTTTGGCATTTGTCATTTAGTCACTTAGTTTTGCATGTAGGATTGATTTTCTCTTGCATTTCATATTAAATCCTTCAACACTTTGCTTAGGGCTAGTCCATAGTATAGAGTTGCTCATCAAAATCTGTGGGCACACTTCACATTTCAGCAAGCTAGAAGGTACAATGGAAGTCAGCCATTGAGGATGACGGATGGTTTGAGCTCATTTCATTTTGTTCTTTATTTTAATTCCTATGCATTCCATTGATCACTGTGGATTGATATAATATGCATGTGTGTTTGCTAACCATTTAATCTTGCAGAAAAATCCATAGTTACACATACAAATGGATTTCATTGTGATCCTTTCTAATACTAATGTTGGCCTTATCGGAATACACGCATTATAATAAAGTGCCATAAGAATCCTTAAGATAAAGAGTTGCTACCAAGATGTACGATGGATTTGAGAAGTAGGATTTTGACTTTAGGTGAGATGTTGGATTATGATGGATGATGGTAGATGTGGATGAATTATTTGGAATTTTGGATGTAGGAATTTTTATTTGCCAAACTTGGGATGACAGATGATGTAGTTTGGATTTCTGATTGGGATAGTATTTGGAACCAACACTTTTTAATGCCTTGTGTGATGACCATTTTGAAGGAGGTGGAAATTTTTTATATGTGGGAGACCTCTTTTCTTGTGGCTCCACATTTTTATTGAGTTTTGGATTTGAATTATTTTCTTTGTTTGATCCATTTTTCTTTGGGATCTATTTTAAATTTATTTTTCCACTTGATTTTTTACATTCAATGGCCTTTGAAATTTGATTTTAAACTTTAGATTTGTAAGAATTTTGTTTTTGTTGGTTTCAAATGGTAGGTTTAAGATATTGGGAATGACGGTTTATGGTATGGATGGAAGGAGTGTTGGCAACAACCTTAGGATAAGGACTACTCATGGCCCCCATTTTGATGTTTGTATCAGATAAAGTTGCCACTAGTATCATGGAGGTACCATTAACATCATTTGATTTACTAATATCTAATAATAATCATGACCTTGATGTCAAAGATTTGCAAGAAACTATACTAGTTTTAGGATGCCTTGCTCATGTAAGCCTAATCCTCTTCCTTGATATTGCATGCTCTGAAATATATTATTTGTCAGGGGATATTTTTTATTTTGAAAGCAAGATGATAACCCATCATTGTGTTTCTGGAAATCATTAGTGATTGTTATTTTCTAATCTACAAGAAAGACTGCTTTGATAAAAGTAGATGATCCTAGTTGATAGGATATTATAGCTTTAACCTTTGTCATGCTTATTTCCTCTTGAGCATTTGGCATATTGATTTGATCCATGGTACCTTTTGTATCTTCTAGTTTGATATGATCCATAGTAGCTTATTTATGTTCTTCTTTGATTTAATCTGTAGTAGTTTATGTATCTTCTTGTTTGATTTGATCCATGTCATTTATTCGATTATTTATGTGTCCAAGAGAGGAAAGTGTCTCATCTTGGTAAATGGATGTGGTTGGAGTATGCATAGGATCAAGTTCATGTTTGTGATCATGGATGGTAGAATCTAAGATAGGCTCATCTTGGACATCCTGACTAGGAAGAGGATCTTGATCAGAGATTGGATTAACCTGGATATCATGATCATCTGGAGGGGTTTCTTGGATAGACTCGAGGATAAGAACATGATTAAGGATTGGGTTATCATGGATTCTATGATCAATATTTTGATCAAGGATCGAATTAGCTTATGTATCATGATGATCTATAGGGATATCTCAGATAGCTTGAACTTGATTTATCTTGGGGTAGGCTTTGGAATTTTATCTTGACATGGATCCAACGGTTTAGGCAATGAAATGTTGTCTTGGACAATGCTACGATTTTCTTGAATGAACTCAAGATTTCGGCATGACAATAATGGATTTTTGATAAGAAGATATTTTTTGAGATTGGTTGGTGATGGAGGGAATGATGGTGGAAGATGGTTAGATGGTATAAGATTAGCAATGTAATGGGATTTTCCAACTTTATTTTGATGTCAAAGTTGAGCATTCTTTTTTTTCTTCCTATGAGATCATCAAAAAATATACTTTTCTTAGATGGAGTGGATTGCTTGACTTTATTTTGATGAAAATCATTTGTTATTAGTCCTTGGAGATCATTAATATATTTTTTTTTAGTGGATGGATTTGTGGATAGGGATGGTCTAGGGGATGAAGGATTATGAGAAGAGGTGGATGCTATAATAAGAGGTTTTGGTAAAGGGGATGATAGTTTTGGATATGCTTGAGAGATAGGGATTTTTTATATGGTTTGATGTTGAGGAAGGCTTTGGATGGAATATTGGTTTTCCTTGTCAAGGTTAGGAGAAGGGATACTAATGGATGTTGGTTGGGGATTAAAGGTATGGATTGTATTAACTGGTTGTTGATATTGAGGATAGATAGAGGGGTTACTAGGACTTGTGGTTTGTTTGTATGAGGGGTAGATGGATAGGTTACCAAGGATTGTGGGTGATTGGAAAGGAGGGTTAGGTGGTATGTGTTTACTTATAGCAACAGGATAAGGACATATGTCCTCCATTGTGTATTTCTTTTTAAGCCTAGAGGCTTCTACCTTAGCCATCTATTGTGTCAAGGCTTGCACTTGTTGTCCTAGCATTTATTTTTCTATTGATGATTGTATTGGAATGGTATTTTCTTAAGAATTATAGTTTAAATTTGGTATGGGACCAATTGTTGGGTTTGTGTTTTGATAATTTAGTGTTCAATAGATAGGTGTGCTATTGTGATTGAGCATGTTTGAATATTGATATTGTGCCATGGATTGTGTGAATATTGGTCTTGATGCAAATGTATGAGTAGATCCTTGGTAAATACAAGCAATCAAAGAATTTTTTGGTTTTTTAGTTTTCTATTTTTTTTAGATTTTTGGATTTATAATTTTTTTAGATTTTATAAAAAAATTGGATTTTGAAGGTTTTGTGATTTTTTTGGATTTTGAAAGTTTCTTATTTTTTTGGATTTTGAAAGTTTATGATTTTTTTTGGATTTTATAATGATTATGTAAATGAGGGGTGATAAACGGTGTATATATGGTTTAAGGATGGTTTATGATTGTGAAGATGAGTGATGGTGATAATGGGTTTAGACTTTGACCTTGAAAAGTGTAATGGTTAACCGAAGTAACCAAAAGGGATATCTAGGTCTCCAAAAGATGAAAATGAGAAAGATAATAAATGAAGGTTGACCTTAAACTAGACTTATGAGTTTTAAAGCTAACCGTTGGTAAAAAGACAAAAAGACAAGCGATCAAGACCCCCAAAGGGTGACTAAGGTTGAATCACAATCTATCTAAGTTAAAATTGAGGGTGGATGAATGATGAATGGATATGAATGGTAATAGACCTAATTATTCTCAAGAGAAGCCTAGAATCTCAAAATATGGAGATGGGAGACTAGTCACACCCAAACTAGATATGTGAGTTTAGGGAAACTATAGACAAGACAATGAGATTCAAATGAGATTCAAGACACCTCAAAGAGGCAACTATGGTATATCAATGATGGTTGGATTGGTGTGGGATTTATGAGTGGTTGGGAAAATGATGGAATGAATTTTTGACCTATGAATGAAAGAATAACCAAGGTTTAATCTAGGGATGAAAAGATAACCAAAGATTAACCTATGGATGAAAAACCAACCTAAGGTCAACCCAAGGATGAAAAATAAACCAAAGATCAACCTAAGGGATGAAAAACTTAACCAAAGCTTAACCTACAAAAATGAAAGACTCACCTAAGGATGCAAAGACAACTAAGGATTAACCAAAGAAGGATAAACTAATGAAGGATTTAACCCAAGGAGGGAGGCCAAAAATATAACCTAAGGATGAAATTAATATTTGAGATGAAATGGAAGATGTGGAGAATTAAACCAAGAAATTTGGTAGGTCTCAAGTCATTTAAGTTCAAAAATTGGATTTGAAGGATAGACCCTAACGCCTTTTGAAATGAAAACTATTGTTTTCTCCCTAAGAATAGAGTGTTTAAAGGTTTTTTTGTGTGAGGTTCTCAATTTTAAGATAGTATACACTCAGAAAACACTTGGAAGACAAAGTAATTGTTGACTGTTAATTGAAAAATGTATGGCTTAAGGCCCAAAGGACTAATGGCTTAACTAGTATATCACAAATAAAGACACTCTTAAGACTAGAACAACCTGGTTATTCAAAAAGGTTTGTATACTTGGTATAGCCCACCCAAATACCCCAAGATCAGTGTGAAACACCTCTCTTTCGAGAGTGGATAGCTAGAGATCCGATGACATGGGCTCTATGGCACAGGCACACCTTCTCTCTCTCCTTAGGAGTCTAAGAATGCCAACCCAAAGATTTATATCTCCACTCAAGGGAGTCAATGGTGAGTATCTTTAGGCATGATACTATACCCTACACTATACCAAGCAATGATTGAAAAGTTCCTAAGCTTCTAAAAAAATGACGTCTAGTGAGGGACTATCATGAACAAAGAGCCCATATGTAGCAGCCTGAGAACTGAGAAGCCTACTCCCACTCTCATCACTAGCAAGTCTCAATGGACCGAGGGTCTCAAAGCTTGGCTTCAAATGATGCTACCTACTCCTTGGGGTACAACTTTCATTCTCCCCACTTTGATATAGCCCTCTAGGAAATGTGCTTGAGGCCAAACCCTGAAGTGATGAAATCCCCAAGCAAGCCTCCTAATAAAAATAAAAAGAAGACTAATGTGTATTTCTCATCACCCAAGATCACACAATTGCACAAGTGGAGAGGATACATACACACTAGCTTGAGCAAACACACAATGTACAAGTGCACCAAACATAAAAAAAAAAGTTCTTTTTAACCCAACTAAGCTAAATATGAGCTAATCTAAAAAAAATGCATAATTTTTCAAACTTGATTCTTTGATAATTGAACCTATAAAAACTAGTTAGTAGTTCATAATAAGCCTTCGACAATGCTTTGACAATGTGCTACAAAACCAAATTCATTAGAAGTTTTTTTTTGGTCTTTAGCTCTCAAAAAGGTGTTGCACAAAATTATTAGTGAAGAGATATAATAATATGGTTCAAATAAGAAAACAAATCATACCATTAAAAACTCTTTTGAAATTTTTATGAAACTTTTATGAAATGATCAAAAATCAAGGTTTGAAATTGAAACATTCATTTTAACTGATTATACCTAATTTCTGGTTTTTGATCTAAATAAATGCTCTGATCGACAACATGCACATAAGAAGAATCTTTCCAACACCTATAAAAACTTGAAAATCCAATGAGTGATTTGAAAGTTACACCTATTTTACTGCAAGTTAGTATTTTTAGAAATTGTGAAAAGGATAGGATTAAATAAATAATAATTTTTATTTAATCATTGGAGAATATTAGAAAAGGGATTAAATAATTAAATGATAATTATTTAACCGATGAAGTGGTGAGAAAGAGAATAATTAGATTAATTAAGTAATTAAAATTATTGAAGTGTAAAAAGACTAAAATTGGGTTCAAATGAAAATTATTGTTAGATGAAGAATTAATCAGAAAATGCTCTCGCAGACTTGGGACAATTTTAAGTGTATACACAATCAAGTTATAATCTTATATTATAAGCTTAATCTCTATCAAGTTACAAGTTCATGAAATATTAAAAAAAAAAGTAGAAAGAGAGTCACAATCAAGTTTCAATATTTGTTTTATTAAAATTGTAAAAAATTACTATTATTTACTATTTTTAAATTTACTACTAGATCATATATATATACATGCGTGTGTCTACACAAGCACATATAATTGTTACATTTGCATCCAATATAAACCAAATCAAGTTATTGTTAAAAAAATAAAATATATAGATTGGTTCAAGAGAGTTACAATTAAATAAATATTTTTTATTGAATATAAACCTACTCTCTAATATTACAAGTTAACCAAATATATATTCAAAAGAGAATTATAATAAAAAATTATGGATGTTTGCAGAAGCATTAGCTGCATATCATGGTCTAAAACTTGCTTAGTCTTAAGGCTTTAGGAAGGTTTGACTTGAAGGTGATTCATTAAATGTCATAAATTGCCTTAAGAATATTAATCCTCTTATTTGTTCTATTGAATCTATCATTATTGATGTTATGGCTATATTGAATACCTTTGAGCAATGTTTTATCTCTCATATTTATCGTGAGGGTAATGAGTTAGCAGATAAGTTTTCCAACTTTGGGGTTCTTGATCCTAGAGTGTGGGATAGGGTAGATCCCCTTCCCATTGATATTCAAACTATTGTTAATCATGAAATGTAGTCATTTAGGGAGGGGGTTTCCTTTATGATTATTTTATATGTCACATGTTGAATATTATGTGTAATATCACGTCGTAGTGTGATTATTCTGAGGTGAGCTCAATTCTAACTAATGATTTTATAGTTGTTTGAAAAGAGATGCATTTAAAGATAATGATGATATCCAATATTTTCAGTACTTCCACACGGATTCAGAGTGCTTGTAGAGCCTTTTCCTTCTCAAGGCTTCTTCTTTTTTGCATTTTTCTCTTGAACTTGTTGTGGCTCTAGTCTACGAGAAAATGGGTGGTGAAAGGAATAGAGTTGAGCCTATATCCTATGATGCTACTAAGAGAAATAAGAATATTTGGGGTCTTTTGGAGGAGGGTGGTATTACCCCTTTTATTGAAAATATTCATGGCTTTGATTCTATGGTGTCGCAGGCCTTTGTTAATGGTTGGTAGAATAGGGTGCTTAGGGTGTTTGGTCTAGAATTCAACACCAAAAAAGAGTTGATAGGAAGCATTATGGGCTTGGCAATTGATGGTAGAAAGGTGTTCATGAATAAAAGGGAGTCTGATTCTTCTATGGCGTCTTTCTTCAAGAGTAAGGAAAGGGACCAGTTGCAGAAGGTTAAATGTGGTGGCTTTGATCTCAATCCATAAAACCCATAGAGGTGACCTAGTTGTAGAGATTATAAGATACATAACCCTTGATGGTAGATTTTTTATTCTCTTTGGTTGCCATTTTGTGTTATTGAACCATTTTAGACATAAAAAAGGGTTTATTTCCCATATTATCTATTGGCTTGTTTAGAAAATGGCATTAAGGACTTTAAGAAGGACCCTAAGAACCCCATTCTACATGAGGGTTTAATCTTTTTGATCATGGATTATGTTAATACTTTTGCTATTGCAGAAGAACCTAAGAAATTTTTCAAAAGTTGTCTAAAACATGTCAAGTCTAGTTATGATACAGGTTCTGGGTTTGAGGAAACTAAAGAAGGGTTGAATGACTCTATGGAGGTACTCTTAGAGCCCCCTGAAGACTTTTATCCTAAGAAGAAAAAAAGATGCAAAAATATTTGTATCCCTCTTGGTTGGAAGGGTACCTTACTAGTAGTGAGGAGGATGAGATCCTGTTGTTTTCTCCAAGACTTAGAAAGGAAAACTCATGACGCCTGGTATTGAGAGGAATAAGAAGTTGAGGGATAAGGGTGAGGGCCTTTATTCTAATAAGAATTTGACAATGCTTGTGGAAGATGAAGCTTGTGAGGAGGTGGATTCCCCTATTTTGGAGCATAAGAGAAAGAAGAGACTGCACAGTGGTAATAATTTGAAGAAGGCCAAGGGTATGGAGTAGTCAGTTGACAGGAAGAATCGGTCTCAAGAGGATAATGCTAGCAAAGACTTGAATGACAGTCTGAATGGTGAGCATCAGTTGTTTGTTGATAAAGGTTTTGAGGTGGAAAAGGTGTTGGGAAAGTCTGATGGTTAATTTGTACCTGCTAAGGTGGAGAATCCCAAGTGTAAAATTAAGGTCCCTGATGGTGTCCATTCTCTCAACAGAGATAGATAGGCTTTGCGGGATGTGTAGGAGACCTAGGATGCTCTTGAGGATAATTTGGTTGATGAAAGGGACATCTTTAATTGTGACCATGAAGATTATCTAATATGTTGGGCATGGCAAAGGATGGCTTGATCATATTTTTTAGAATCTTCAAGTGGTTGTTCAATGAGCCGAACCTTAGCAATGTTAAGGTTCGGTCTTTGATTAACAATGTTGGGGTTAATACTAATTCTCATGAGTCTTCTATTTAGGATCAGGTTAATCAATTATTTGATGTCTTGAAGACGCTTACTGATGAGATGCTAAAAATGAAGATGGAATTTGGGTATAGAGTCTTGGCCCTAGAAGAAAAAATGACCAAGGCCTATGATAATCTTGAAACTGTGGTCAAATTCAGTCGTTCTTCTCTCCACAATAATGTTGAGGGTCTTCAATTTCTTGATGAAAAGGCTAGATTATGGAAAGTTGACTCCTCTGGTGCACTAAAAGAAGTTGTTAGCTTGGTTGATCTCCCCAAAGACAAGAAGGGGGAGAATGATAAGAGTCCCTACACCCGCACTTGCAATAAGACTAAAAATAACTTGGGGGTTCCTGATATGGAGGTTACTAAGGTGATGGATATGCACAAGATCTTGAAGCAACTAATATTTTGAAAATCCTATAATTGCCTACTGGTTTTGTCCTACGTTTTGGCTAGTTTTTTGCTTGTTTGTTGTTGATGGTTGGCTGCATGTTTAAGTTTTGATTATCTCTAAAAGAAGCAATCTTTTTTTATAGGGTTTCAGGGCCTCTTCAATTTAATTTAATTTTTCTAGATAATAAAAAACAACTCTGGATGTTATTTTTCTTCTCGAAATAATGATCATTTGTGTGTTTATGATTTTATGTAGTAACTTTCTTTAATGGGTCTCTAGGTTATCCTTACTAAAGTTCATGATTGTATATGCCATGTATGGTATGCAAACCAATAATAATTGTTGAGGTTAACTTGTATCCAATGGTTTCCTTAAACATTACTATTTCTCATTGATGTTTTGTAACTTGAGTGGGGTTGTAACCCATAAGTGAAGATACTATTGTGGTCATGGTAACATGATTAACACTATATCAATTGCCTATAAAGTCCATGTGATTTAAAGGATAATGAAAGTAGAGTGCGGTCAATTCATATGTTGGGCCTCATTTGATGTTGTTAAAAATTCTTATTAAAATGTCAATGGTATTGCGGCTATAAACAAGGAATGATATCAAATATTTTATTTTCTTCAAATATGAAAAAAATTATGTACTGTGATTTATAAATGAATGTTATTCAAACTGTTGTAGGCAATGTATATATGATATAATTATATTACAAACTTATATTGACATTAAGAGGGGAGAAAATATTTCAATGGAGCACATTGATTGTTAGACCTTAGCTTTGAACCGTTGATATTAAGGTCTTGACTACAGTAAGTCAATGACCCAGAGTGTCATGAATATTTACTTATAAAGGGTTGTAAATTTCTATAATGTCCAACAAGGTTGCCTCACATTGTTTAGTGAGCCCTTGCCAATGTTTGAGAGGATTTAAATACCTTGGGACTTAGTATGGTGTAATTTACTTTTGATAAGAATGTATTTCTTTAGTGTTGTCATAGATATGCAAGGTTTACTTGATAGATTATTTCTTATACCTGAAGTTCCACTATAGAATCAAAATGTTAACCTTTCTTTATTATTATTTTGAACATTAGATTGATATTAGAAAACATTATTATGAATGCGTGTTTCTGGGAATCAATTCTAATCTAACAAACTTACTTAAATGAGTATTACAGGTATATAAATGATTTATGTTTAATTAATCTCTTAACAATTGAACTTTAGATTCTATTAGAAACTAAAGATTTAGGAAATTTTAATGAGTTAAGAAAATAAGGTGTGAACTTATAGGTAGATATTTTTTATTTAAATATGGATCGTTGTTACTCAAGTAATGTTTAGATTTACTACTCACATATATACATATACATCATCTCTCTCTCTCTCTCTCTCTCTCTCTCTCTCTCTCTCTCTCTCTCTCCCCCTTGCCTCTGTGTCCACCTCCTCTCCCCCTGTGTGTACACATGTACATGTACATACACATACAAAATTACACTCACATTTATCAATTCTTACACATATATACACATATATGTATATGCATGTATATACACACAAAAAAATTATATTTACATACATTCACACTCTCTATTCTAACAATTTCATTAAATATATAGATTGGATTTATGAAATTATTAGATATATACATACACACGCAAATCTATACACATATACATGTGTGTATGTCTAATATAATCTTATTATTCTTACATGTTCACTAAACATATAAATATGAAAAGAGGGCTACAATTAAATTTAAATTTATTTTGCATTAAATTTTTATGTTATAATCTTTTTTATATAATATTTATATAAATTGATTCAAAAGAATTACAATCATATATATATATATGATTATATTTTAACATTTATAATTTTGATACTTTAAAACTCAATAAATTATCTTGATTGAATATATAATTTCTTGTTTTATTCTGTTACCATCCATTTAAACTTTACTTTGACCTGTAAATATCGATTAGTATTCCCTTTGCAAATGCGCCCACGATACATCAATTATATTATATTGTTGTAATCAGTATTCCCTTGCAAATGCGTTGGCACGGTATGTATTTATTATAAGCGAAGTTGCTACGGTATTTAAGACATTAATTATTACTAACGGAACGATCATTTTGTTCCAGTTCTGGCATTCGAATTATTTTTTTTTCTTTCCCTATATTTAAGATTTTTTTATATGTACTATTAAACATAAAACAAATAAAAGATAATAACAAAATTTATAATTATTTATACTTTGGTTTTTTAATTTACTTATATTTAAAAGTTATCAAGTTTTCAATATAATTATCTCTTCTTTTTTTTTCTTTTTTTTTAAAATAGCCTGATACTTAAGCAAGAATGTATGTGGTTTAATTTGTAGATTCTCTTTGAGAAGGACGAACACTTGACAAAGATTCAAGGATTTGTTGGGAACTTTCAAAAGTATGAGATAATCAAATCTTTGACATTCATCACTAATAAGGCACAATATGGTCCATTTGGCCCTCAAGCCGGTCAGTCTTTTAAATCAAGTGGAAAGGGAAAGATTGTCGGCTTCTATGGAAAAAGTGGAGGATATCTAGATTCCCTCAACAATTATACACACGAATAGTAAATTGATCATATTTATTAGCATATGATCTTTTTCCTAGCTAATAAATCAATCACCTCTTATTCCATATGATCTTTTCCTAGCTAATAAATCAGTGACCTCCTATTCCATCGCTACTTTCACCATATGTATGTAAACTTTATTGTTTGTAAAGTAAATTATGTTAGTATACAAAATTGTCTTAGTAAACAAAATAAATTTTCTCTATTCCAATCACCTCCATTTTATCTATATAATATTTCTTGCTATGAACTTAATATCATGTTAATGTATTATATAGAATCATGATATTTATAAATTTTTAATTGGTCTCTTTATGTCATTTAGAGTATATAAGAATTTACATCTTATCCATGTCAACTTTTTCTTCCTAATAAACATTTATGCAATTGTGTATGATAGATGCATTACTATAAGACTATCATGGATTACATTACATAAGGTTTGTTTTAAAAAATATTTTGAAGAAATGAAAATTAACAAAATTGTATAATCAAAAATTTATGGTGCATATCAACTTAACATGTCGTATTTAATTTAATTTACATATTGATGTCCACTAAAGATAAATAATGATCAATTGATTAGAAATAGTACACTGTGAAAGAAGAAAAGAAGAGTGCAAATGTGCATGCCTAAAATACAAAATTAAGTTTAACCTAGAAGGAAGAAAGAGTTGTTAGAAAATATTCATCACATAAAATGGAAAATAGTTAAAGAGAGTAGGGCCTAACCAACAAATTAGCATTGATGCTATAGGAAAATACTTAGTTAATACTCAAAGGAATATTAAAGAAGTTTGTGATGGGTGTAATGCCACATGGTCATATCTATAAAAAATTGTGAGTCTATTAGATGAGCACAAATGTACATGAAAAAATTTATTGATGGTGTGAGGTGGTCGGAAGTAGAAATAATTAAGTCAAGGAAATACCTCTATGTAGATTATTGTTAGATGACGTTTGGAGGGTCGCTAGTGAGGGTGACTTGATAGACTGACTTGTCCTCCCAACTAGAGATAATAGTTGTAAGGCCACACTCTTTTGTTCAATAGTTGCAAATACCTTATTTGTATCATGGGAATATTTCTTAAGTGATAATAAGTTGAGTTAAATTGATGAGTTGTGCAATTTTCTAAGTTGTTTATTATTACCATGATTTTTTATTATATATTAGTAATAGTATTGTTGTCATTATTTTATGGAATATCTCATTATTATGTTGAAATTATAATATTCAATCACTTGTATAATATAATCTATTTTGATAGCTATAAGATGAATGAGTACTCTATTAAATATTATTTGATAACTATTATAATCTCTAAACTCTAAAAAGATAATAAGTTT
The DNA here is from genome assembly GCA_007115665.2 of Sequoiadendron giganteum. Lineage (NCBI taxonomy): Eukaryota > Viridiplantae > Streptophyta > Pinopsida > Cupressales > Cupressaceae > Sequoiadendron > Sequoiadendron giganteum. The sequence goes on from CM021107.1 coordinate 639,997,888, forward strand.
AATCAACTTTGATGTAAAAACTAGGATAACAAAAGAATTTAAATTAGCCTTGATTTTTAATTTTATCCTAACACGAAATTCAAACTATAGTAAAAGTTTTAAAGACTTTAGTATTAAAATCACAACTATTATGACATGATTAAAGATGGATTCATATATTTTAAATAGTATTTAAATTTAATTGTGTTATATTATTAGCACCAAAATGAGAATGAGACAAAAGAGAATTTATTAGCTTTACTTGGACAATTATGAAACTTTCATAAAAAGGCTTAATATTTAATTCATTGATTACTGAGTTTTGTATTATGGCATAATGAAGTTATGATATGAAAGTTCATGTATTAGAATTAAATTCTAAAAAAAAGGTATGTTTTGACTTCATATTATTCCTCTGCAGACACTTTCCATCTGGGATGGCTATGCATGCACACACAAATTCTTGTTACTCTCACACATTCTTGGAATAACAAATAAATCATATTAGTAGAAGTTCATCACAATGTCAGTGAATTGGGGGGAGTGAGGCCTACATTTCATTTTCCGAGTCCTTAGGAAAAAATATTCTTACCGATTTTTATGTAATTTCAAAGCTCAAATCCATTATTTCTTTTTTTGACCCACAATTATGTATTAACACTAGTGATAACAAACCTGGAAAAATAAATTGCACAAGGCAAATAGAGAAAAGTTGACAAAAACCTATGAGCAATTTGTTGAGCTGGTTGTTGCACTCGTGTAGAAATTGATGAGGCAACAAGTTGAATCTCCAAGTAGGTAGATTTATCCTCTTGTCTAGTAACCAATCTATTTGTAAATTATGTTTATTTTCTATAATGAAAACTCTAGAGGATGGTTTTAAATTTGGCTTAAACATTCAAGGATTTTTTGTGTCTGAAGATACCATCTCTGAGGTCTTTGATCTAAAACTAACTGTCAACAAAGTCATAGACTTTGATATCTCCAAAAAAATTACCAACAAGACAAGCATAGCTATAGGGTATTATGGTTATCAAGACATAGATTGAAAAGGTTTGATAAGAGGTCTGTCAGGATTCTTATAAGTGAGATAGAGCCTTTCAACATTGAAATATTTGAAGACTATTTTATCAAGACCTACCATGCTCTCTCACTACTACATAGAGGGGGGTTTAAAATAATTTTTGAGACAATTTTTTAGTAAATTTTCTTAATTTGAGATAAAAAAAAAACTTGTGTATTGTCTTAAATATTGTTTTTAAGTGAGTGTCTCAAATTATTGTCTTAAAAAAATTATCTCTGTAAAGACAATATGAAATAGAAGTATTTTTGTCTCTTTACAGATAATTTCACTTTTGTTTCTTTAGAAACAATAGTTGGGATTAAAGACATATTGTCTTTTTTCAATCTCAACTATGAAAAAATGTATTAAAAAAATAAACACTTTATTTTAAATATTTTTTTAGTGTGGTTTTCAACATTCAATGTTTTCAAATTCTCACTATCCTCCTGTTTGCTAGATTTTTTATTTTTATTTTTCCAAATGTAATGGAAATTAATTGGACTCACTTCCATGAGAATCTTGTATTGAAGGATGTAGATGGCATTCTAGTGTGGTCTACAAATACATCCATCCAAAGATTTCCAAGGAATGATGATGGAAGAAATAGTGAACCTAGTCCTCCTCAAAAACTCTAATGGAACCCTGTGGCAGTCTTTCAACCATCACATTGATATGTTACTGCAAGGCCAAAAGTTGAAGGTGGGACAAAATCTTACTGCAAACATATTCCCGACCAATGCAAGCGAAGGGATTATCTATGCAACCCTTCTTGTCAACATTTTTTCCCATTATATAGCCCCTGCACCCCTCAAATGTATTTCAGGTATCCAAGCCTACCCACAACTCTCAACGTATCATCTATGCAGTTCAGTAATGAGTCAGTCGGTTACTATCCTGAAGGATATTCATCCAATCCTATTGCACTCTGCTCCAATACCCATAAATTCACTCTACTTCAAGATTGCGTCAGATGGGCATGTGTTCTATTCTTTCAAACAAAAAACTAAAAAGTCTCTTCATGACTATTTGTCAAGCTTTACTAGTGCACTGAGTACATGTGACTACCTAATTATATGTGGGGACTATAGTATCTGTGCAGATGGTCAATGCAGTTGTCCAAAAGAAGCCAATGCTTTTTGTCAGATTGATGCTTAAAAACGCAACCTAGGTTGTCTTCCACACAGTCCTCTCGACTGCCTTGAGAATTCCTCAATCAGCAGCACAAAAAGTTATTAGTTTCTAGAGTTGGATCATGTTTCCTATTTTAGTTATAATTTGGGAAATGCCTCCATTCCAAGTTTGTTGTCAAGAGAGGAATATAAAGCTCTTTTCTTCCAAAATTGCTCTTGTAAAGCTGCTTTTTGCAGGTATGGTGGCCTTGAAAAAATTAATAGTGGGTATTTTTATCTGGAATCCAATGTATACTCTTCAAAAAATGAACACTCCTAGTGACGTGTTTTATGATTCTACTGCTTATATTAAAGTTGGGAGAATCCCCAAGGATACTAAGTGCTCAGTTATTGGTATCAATGTTTATGTTGCTGGTGTAATGGTTGTTATGTTTCTCGTATTGTGGGTCTAGATAGCAAGATATAGAAAAGGTAAGCAGAACCAAAGAAGAGATGAAATTGACAATGATGATGAGGATGATCCTATGAACTTATGGACAGGGTCACCCTTGCGGTTCTCATTCCAAGAATTGTAAGATGATACAAATGATTTCTCCTTGAAGCTTTGTAGAGGGGATTCGATTCAGTTTATGAGGGCGTTTTGCTTGATGGAACAAAGATTGCAGTTAAGTGGCTTGACAAAGCAGGACAAGGAGTAAAACAATTTAAAGTAGAAGTGGAAATGTTAGGAAACATTCATCATCTAAATTTGGTAAGATTGAAAGGCTTATGTGCAATGAAGTCTCACCAAATATTGGTCTATGATTTTCTACTGGACAAATAGATATTTGCCAAGGATACCCATCAAAGTGTGTTCGACTTAAAGATCAGATCCAAAATATCTCTTACTTACATGAGCAATGTCAACAACTAATTATACATTTCAACACGTTTGATTTATGTACTGAAAAATCATCCTCATCTACACAAAATAAAGAAGTTATGCAGGTCCAACCAGATAGTAGGACAACTCCACCAATTGTACCACCTCTTTTGCAAATTAAGGCTCAGGAAACAACAAAGAAGATTTTATATGGACAATGTTGTAGAAAGGAAATGGTAAAAGAAGGGATCCATGGTTATGCATACCATCAATCTACCTTTCTAGGAGAAAAAATGAACACTATGTTGGAGAACCCAAATAAATAGATTTCAAAAAGGCAAAAGATCAACAAAGTTAGACAGGCTCAAATAGAAAGTCAATCCTTAGAACCAGCTGCTATTGCTCTTTCTCAAACAAATTTATGTAAAGAAAAAGTAAATTCGCAATTGAAGATAATAGTAAGAAATACCATATTAATTGTAATTATCTCCAATGTTTTAAATCTTACAAAATGATGTGAGAGTTTCTCCACAACCAAAAAAAATACCATGGATATGGCATAGCCATTATTGAATATTGAAACTAATTTCCCAAAAATAAGAAGCAAATATGTCTTTTGTTCATTTGTTTCTATCCATCCTCTTCCTTTTTGTCCTCTTTCTACGAGGCACTATTCTAATTGTGGGTGTCGATTGTTCATCACATTGAACAGACTCCTCATTATTCTTGCCTCCCACTTGTTGAAATTCAAGGATGGTTAAATTCTACCGAGGTTTAGGAATGTCAATCGAATCATTGTGTGCAACAAACAATTCACATGTTCCTCTAGCTCTTCTTCATGCTCACTACCTGATGAGTTTGATTGTTGGGCTTCTTATACACAACACAATTTAACTCATTAAAATAACATATTAGACCTTATTTGCTTGCTTCAAAGCATAGAATTTAATAAACCATGAAAATCTATGCTTTTTGCTATGTAAACTGATAGTTATTAATCTTGTAGCAACTCAGATCACAATTTTATTTTTGTTTGTTTCGTTTCTCTATGCAAAAAAGAAACTATTGTGATTCTAGGTGAATCTATCTAGATTAATATCTGTATCATTTGTTTTGCAATGGAAATGAAGGAAAAATATGAAATTATATTATAGCCCATCATGCAAAGAACTTACCTCAGGTTCATGACCAATGACTAATTTATCCCCTCGATCTAGCATATGTTGTTGAATTCCTTAGGAGCCATGTAGTAAAGCATATTTTAGGTCCTCCTTTGAAGCTTCCAGTTAAAATTGGTGAACCTACATAAATAAATATAACCAAATTTACAAGGTATAATGACATAAGATATAATTAACTCACAAGTTTTTCATGACTTCTTTTATTAGATAAAGAATACAGTAAATGAAAATATTTACTTACCAAGCCACCACAAATGCTATTGTACCCACCAGATCCTAATTTATGGGATCCAATACTTGACAAATGGAAATTTAGCTTTAGTTCCTATTTTAAACACCACATCTATATTATTTTTTGTCTAAATTCCACTACTAATTAGACTTGTAATCCAAGGTCCAATGGCAGCTCAACAATCTCCTGCTTGGCTCAATGGGACAACAATAAAATTTCTTTGTAATGTTCATGATTCTCTGAGAAATGATGAAAAATATATCTACAAATATAAGCACAACAATAGAACCACTAAAGATCATGTGTTGGATTTTAAAACACCATTAAGACTTTTAAATGTGGAATATGAGGATTTTGCATGAGACTTTCCTATTTACCTTAGAGAAATAAACTTATAATTGGTTTCTAAATTTAATCCTTGGGCATGTTACTAGGCAAGTAGAAAACACATTTGTTGCCTAATTTGGAGAAGTTTTTGATCTAAGTTTCTTGTTCAAATAGTTTGCCAATGTAAAAAAGGAAACCTAATGAACTGATTAGATCTTTCAATTCCTGATGTCATAGAATGTACAAGATACCCTCCTAATGGGATACCTAATGATGGTTTAACATTCGAAATGTATTTGGATGCTTAAGACTGCATGAACTCCATATTTGTTTGGAGGTGGATAGCAAGCATGGTTATTTTGGGGTTGAAAGAAAACTATCACCACAAGGTCCTATTCCAGTTCTGAACCAATTCTTTTGCAAACCATTCATCCCAAACACCTTGAAGTTGTTTCATAACCAACTAGACTTGTTAATGCCAAACTAATATTAGGCCATGATCCCTACCACATAGAAGGTCCAAATAGCCACTAGTTCTTTTGGTATGAATGAGTTGGATAGAATTCATAGGATGTTGCAAAAACCTGGTAAGGATTTTATCACTTTGCAAAGAAGTTTAATAATTCTACTTCTAAAGCCCAGGAAGTAACTTTTCTTTCTAAATGAATAATTGGGGTTCAAAAAATTTAAGAATAATCAAAATTATTAGTATATGGGTATATGGGTGCCCTATGGGACCTCATATTATACTAAGGTGTGTTACTCTCAAGTTGGTATACTTGGAAATAATTTGTAAAACTAATGGATCTAATAAGGCCACCCTCAAAGGATAGAAGAAGGGCTCCTTCTTCCCATTATCTATTGTTTTTTAGACTTCATAATGATTAGAGAGGACCTTGAACTCATCTATCCTATGTTGCAATCTTACAAGATGATTCGGGAAGGTAAAAGAGCATTTGATCCTAAGGGATTTATCAACAAAGTTAGGAAAAGTATAAAGAGATCCTCTTTTGTACACCAACTCATCTTTGGTGAGGATGTAATAAAAAATTATCTCACTTCAAGGAGGTTAATGAAACATGATTAAAGTGGGTTTCCTTTACAAAGGAAAGGGACATAAAGGCCAAGAAAATAGTAGGTTATATTAGGGCCTATGCAAATATAAGAGATCTTATTTCCAATATGAAAAAAAGGTGTGAAAATATTGATAAAATAATTGGAAAAGCCGTAATATTGAAGGAAAGGCTATCCTATCAACCACAAGTGGATCTTTTTGAATATTGATTTTTTAGAAAGGGAAAAGAGCCAACAATAAAGCATCCAACTCCTCAATAGCAATAATCAACAACACCCTCATCTCCCCCACAAGCACCCATTGTAGATTCTCCTCCATGAGAGCAACCTCAAAAAAAGAGGACGATTGATCAACCATATTTGATTATCACCTAGGTGTTGATGAGGGAGAAAATGTTTGAAGTCACTTAGGAGGATTTAATCAATTCTCTCTCCTCCAACCTAGTAAATGTGGCTTGGATACCATAGAGTCATTTGGATATAAACACTCGAAGTGGTAGAGATGAGGGAAATGATATGAGAGCCCTTTCATGTACACAATTCATCTCTGATGATGCATTTGTCAAATCAAAGGCGTTTAAAGATTTTGTGATCAAGATAAGAAGAGTTTAATGATAAATTGAATAGATAAAAAGGTGAATTATGCCCCTCCAAGTATGAGGAATTCAATAATAAGGTGCTAAAAGAGATTGTCTTTGATGTCAAAAACATCACACCAGAAGAAGGGAGGAGGTTGGTAAGATAAAATGGGTTGCTACTACTGCTAGAGTGGGACATTGCTTCTACGATAGCCTTGGACACAATTAGAATGCAACATGAAGAGATTTTCTATCACTAACTCATTTGACTGCAAAATACGATGAAAATTTCCGACGAAAGATGTATAATTAGATGTATCGTCGGGTACCTATGATATTTAATGTGAAATTTTTAATTTTTAAAAAAATTTATGCCCGAAGTTCGTCGAAATTTCGACGATCTTGATTTTTCGTCAATATTTTGACAAACACGTAATGTCAAATTGTGGCCGACATATGGTTAGTGGGCCATTCGTCGGAGTTCCAACAAATGTTTTTTTAATAAATAAAAGTGAGCTTGACAATTTATCTATACTTGCGATAGTGTTTTGCTATACTTGCGAATTTTCTCTACTTGTGAATTTTCTATACTTGGTGGAGAACTAAGGACAATTTTCTTGGAAAAAATCAGGAAAAATTCAAGAAGATATCGCCAGGTTGAGGGTAGTCATTGTCTTTTTCCATAATTCATTTGTGAAGTCAGATTTGTTCCAGGTTTGAAAATCATATTTTAAAGCAACATCTCATCAGATTTCATTTCCAGATTTTGTTGTGCAAGTTCAATATTCTAATTTTAGGAGTCTAATGGTTGGAAATCATAGTAAAATCAAAATTTAATAAGTTCTGGAATTAGCATTTTAAAGTATTTTTTGGGGTTTAGGGTTCAGGTTATCTTCTCTTTTGCAGGGTGGTTGCATGCCGATTTTTTTAGGTGCAAAATATCAGAATTATTAGATTTTGTTACCTGTCTATCATTAAAAATTATTGGAGTGTGAGTTTGATATTTTTTGAAGATCTAAATATTCAAGCTTGGTAAAGAAAAATTATGTAAGATAATATTAGTCCAGAACAAAATCAAGAGACACTTGCTAGATTGTGGGCTAGATTGAAAAGAAAGGGTGATGGAAAATGTTATTGTCCTTGCAATAATTGCAAGGGCTTAAAGACGAGAAGACTTTTAATCACAATAGCTGAGAAACATTGTAGGCAGCATGGTCACGTTGAAGGGGCGCATGATTATCGTCCATTGGTAAGTTGTTCATTATATGTCTTTATATTGATTGAATTTGTAAATGTTTATATCATTTTAACATTTTTTATATATATAAAAGATCACTTGATCATGATCATGGTTTATTTGTGTCGATCATTATTATAAAGGTGGGGTGCCCTAGAGCACATGATATGGATTATCATGGCCTAGAGAATGTGGTTTTGCGTCAATTTTACGACGAACACCAGTTCCATTTTCTGTGGCGATGACCGATGATGTTGGTCGTGGTTTCGACATATAAAAGGTCATCATGCAAGCGAAAAAAATATAGCGACAAAATTTATATGGGTGTTTCGTCGGTATTTTGACAATAGTTTGTTGATATGTCAACAAAATTTTGTCGAAATTTGGAGTCAAATACAGTATTGTATTTTGAAGAACAAGTAGAGTAGGCATATTCAAGATTAGGTTTCAACACTAAAGGAGAAACATTAGCCATATGGGCTCTTTCTCCAAACATAGATAAGCCTCAAGTGGTAGAGGCTATGCAAGAAATAAAGGGGAGTTTGATAATCAAAAGAGTATCAGAAAAAAATTAGTTCAATGTCAAGTTTGGCCAAAAAGTGTAAACCTCTATTGTGGGATCACCCATAACCTAGACTTAACAACTCATAATCAAAATGATATTTCTACTAAGTATCTTATAATATATAGGTTATCCCCTTTCCCATGGATCAGAAAAACCCTAAGAATAACCTAGTTATCCACAAGGATAAACATAGTGTCACAACATTAAATCACTCTACTTCAAAAGTACAATCTCAATAATAAAAATGGAAATATGGCAAGAAAATCTCCAAGTGTCAGAAATGACCAAAAGCACAGGTGATCCTCGTCTTCTGACCTTCCAAGCCTTCCATGATGTTTAGGCACTCAAACGGGTTCAAACTCTTAACTTGGCTGAACTGACTCTCAAAAATTTACTCAAATTTGAACTCTAAACGGCAACGCAGAGGGCGAAACCAAAACTTGGGATCCCCATTTGCAATGGGGCGATGTGTGAAATAGATCACAACATCTGGCGACTCCACATTGGGAATGTTCCTGAACATTCCAATGACAATACCCACTTTAAACCCAAAAAGTCTTAGATTAGTTCCAACTAGCTCATCCCTGGGTTAAGAAAAGTACTAAAAAGAAAATAAGAATCCTAAATTATATCAAGATCTTTCATCTGTTAGTTACAAGTGTGTGCACTTGCGTTCATTTCCTTCTCGTAAGAACACTAAGTCTCTTTGGTTCCATCATGGCTTTCATTATAACTGGTCTTAACTCCAAAAGAATCTTTGGATAGAGTCTCGCTGCCAGCGAGCGTCCATAGCCCCGACGAGGTTATCTGCTATAATCTCACAGAGATTGCTCTATTTCCAGTGATTTATTTTCTTGTGTTTACTGATTGCATGCCTGTAGAGATGTCCGCACACCCGTAGCCAAGTATGTTGATCATTCCTTATTTTCTTTTCTCTTTTTTGAATATTCTTTTCTTTCTCAAAATTTTCACACTTTGGCCTATAAGCAATAAAGCTCACATGGGCTTGAGCATTATAGTGGCGCTGAAGTAAGACCTTGGTTATTTCCTTTTGTTTAAATCATGATTTCTCCTTAGAAACGATCGTGACTCAGAGAGCTTATTATATGTGTGAGATGTAGTAACTGTAAGATTTTAATAATCAAGATATAATAGATGATTCCCACTTCCGTCGAGTACTAACCTTAACTTGAGGATACTTTTGAGACAACTAGTCTTGAGGCTTGAAGGTTCTCTACAAATATTTGTCCAAGGAATACTCATATCATAACTGGGTGAAATCAATCCAGCGTGTGCGTGTAGGCAACATCACCTTTCTCACAAAATGGGAATCCCTCTTATTCAAACTAAACTACACACACAAAACCAAAACAAGCTAAACTACGAAAACCAAGCAAAGAAAGCAAAGAAAATGAAAACAAGTAAACTAACCAAAGCCAAAGCAGGAAAACAAACCAAACTGAAAAATAAACTAATCTAAATATATACAAGCAAGTCCCACTTAAGGATTCAAGGTCGGAAATAGTGTTTCAAGAATTGCCCATTGACTGGCAATGGGATATCCTCTCCTGTTAAAGTCTTCAAGCTGAATGCGTTTTCTCCCAAAATTTTCAGCAACTTGGTATGGTCCTTTCCATAAATTATCAAACTTCTCATGATCACCCCTTCTCTCATGTGCTTTGTCCCAATACAGGACTAAGTTAGAGATTCTGAATGACTTTATTGTTGCACGTCTATCGAACCATCGCTTAACGACCCCTTGGTGCTTTGCAAACTTTTCCAAGGCCTGATCTCTTTGTTCTTCGAGTAACAAAAGCTGTGGAAAATGGATCTGAACTCTGTCGTCTGGGTCCAAGTATTCTTGCATAAACCTCAGTGTCGAAATCCTTAACTGGATAGGAAATACAAGATCTTGCCCATAGACTAGGTGGTATGGAGAGGTCTCCAATGACTTCTAGCTCGTATCCCGTCTGCCCACAGAGAAAACCTAAGTTGAGAGTGCCAATCTCTTGGATTTTGATCCAACAATTTCTTAATTATAGTGAGCAAGTTCTTGTTTGTTGACTCAGTCAATCCATTACCCTGAGGGTAATAGTTTGAGGAGAATTTCAGAGTAATCCCATAGTCAAATGCCCAATTAGAGAACTTCAGAGAAGTGAACACAGAACCATTGTCACACACCAAAGCCTTGGGGCAACTGAATCTCGTGATGATATGTTCCTCTAGGAACTTGATTATTGCATATGTTGTGCAGTTCTTTAATGCTTGTGCTTCAGACCATCGGGTGCAATAATCAGTCGTTGTCAGAATATATTTGTGTTGCGCTGAAGACGGTGGATTTATCATGCCAATAAAATCAAGACCCCACATTGCAAATGGCTTTACTTCTATGATGGGTTGCAATGGCATGGCAGGATTCTTTTCCCGAGTCGCAGTGATCTGGCAAGTGTGACAAGTTTTAACATGTTGGTAGGCATCTTTAAAAATGGAGGGCCAATAATACCCTGCTCTAAGTATTTGACAAGCAGTTGCTTGACTTCCGCCATGGCCTATCCCGAACTTGGAATGTAAATGCTCCATAATCCTCATAGCTTCATCATTCTTTACACATCTTAAGTAGATCCCTTCATGGTTCCTTCTATAGAGCACTGCCCCTTGAAGCATGAAACATTGGCACTTTAGTCGGAAAGCTTGCTTCTGTGTCAAATTCATCTGTGCAGGAGACTTGCGGTTTATTAAGTACGCGGAGATATCGTCGTACCACTCCTTTGGGGAAGTGTCTTTCAGCACGTATGTCTGTTGTACTAAGCTAGGTCCCTCTATGGCCATCGTTTGAGTCAAGGCTTGTCCTCAGACTAGCTTCATTGGTTGCACCTCGATGTCATATTCTTGGATAGTGGCGACCCACTTTCCTCTTCTTTCTCCAAGCTCATTTTGCATTAGGAGTGTTTTAATAGCTGCGTTCGGTACAATGGCAAAAACCTTACTCCTTAGGATATAATGCCTGAATTTCTTAATGGCTTTTACCAAAGCATAGGTTTGTTTTTCCACATTGGGGTATCTTAATTCAGCATCTCAGAGGGGTGTACTCATAAATGCTATTGGATGTTCATCCCTTTCTTCTGTCCTCTGAATGAGTATTGTGGCACATGAGCGTTCCGATGCAAAGGAATATAAATAAAATGGCTTGGTATAGTCTGGACTAACCAAGATAGGAGCCTCAACTATTCTTGCTTGATCTCTTCAAAGGCTTCCTTTGCTGGTGTCGTCCATTCTATCTTGGCATTCTTCTTTAACATTTCATTCAAGGGTTTCACTATCTCGACAAAGCTAGTGATAAATTTTCAGACAAAGTTGATCTTCCCAAAGAAAGATCTTTATTCCTTCTGGCTAGTAGGCAAGTTGATTCTAGAAATTGCCTCAATGTGCTCAGGATTAGAATTCCTCTTTCTGTGATCAAGTGACCCAATAGTTTGCCTTCGGTGACCCCGAATATGCACTTCTTAGGATTTAAAGAAATCCCATACCTTTGACATCTTTTGAACACTTTTCTCAAGTCCTATATATGGTCTTCTCTTCTTTTTGAAAATATCGTTAGTCATCCATATAGATAATTATGCATTTTCTGATTAAATCTCTAAAGGTGATGTCCATGGCCCTCTGGAATGTGGCTTCCGCATTAATCAACCCAAAGGGCATCCTTTTGTAAGCGAAAGTTCCCCACTTCGTGGTGAAGGCTATCTTCAATCTGTCTTCGTACTCCACCAACACTTGGTTGTATCCAGAGTATCCGTCTAAGAAAGACATCATTCACGACCCATTGACAACTTGCAAGACTTCATCCAGTGATGGCAACAAATAGTTGTCTTTTTCTGAGGCCTGATTCAAGTTCCAGAAGTCCACACATAACCTGATTTCCCCATTTTTCTTTCAAATGGGAACCAAATTGGTGACCCACGTTGAGTGGCGCACTGGGAAAATAATTCCGGCTGATAGTAACTTCCTGACCTCCTGATGGATGAGAGGTTCCAGTAGTGGATTAACCGGCCTTTGGCGTTGCTTGAATGGTCTACTGTCGGGCTTGAGAGGAATAGTGTGTGTAATGAAGAGGTGTCATAGGTTCTTAGGTCTTCATAGCTCCAAGCTACAATATCCAGAAATTCCCTCATATTCCGGATTATTCCAGCCTTCTCTACGGGGGTGCAAGCTCTTCCTATGCATACATTTTTGACTTCCTCTTCAGTTCCCAAGTTTACCTTTTCATATTGATCACCTTCAATCCTTGGGCTCTTGCTTCTTGGATTTGATCTTGGTCGAATATCCGTTCCAATTGTATCATTCCTCTTGGGATGATATTAGTCTTCAAGTTCAGAATACCATCGTCGTCTAGCTCAACTTCTTGTACTTCTTCCTCATCAATGACTTGTGCAACAAAGACATCCGAACTGGTCAAAAAATCATGAATGTGGTCATCATTTTCAAAGACCTGAAAATTTATAACATTATTTGGAATGGATGGTATCAATGAGAGTTCCACCATGAACTGGCTTATGGATTCCATGGCTAGTGGCTCCAGTGAGCTGGCTTCTTGTGCCAAGGAATTTGCTACTTGATTATTGGATCGGTTCACAGACTGGATATTGAAAGCGTCAAAGCTGTCAATGAGATCCCATACTCTATTGCGGTAGCGGGCCAGTCTTTTATCATGGTAGACATTGTTTCTTTACTTGCCTCACAACTATTTCAGAATCTCCAAGGGCACGTAAGACTTTTGCTCCTTTCTTTAGTGCCAACAGTAATCCATGAATCAATGATTCATATACTACCACATTATTTGTGCAAGGGAACTCTAACCTGTGAGCGGTGAGATATGCTTCTCCTCTTGGATTGGTCAACTTGAAGCCAGCTCTAGCTCACTTCTTGGATCGAGATCCGTCGAACCTCAAGGTCCAAAGTTTTTCTTGCTGTGGCGGAGGCAGAAGATGTGCTTCCGCGTTTCCTTCTTGCTCGATCTCTTGTATCAGGACCGATGTAGAGTTTGCCGTGTAGCCAGCCTCTTCGTTGTATGGAGGACTTGGCACCTGTGGAATACTTCTCCATACTTCCTCCACTGCTTTGTGACACATTTTGCATACAAACTTGGAATGTGCCATGTTGTGGATCCGACACCAATTTGGTAGCAATAAATCATGAATGTGGAGGTGTTCGTGTAATTCTGCTTTTAACTGAACACTCCTCAGGACAAAGTTTCAGAAACTTTCAAACATCCCCTCGTCATTGCCTTGAAAATCTTGGGATTCTTCTACAAATGTCTCGGTAAATTCGATTGTCTTATTGGTCTCGTGGGTTGACCCATGCAACATCAATACTTCATTTACTTTAGGCCTGTAAGAACCTAAGTCAGTTTCGAGAAATAATATCTCGTTGTTCTCGCCATACTCGGTGATCATCAATTTTAGTCTTGGCGTACTGTCAATCCTAATCTGATTAGGGACTCCCTTCCAAGGTAGCCACATATGGAAAAGTTCATGGAAATATATCCGTTTAATTTTCTTGTCCAATCCCTGCTTAAAAGCATGTCGTAGCCATCTGGAATATCAACAACTGAGATGTCGATACAACTCCGCATTCTTGGTTCTGCTGCTAATTGCATGTGGATATTATTTAATTCTCCCATCACAGGGACTTCTGTCTTGTCCAACTGGGTGACTTTCTTGTTAGTTCTTGCGGGTACAAGTCCTAACCTTTGACAGACAGCCAGTGGCATTACATTGCTTGAGGCACCAGAGTCCACTAGGCAATTATGCAACATCTTGCCAAATATACGAACGAATAGTAGAAACGGAGTTGGCTCATCCTTCCCTTGATAGAATACGACCGAGTGTTTGTCAGGGTTGTTGACACCTTGAATTTTCTCCTTCTGCGTTCCAGAGACATATTTCAGCTTCTTCGGCAATTTGCTAGCCATAACTTCTTCTCAAAATATATTGGAGTCCCTAAGAACTTCCTTTGGTGTTATGTCGTTCTGACTGGGGCCTATTGAAGGGATTGTGTTTGTGGCCTACTGCCGGATATCTCCCATTCGGTGACATTGGTGTTGGCTGGAGCATTGACTGCTCCTCTATTTGGCACATTTTGAGGAATGTTCCTCAGGGCAATAGCTTCGGTTAGACTACCCAAAAGGGTTTCCTGAATTTCGGGAATTCGCATCAATTCTATTAGGGGTAGACTGACCTTTATCTTCTTGAACTCTTCCAATACATATCAGCTCAATCTTTTTAACTCCTCTCTGGGACGATCTTTTGTCTGGGCCAGTGTCTGCTCCACCTGAGGGTTCACTGGTCGCCTTTGTTCTGCTTGGGGAATGACAACTTGTCTTGTCCCATTAGATTGGACATTCTGCTGGCGATATTCCGGAGAATCTCTTAGAGGAGGCAACACATTAGTAGCACCTGGATTCGGCGGAGTCTAAAAATTATTTGGAGGAATAGACGAAGTCAAGGGTTCATTTTGGCGAACATTCCTCTGGTATACTCTTGGTGGGTTCTTAGACATTTGTTGAAACACTTGAACTTCTGTTGTTCCTTCCACTAATACGTTGTTGTGTAATGGCGGAAAACTATACCCATTGCTTGAGGTGAGCTGGTTGGCGGGAGTGTAAGTCTCCGTTCCATCTTGATATTGTAGGGCTTTTGCTAGGCCATTTGCTAATGCAGGTGGAAATCTTTGACCAGGGGAATATGGTGGGTATTCCTGAGATGAAAACCTCACGTTCTTAATTATAAGGGCTTGGTTGTATCTTAGCGTAGGAACTAGCTCGTATCTGGTTACTGGCGGATCTTCGGCCTCTAAATTTCTTCTTTCACTTCTGAATATATTTGCCGCTACTTGGAATTCAAGATAGTGTAACTCAGAGTGTTGGTCCGTGTTGTGTAGTCGGCACCAACCTGATAATGCTGCTTCGACCAAAAATACTTTATCTGCAGGATGGTTGTCCGCAGGTGGATTGTCCAAGGGAGATGGCATAGTACCATTGTTAGGTCCTATGTTCTAGGTCTTCTTCTGGAAGCCCGAATTGTTATTTCGGAACCCTCGATTATTTCCTTGGTAATTTTGGTTATCCCTTGTGTATCCAGAATGATTTTGACTTTGGTGGTTATTTTGTGGTGGCTGGTAACTCCTTTGAAAACTCTGCATTTGACTTGTCTGACCCTTCAGATAGGTGACGTCGATCGACAATTTGTTTACTTGATCAATTAGCTCCTTCATTTCATCTCTCTCTTCTTGACTTCTGGTGGAATTTGTCATGTTCTGGAGGTATACTAGTTGTGACGGTGGTGCTTGGGACATTGGAGCTCCCGGGTGCGGAACCAATTGATTGCTGCTAGCAGGAATCGGGTTCATAATGGGTGTCTGGTGAGCCAACGCACGATTGATGTCTTGCACTTGATTTTGGGAAGCAAAATTCCCTAAATAATGGAGTGGACCTTGGGTAATGCCCACTCCGAGACCATTGCTTGCTATCACCGCTGCAACGTACACTTCCTTCAAGTTGGTAGGGACCGGGGTTTTGGACTTTACAAACATGGACGTGAGACGATCCAAAGCCTCGTAGTAGATGGGTAATGCCGCAACATTGTCCAAGTTGTAAGGATCTCTCAATCTTGTGTATGCCCTCTGAAATATGTCATTGAAGGTGTTGATGGGCTCGTGTTCCTGTCTCTTAACTTCCATGAATTGCCTGTATAGATCAGTTGCCGAAATTGGCACTCTGAATTTCTCCAAGAATGCGGCTTTCATCCCCTACCAAGTGGTAATGGAGTTGGCTGGTAAATGAATATACCAGTAAGACGCCTGATCGTCAAAGGTGTAGGGAAACAACTGGCATGCAACATCTTCCTCCTGGATGTCTATGTTTTGAAGGAGGTCTTCAAACAGTTTGATGTGCTCATCCGTAGTGTGGCTTAAGTTGCCGCTATGAAACTTGGAACAAAAATGTTTCGGATTCTTCAGCATATTGTGGTAGACGATGAACATCATGGGAGACACGTTAGTAGGACGCCACGCCATTGGAACGTTCGGTTGATGTGCCGGGTTGGGTTGGATCGACTGTGCCAGCTAGACAGGTTGGATGGGCACTTGTCGATTGTCAACTGGGACGACTCCTGAAATTGGAGTGCTTGGTGGTGAGGTTTGGAAGAAACCAGAAAGGTCCTCCTCGTCTGATGTTTCTCTTCCAAGATTAACTCCACTTGATGTTCCCTCCTGAATTGTTTGAGTTCTTCTCCTCTGCCTGAAAGGCAATGGCTCCACAAATTCCTTAAATGAATTCGGGGTTGACCTAGTAATCCTCCTTAGTTTGTCGAGAGAGAAAGAATTGATGCGATCCAGTGTATCCTCCTTTATGCTTGTCGGGGAAGTGCCAGAGCTGCTTCTGGGGGTGGGGGATTTTCCGGCTGCCATTGAAGAGCCTCGAATCTTTGGACAAGCAAGTCTTGTTGAATGCGAAATTCGATCTGTTGGGCAATCTCTTCTTCGTCCTCAAGAATAAAGCACATACGCATCCAGTCAGGGGTGTTCCATTTCAATTTCCACACCAAGCTGTATAATTCTATTATAATGTCCTCATGTTCATCGTGGAATCCCATGTCAGGCTGCAACACTGGATTAGGCTCCTGTCCAGGAAGAGGAAGGCTGCTCGGGAGTACCATTCTTCATCTTACGAGTAAAGCCTGATCTTGTCAATGAGCCGGAGGCAATCGTGTGTTCTATATAGTCAAAAGCTCGTTTCAAGTGATTGATATTCTTCCTTATTAGGTGCCTTTGAATAGCTCCTTTGATGAACTCTTCTTTCTCTTCTTCTCGAGCAAGGACATGACTCATTTGTCTGAACTGGGCACTATCTACTTGTGTCTGCCACGCTAGTGAATGCAACTGGCCAAGAATATCTGTCTGACCTTGTCCTGGCTATTCGAGCGGTACATCAAACGGGAACTCGTGCGGTAACACCATTCTTTATAATATCTACTACCTTTGATTCTGCAAACAATTATGTGCAATCAACCCTCCTTCTAGTGCCAATTCTGTTGGTGTGTGTTTTGAATACCCACCAAACCCAGAATAAAATGCCCAAGGATACTCTATCCTCTCTTGAAAAGTTAATGCAAATACTAAGAATATTGTGCAATAACTCCAATGTTTCTTTGGTCAGGTCACGACATGTGGATAAGGCTAGTGGGCATTGTGATTTGTTGGTAATCACAAGGGGACTTACATTAAATTTGTTTGCAAGTTGAGGACTTAGACGGTTTTATCATTGAAGGCTCTTTGTGATGGGTATTTTAGATTTTCCAAAAAAAAAGGCAAAAAGATAAGAGTTTAGAAGTCTAAGCTATGCCTAAGAACTCAAGAGACGACATTAATTAAATAAAATTGGAATAACCGCACTTTGTTTCACCTCCTTTAAGACAACTTACACAAAGCGGGTGCAATCTTCAATGGGGGTGATAATGATTTTCATGCTTGAATTAGTAATTATCCAAACTGAAGTTAAGCATCCACAACTTAATAGCTCAGGCTAACTTTACACATTGAATACAAATCATCCATTCAACAAAAGTATGAGCTTAATTTCATCCACCATTGCTATCAAATCTATCATTCACTAACAAACATATAAATGAAATACTAGTTTAACTCTACTCTAAATGTTGAAGGAGAAGATGTAGACCTTGCACACTATTTGAAAACAAAAGTGGTTCTAAACAAATCATGTATTAGAGCTTTTATAAACGGAAATAGTCTTATCGCAACAATCTCATACTACTCACTTCACAAATTGAAAATGAGAGCATGCAAGTTTATATAGAGTTCCAAAAAATGAATAAATGGCCCAGATTAAAAATGAGCCGACGAGCAAGATTGAAACAAATAAACCCTAATTAGGGTTTCCCAAAATAACATGAGTGAACTCAAAGTTGACAAGGTGAGTTGGCGCTTGGAGCTATTTTCAAGGAATTCCATCCCTATCCTCCCGCGTTGCCGTGTGTTCGATGAATCTAGACACGATTAAGGCAACCTCTTCCATAGTGACCTGCGGAAGCATTCCGATCCTGAACTCCAATCCATCCATACTCTCGGCGCATCTGACAAAGATGTCCTCCCATTTTGGCTCAGTCCTCACAAAAGATTCCCGGATGTCTAGGAAGTTCGCCATTTTAGCCC